>KN840469.1:78304-194436 GCA_000832265.1 Phlebiopsis gigantea 11061_1 CR5-6 | reverse complement strand
ATAACCATTCGATTTGATGTCCAACTGGTAAACATCGGATGTCCAATAACCGTCTGGGCAGGAGATTGGTTCATCCACGCAGGTGCACAACGCTGTCATTTGGTAGCAGGCTTTGACGCAATGGGGAGCAAATCCACCCCCATATCATGATAAATTTACAACATTCCATGAAAAATCATCAACGTAGTGGTCGAACCTGTAATTTCATCAGCTTCGAAGTTTCTCATGTATCCAATCATCATGACACCTCCTCATCTAATTCTTAGTTTCACTCTTACCGCTACTTGCACTAGGATGGGTACGATTGTATGTACAATCGGCGAAGTCTGCTAGGTCAGTTCTGTCAGGAGGTGTGTTACCAAGTTAAATCACAGAAGACGGACACGAACGGAGCGTGGTACACAAGTACGTAGTAGGGTGCCAAGCACCGCGCCACAACTTAGCGACAAGATGCATGGAAATGTGGACACGTATGCACCGCTTCAGCTGTGCCAGAGTTTCTATCTTGCACGCTCCCCCGTATGAGCACAAATTGCGAAGAGAACCGACAGAGCATGGAGATGTGCCTCACAATGGATAACATGTACTGTCAGAGCCAGGGTGCGCAATGCTTTCCCGCGGTTGATGAGCGTGGCCAAATGGCTCTGGTATCGTAAAACCCAGCCGCCGCAGTACGACTACATCATTTCCTGCTAATGACATGTTGTTCCAGGGGGGGAGGAGGAAGCACGCCAAAAATATCGTGATTTATGCAGCATTACAGATGAGGTACATATGTGAGGTGTTTTTGGACGCCAACTTTCGAAACTGAGCTTGCGGGCGCGTGCACGGACAATCTGTGCGTGTTTGTTCCGCGCGATGTGCTCGGGCGACGCACTGATGTATGCTCGCTTCGCTCTTCAGCCTGATGTGCCTCGCCTGACAGTGTTCACTGACGCTTACTGGTTCCCCACGAATTACAAGGTGGGAGAGACCTTGCGGCGGTGCAAGGTAGAACAGTGCTCGTGTGCGGCCCCGAAGGGTATACATGGGAACGACTGACTCCCCTCCCATGAGTGGGTTGGAAACTACCTGAAGATCTCCCGCCCACGTGCCTCAGGTAGACACACACGCCGAGCTATTCTGCAACGTTTCCATACCATTCAAGTTCTTCCTTAATCCCCCCAATATGCTAAAGACACACCAAACGAATTCGGTACAGAGCTGGAAAGAAAAAGCCGAAGCGCGATGTACAAATCGCCGACAGGTGTGTAAGAAGATGCACGCCAGCAGACAAGATACCGGGGGGAAAGAAATAAGTGTGAATAAGTGTTGATAAGGCGAATATATGAGAAAGGTTAAGTTACAGTGAGTAAGTAGTAGTGGTGGTACACAGTCACAACGACGACGGCGGCGGCGGAGGGTAGGGTGCGGCGGGGAGTGTGGTGGTACAACAGGGGGGTGCGTTTTGGGATGCAGTGGAGACAGAAACGTCGTGGGTGGTTCGTCGGGCGAGGTTGCGGCGTGCGCACGGGGCGTGTGTGGTCGTGAAGGAATTAGCAGATGTGGGGGTCCGTTCGTGTGGGGTCGTGTGCGCGGGGGTCTATGCGGAGGCGTGGAACTTGACGCTCTGCGTCGAGTGGCTCTTGAGCCAGCCCTTGAAGGCGACGACGCCGAGCGCCCAGCAGAACGCGAGGCACGTCACGGCGACGGCGACGTTGAGGAACATCATCATGTCGTCGTGCCCGCGGCGCATCGCGGCGATCGTGACTTCTTCTGTCGAGAACTGGAAGACGAGGCCGCCGCAGGCGAGGAAGAAGGACGCCAGGGCCTCGGTCGGCGGGCGCGAGGGCAGGATGCTCCGCGGCGGGCCGAGCCAGAGGAAGAAGTACGTGATGCAGCGGAGGACGGCGAAGGCGGTCAGCAGGTTGCCCCAGAGCTGGTGGATCTGCACTTGGAAGAGGTACTCTTGGAAGTGAGCGGCCATCGCTGCACCGGTGATGCCGATGCAGAGGGCAGGGAAGGGGTTGAAGCTGGCAATGTAGCTTGGCGGCTCCGCGACGGCCTCTGGCGAGCGGCCGTTCTTGGGGATGGCGGCGGCGGCGCTGGAGGCGAGCCACCGACGGACGACCTTGGACTCGATGCCCATGCCGACGAGGCCGGCGAACCAGTACATGACGGCGATGGAGATGTGTTGGACCTGCTTGGTGGTGTACGGGTCGCCGGGATGGGCGCCGAAGCGCTCCATCCAGGTGTTGGTGGCACCGTAGAGGAAAATGACAAAGGACTCGACGAACTCCGCAGTAGGGTGCCCTGTCATCGGCGAGCGGTTCCACGCCCACCCGATTTCCGAAAAGGATCCCAGGAACCTGGCGAAAGTGACCATGCCGTACGACCAGAAGATTCCGCCCTCTGCCAGAGATGTCAGCATGTGACGCTGCCAGCGCGAGGCAAAAATACGCACTGATAAGATGCGCGAGACATCCGTTGGCAAAGGCTTCGCGGCAGCCACCCGTGTAGATGACGATTCCGGTGATCGTCTGCATGTATCCGGCAAAGACGAGAGCACGCTCGGCGGTCGCAAAGAGGCCGCGTCCGAGCTTCTTGAGGATGGCGAGCTTGGACATGTTCTTCCAGCTGGAGGCGCGAACGGCCTCGTGGAGCGTCTCGTCCGAGTGGATGGAGCCCCTGGGAGAGTGGTCGAACACGGTGCGCTCAGACGCCGCGGAGTGGGGATAGGGATTGTGGCGTGCGACGGCATCATTCGCCCACTGGCCGTCTTCGTCGGAGGACGAGCGCGGGCTGAGCGCGGTGTCGATCGGGGCGACGGGCGCGGCGCGGCGCACGTGGATGGGATCCGCCGCGTCGCCCTCGATCTCGCGCGCCTTGAGCTCCGCGGCGTCGTACTCCTCGGGGTCTTCGGAGACGAGGTTCGCGTATTCCGGGCCGCCGCGCGGGTCGTTGTCGCGGCCGAGGACGACGGTGCGCCAGCAGCCCTTGACCGAGAACCGCTCCGCTCCGGCGCGGACGCTCCGGGCGTAGTGGTACGCGCGTCCGCCCAGGGCGAGCAGATCCAGCGTCGAGAGCGCCGCCGCCACAAAGAGGAAGAGGTAGCCTTGCGAGCCGTGCTTCTGGCCCTCGTACCTGCCGCACGGAGTTCATATGCGCATCGTAGCAGCAGCGAAGCAGGTACGCACATGTTCGGAGTCAGCTTTCTGTAGATCCCGCTGCACGCCACGCCCAGCACCACGAACGTCCAGAAGAGGATCACGGAGAAGCCATGCCAGGCGTGCTTGACGGACCGCAGTGCGATGCCTGGCGAGGACGTCTGGGTATGCAGGCTAACACAGTTGAGGCAGCTGCTTACCGACAGGCAGTGCGCCGAAGAAGGCGAGGGACATGAAGACGGCGTGCAGCGCCATGAATCCCGGGTATCTGGCTTCGCCGGACGCGGCGTCTTCAAAGTCGATCGTGTAGTATGAAGGAGGCGTCGGAGCGTGGTAGAGGAGGATCTCGGTCTCGTTGAGGACGAGCTTGGGCGCGGCGTGGTGATCGTGCATGTGCATGTCTCCGTCTCTCCGGAGGAGCACGTCCCCCTGCGACCGCTCGAGCAGGTCATGGCCGGCGGCACCTGCGGATGGGAGTGCGACGGCGAAGGCGGCGGCAAGGGCGGGAACGAGAAAGGGGAGGATGCGCCAGTGCGACCGCATGATGGCGGGGGGTAGGGGGGGTTCGATGTCAAGAATAATAGGAGGGGGCGAGCTATAAAACGGGCGCGTTGTGCGGCTGGGATCGGACGGACAGCAGAAGGGTCGAGAAGAGGATCCCTCCCTGGCTGACTGTCCGACATGTTCTGGATCAGTTCCGTGCGCACAACCATTCGTGGATGACTAACCCGCCCATCATCACCCTTCTACCTCCTCTGCCTATTTCCGACTCTACTCGCCTCCTCTGCACGGGCGGTGGCGCCGCTGGACTTGTATTTATACACCGCATGCGCTGCGCTGCAGCCCCTGCGCAAACGCGAGTCGCAAACCACCGCCGCCAGGCATTTCCCGGCGTCGGCCGTCGTGCGTCATCCCGACCTCCGCTCAGCCCTCGGACCCGGCATCTCGGCACGAACTCGGCCGACCGCTGGCGCCCCAGTCCGTCTCGTCGACGCTGCCCGAACATCGCCCAAGGCCAGCAGCCCCGCTTTGTCATTTCTCATTAGGAATGAGCACAGTGCGCTCCGGCTTTCGCTTCCGATGCACCACGACGTCATCGTACCTGTGGCGAAGCAAAGCAGCCCGCCAAGACCTGCCGTCTATTCGCGTCCGCTGCAGACTCCACTACGCCTACGGATCCGCTCAGTGTGCCGGGGCTTAGCAATCGCACACCGCGCAACCGTCGAACGCGCCGGTGTCGCCGCGCCATCAGCCTCCCCTATGACTCACGACCGGGCGTCGTGCAGCTTCCAACCATGAACAACCGCATCACCACGCACCGGCCACGCGCGGCGTCCAGGCAGACCCATCTCCTGCAGCGCGGCCGAGCGAGGGCGGCCTCACACCGTCCAGAGGCGCAAAGCACGTCTTCCTCTCCGCCGCTGCGGCCTGCGCGTGCAAGGCTAACAGAAAGAGGGCTGCGAGCTGCGCGCCCAGCTCCGCCACCATCGAGATGTCCGCGCCAGGCGCGTCACTGGCCTTTACTCATGCATTGTCCTTCCGGCCCCGGGGATACGCAAACCTCCCTGATCGCGTCCGTTTGCCGTGTGCGACGTTACGCCCCAATTTCCCCAGGCAGCGCCCATGGGAAAGGAAGTCTATTACTGCTCAATGAACACCTGGTCGCCGGGCACCTATAATTGGGCCGCACAGGTGATGTGCGCGGCGATGCAAATATCAAGGTGAGCTTCTCGAACAGGCGCGCCCACCGCAGTTGAGTCAGTCGTTCCTTGTCGCAGCGAACGTGAAGGTCGTGTTATGGGAGAGCCGCTTCTCGCGAGAAAATGCGCGCATTGAGGGATGTTTTCTCACCGGGCTGTTGGCATGCGACGAATGCGCCCCCGCACCGTTTAGATTGCATCCAGCGGTCTGACCAGGGAAGACGCGGTGAACCGTTGGCGCGGACTCCGCCACATCCTCTGAGTTGACCGTCGTTCTTCCATCGTATTACCAGGGCTTATGCAAATACCATCGACGCTTCCGATCATGCCGCGAGGCAGAACAGACATCGCCCCGAGTCCAACAATGGGTCGTACGAGTGAGTCCCTATATTAACTATTATCGCTTCACAGCTCGTGTATCGCCACGATCGGGATGTAGGCCTGTGCGCAACCTTCCTGCTTGTCAGCCGCTGGGGAGTTGATTCACGAACTCAATGCACCTCGGAACTTCGCGAGCGGAGAGCGTGCTAAAGCTTGTGAAGGTTGCTAGAATTAGGTCGTATCGACGCTATTCAAACATGACTGCACAGCTATCGCTCGCGATATATTCAGGTGACACCTTCGCTGCCCACTTTATGGGAAACGCGTATTGACACCAATGACCAGGCCGGACGGGTCTATCAGTATTCATCATGCAACTTGCTACCAGGATAGCAATCATGTAGTGATCAACGGACCTGCTAGGGAAAATGTTCCGACCCAGTTTGCAATGCTATGGTTGTGCTCATTTCTGACGCGACTCTCCCCCATACCGAGCAAATATTAAATCGTTCGTGGTTGTGGAGAAACACATGTCAGTACTGCCAGCCGACGCCGTTGTGGCGATCTTCGGCGCCAAACACATATCCTAGTGCTCTCTGACTACTTACCCGCGACTGCGAATCTCCCCGCTATCGCAGCTTATGAACTTTCTCTGAGATTTGCGGAGGGAGTGTCTGCGCCGTACAATGTGCCTGCAGCCAATCGTGCCACTTTGACGCCACCGAGGCGTTTTTCCCCACCCCGTGGCGCGGCCCCCAAATCCCATGCCCGTGTTGCGCGTCGCGCCGGAGCGAGCACCATCGCCCCTGCTTGCTTTCCACCACGCAGCCCGTGGATGACCAGAGGTGATCGTGGGTTTAACGACGACCGCGACACTGAGACACGAGATGACCGTGCGAAGCGCATGGAGGAGCGTAAGACATTTCGTGTGGGGCGAGGAGCCGCAGACGAAGGAGGAGAAGAGGCTGCTGTTGAAGATCGACTGGTTTATCTTGTCGTATTGTTGTCTCATGGTGCGCTCTCCCCTGCATATTTTATCTGTATGTGATCTGACGGCCGTGGTCCCCCCCGCGGTGCAGTATTTTACGAACTGTGCGTTAGTCTATCTGCGTGCTGTATTCTCAGACTAGAGCTGTGGGCAGATTTGGACCGATCGAACCTGTCCAACGCTTATGTCTCCGGAATGAAAGAAGACCTCCACATGTTCGGCAATGAATTCAATGTACGACTCCCGTCTATTTACTGCACAGGGTCTCACACCGCGTCGGGCAGAAAATAAACACACTCTTCACCTGCGGCTACATCGTAGGCATGATCCCAAGTAAGCTGTTCCCCACACACGCGCAGTACGCACTCACGCGCGCCCGGCTCCAGACAACCTCATGCTGCAGGTCGTCCCGCCGCGGCTGTGGCTGCCGGCGATGCAGATCGTCTGGGCCGTGCTCACGTTCTGGTGCGTCCGTCCGCGCTGCGACGCGCCCGTGCTGTGCCGACCCCGCGTTCCCGCCCAGCACAAGCGCGGTGCACACCGTCCACCAGGCGCGTCCTGTCCCGTCCCCGGCCCGCGTGGGCGCTGACGGTCTCGCTGTCCAGGTGTACGCGATTCGCTTCCTGCAGGGCATGTTCGAGTCGTCGACGTTCGTCGGGACGCACTATATTCTCGGGGCGTCAGTGCTTCCTACCCCCCTGTCATTTTTCTCGGTTAAATTCGATATAGGTGGTATAAACCTGGCGAGCTCGGCAAGCGGTCTGGTATTTTTACGAGCTCCGGTCTTATTGGGACCCTGTGAGGCCGCCTGCGCATTCCTATTTTGTGTGGGCTGACCGAGCGCGTGCAGATTCTCCGGAGTGCTGCAGGCCGCGGTATACCAGTGCGTCTATATGTGGACTGTTGTCGCACTCTGCTCATCATATTTCGGGTCAGACATCTGAACGGGGTGTCTGGACGAAGCGGTTGGCGTTGGCTGTACGTGCCCCACTCCGCCTGAATCGGCGTCGGCTCAGTGGTCGACTTGACAGGTTTATCATCGATGGAGTCATCACGCTGCCCATTGCACTGTACGGCTTCCTCGTATTCCCCGACCTCCCGACCACCACAAGAGCATTCTACCTGACCGAGGAGGTGAATAGACTCTCGTAACCCGCTTCGGGCGATCCTCATGTTCTAGTAGGAACGTTTGCTCTCCGCTGACCGCCTGGAGAGAGACAAAGACCGGGATGCGTCGCACAAGAAGCCTTCTTGGAACCTGGCACGACGCGTCCTCGGGCGATGGAGGTGGTACGGGTGCAGTCTTCTGGTACGTCCCATGCGTGCCACACACAGGCGACAAATCCCCTGAGACCTCGGCCCCCAGTTCCTGGTCTCCGGCGAGACGGAAAGCTTTGGGTCCAACAACCTCATGGGGCAGTGGCTCAAGGCCATCGGCGGGTACACGGTCGAGCAGATCGGTGCGCCGCCCTTCCCGCCTACCGTTTCGCGCGGCGCTCAGTGTTTGGCAGACTACTACCCCTCGGGGATGACCGCCTTCGCGATCGCCTCCACGCTCGTGTGCGCGACGTGGACGGACGCGACGCGCTCGCGCGCCCGCTGGCCCGTGCTGGTATACATGTCCATCTGCGTCATCGTCTCGAGCATATGCATCCTCGTGTGGCGCAGCCCGACGGGGCTCAAGTTCTTTGCGTACTGTGCGTGTTCCCCTCTGCTCTGTGAAGCGCAACGCGCTCACGAGGACCGCGCGCGCAGACCTGGCCGGCGCGAGCTACGCAGGCCAGGCCACCACGTTCGCGTACGTCCCCGCGTCCGCACACCAACGTTCCGGGCTGACGCGTCCCTCCCCAGCTGGGCCAACCAGATATGCGCCGACGACGACCAAGAGCGCGGCATCGTGCTCGCGTCGATGAAGTACACCTTTCACACGTTGCACGACAGGCATATTTACTGACGGCTCGATGCCCTGCAGCATGTGGAACAACGTCATCAATGCGTGGTGGCCTCTCGTGTTCTACCCCGCGACAGACGCGCCGCGGTTCACGAAGGGCATGTGGGCGATGATCGGCACCGCGCTCGCGACGCTGCTCGTCACGGCACTGGTGTATACACTCGAGCGGCGGGAGCAGAGACAAAAGGGGGCAGCGCGGGAGGTGGATGAGGGAGTGGATGAGAAGAAGGACAAGGGATATGAAGCGAGTTTGCAGGGAGAGAATTAGGGACGCAGGTATAAGATACTGTGTGCTGTGGCGAAACACAGAATTTGTAAAGTTGGTTGTGAATTTGGGTATCGCAGTTACGGTATTGACTTGTATAAGCTAAGATAAGGGTGCTGCATCGTAGGTACACGAAATACCTGCTGGGGTGACCGGCATGGCAGAAGGCAGTCGTATGACGGCAGGTTGGAATGTGGGTATTGGAGGACGTCCTTCACGACGGGGAAGAGAGATGAAGCAGCAGAGCACGACAACTCAAGCGTTGACGACCTTCGCCAGACGAGAGACATGAGCAACAAGGCCCGAGACCACACCAAGGGAATCAACCAACCTTCAGACGGAGGGGCTGCGTGACCTTGTTGTCAAGCGATGGCTCCTTGCCAAACTCCTCTGGGAGTGGCGGGCAGACAGGGACGCGTGGGATGCTCGGATCGAGGACTCTGGAGTGAGACGACTGCCTCCTCACCTCCCTGGCGCCGCCTGCGCTCGTCGGAGACCGCGAGGGCCCATCCAACAGCGACGAACGGCGCATGTTGACGGACGTGGGCGACTCCACCAGAGGCGTGGGGTTCGCCGGGTTCTCGGAGCTCGCAACCTCCACCGGGCTGCCCGTCATCGAGATCGCAGAGTGCGGGCTGTGCATGATGGGCTCCGACACGGCGTCGACGTCCACGGTGAGGAACGGCGGGGCCGGCTTGCGGGCCAGAGCGTGCGAGTGCGAGTTGACGAGGTCGCGGGTCGGCGTCGCCGGCGGCATGGGCACGAAGTCGTACGCGGGCGTAGCGCCGCGCGTCGGCGCGGCGTGCTCGAACGGGTTCGGGAGGTACGGGCCTGAGAGATGGAAGTGCGCAGGGACCCGGTTCTCCGCGTCCGGGTAGCCTTGACCGAGCTCGCGAGCTTCGTAGCCGGGCACAATGAGGGGACCTGGCCCTTGGACATTCGGCAGCTCGAAACCGTACGCGTCGCCGTAGTGTGCCTTCGGCAGGCCGTATCCATGGCTCTCGTTCGACTGAACGTACGTTTCCGTGGACGCGGTACCTGTGCTGCGGTTGGTGGCCACACGGTGCACAGTGGGGGACTGCCTCATTTCCGCGACCGCTGCCACTCTGTCCAGGATGTCGTCACCCCGCCCGAACCTGCCTTGGGTAGTACCCTTCTCCAAGTCGCCGTACTCGCCGTTTCCTCCAGATCGGTTGTTTGAGAACTCGGCGGCCTCGGCATGGAGCTTGTTGCGCCTACGGCGGCGGATAGCCCACGTTCCTATGATCATGAGGATCACGAAGCCAATGATAGAGGCCAAGGTGATCACAGAGATGGAGAGCGGTTTGTTCTGCATGAACGATTTCGCAGCAATAGCTCCTGTCGGTGCGGGAGAGGACTCTGAGGCATCGACTAGGATAGTAGATGTCGCCGGCGTGCTGTCATTCTTAATAGTTGGGGATGCTGAGGCAGTAGTAGGGGTAGGAGTCTGTGTACTGGAGATGGAGGTGCTAGAGGACGTCGAGCTTGCGCTGGAGCTGCTCGAAGAGGAAGTCGTGGAAGCCGAAGTCGCAGATGAGGTGATCCTGGAGGTGGAGGAAGATGAGAGACTGTAGATGTTAACATCCCTCATGATGGCCGGTAATCCATCTCACCTGGCAGAAGTGGATGAAGCAGTTGACGAAGCGATGGTAGAGCTACTTGAGCTCGAGCTGGAAGAACTGAAGATGTCCGGAATAGAAATTGTTAAGGACGGGAGGATAGAGTCGAGTGGGCTGTCGTTGCTATCGTCATCCGTCCCGTCTCCGCCATTGCCAAATAGCCCGCTGTTGTCACTGGGAGGCTCTTAGCTACAACGCGAGCAACGACAGACGACTGCACACTCACAGCAGACCCCGCACAAAGTGGTTGGCAACTAGTGAACATAGTAAACGTCAGTTCAACGCTAAAGAGAGAACCGGGCACACACTCTGCCTCCGGAGCAGCTCGTTATACACTTGGTTTGCAGCAGGCATACCGAGAGTGGGTCCTTCAAGGGTTTGTCGTGCAGTGGATATGGTCCAAATGAGTGTGGGTATTGACCGCGTCGTGGTCAAAGTTGGGAGTTGTGTCTTGACTGTAGCCTACCGGAGACCGGGCAGTCAAGGGGATTTTCAGTACAGCGTATGCTCGGAAGTCTGTCTCGTAACTAATTCGTCAACGTCGTGAGCCTAATGCACGGATCAAAGCGAAGGTCAAAAACGAAGCGAAGTGTGGGGGAACGAGAGGGACCGGCCTAATGACCCAAGCGAAGTGGAGTCGCCTATATGTTCGCGCTCCGTGTGCCGTAGGCGGTGCTCATGCGAGTGGATGGGCAGATTCGTTGGCATCGTTACCGCCGATGAAACAATGCTAAAATGATTTGGGGCCCTCGCTAGCTTTCCGAAGCATCATCGCAGCAGGCGGTGCTACGCGGGTCGGCCGCATCGTCATTTTTGTGGGCGCCACGTAGTAGGCATCACAACAGCGATTGGCGGAAAGCAAGATGACGACTCGGGGAAATACTTAATACAGATAACCGTACAGCGACGACGACGATATGGATATTTCTACAACAGTGTGAAAGTAGTCCTTCCCAGTTCCAAGAAAAATAGCCACTCAACGTTCAACGCCGAGATCCATACGCTTTCCCGGCATTGCGCTCCATCAGGTCCCGAAGCGGACCCAGCAGTCGGGTGAACGCGTTCGCATCCAACACGGCGACCTTGAGTTTCGGCTTCGAGGCTTCGTCGCGGCTGATTGCACTGACAGTCGCTGCGCGAGGCGCAAGGCGCAACAGAGATAGTTCTTCAATGCATGTCAGCACAACATGGGGAAACATTGCTCGGACGTACTGACCTCCGAAGTAATCGCCCTTCCTGAGATGTCCGACTTGCACCTCTGCCTGACCTTCGTTTTCATTATCATGGACCTTAGTGACGATGGCCTCGCCATCTTCGATAATGAAGAATGAATCTCCCATCTCTCCTTGCTTGACCACCGCTTCGCCGTCCTCATATGTGACGCTGCTCAAAGCATCTGCAATCTTGCTTCGTTCTTCGGGCCCCAGCGAGGTGAGGAGTGGCACGGAGGACAAGAACTGTTCGTACATTGTACGACGGCGATGGGCGGCCTTGAGGATGATCGTGCGGAATGTGATGCGGTCCAGAGCCCAAAGAGTAGAGTTTTCGATGGCAACAACTGAGGCAGCGCGAAGGTGACCGTACATCAGTGCAAGCTCTCCAAAGCTGGTTCCCTCTCCACATTCCGCAACTTTCCTCCCAAACTCGGGATGATGGCCAGGCCGGACGAATGTTTCGGTAGAGGTGAACGGCTTTCCGCTGAGCCAGTCCGGGGGCAAGGGCTCGTCGCGGATATAGCAATGAAACATACCCGACTCAACGACGTAGTACCACTCTCCCACATCACCCTGTCGGATGACAACTTCGCCCTGCGAAACGCTGATCTCCTGCATTGCGTTCAACACACCCATTCGTTGTTCGTCATCCAAGTCTTTGAACAAGAAATGGTCTCCGACCGCTGCCCGGATGCGGCGTATCTGCTCGAGGCCCTTGGGGTAGTATGGGAGTGGGTGTTCGGGCTCCCCATCAACCGCGATAGACTCTGCGCTGACAGACGACCTTCGAGCGAGAATAGTAGACATGGGTGGGTTCAGATAGTTGCTGTCATCGGGGGATATTGCACCATTGGCAAATGATGCAAATGGATGGGGGGCTGGGCTGGTAGGAGAGGTGGGCGACAAATCATCGCCATTGACCGTGAATGTTGGCGGGCTAAATACTTTTTGACTATACCCATTGTTATCAGCGAGGAGTGCGTTTCCTGGAACGTTGAGGGTTCCAAAGGGACTACTAGAGGATGCATGCGCAGAAATCGACTGCCTATGCGATGGGTATGACTGAGAGAAAGGTGAGCCTGAAGAGGTTGGGCTAAGAGGGGTATCGGAGAAGTGGTCCGAGGGGAGGTCCCGTACGGGTGTCATACGATTGGAAAGCGCGTCGCGCGTGCGATTACGTTGTTCTTCAAGCCTGGCCTGAAACCAGTTGGCGCAGAATTGCAGCGCGTCCTTCGGTTGTACGCGATGTGCGTCGCGAGTCAGGTCTGAGATGAGAGAGTCGAAGGTCGACATGGTAGGGCTGCCTGGGAGGGAGTGCCGGGACTCCTGAGCTAAATAGTAATAACAACCTAGAAGAGCAAATACAAGGACCTCAGTGCAATGCAGAATACAAACCAGTGGCGGCGTGAAGAACTATGTTGCAATGTCGCTAGATCTAGACTCGGCAACGCGATTGTTCCCACAGTGGTAGCGCCCATATCTCACGTGGCGAATGTACTTAGCGACAATATTAATTGCTCGTCTGCTGTCTTTGCAAGACACATGGATTTAATTAATAGATGATACTGGTTGCAAATACACCAAGGGTCTATTTAGAGAAGTCTCAGAGATAGCTTGCTACTTAGGAGAATAGAAGTGTACCCTATGTCTGACAGAGTTCCTGCCGCGGCGTCGATACTACTACAATTCTCACATGTTTGCAGGTAGTCTCAATTGCGTACGTACCCGTACTTTGCACTGTAACGAAGGAGACATAACCGTGTAGCTTCCACTAGGCCTGCTTTATTTAGAAGTCGGTGCGTGCGTTCCTGGCCGTTCCACGTACGCCAGGATCAAAGCGCCCGGCAACTTGGCGGTAGTTTGGCGACGCGATTCCACGCCTGTGCCCGCATCCGCTCTTGCACTTGGACCCCCATCCCCCACGACCTATTCTACCCTCGAGAGTCCTAATGTCTCTTGTAGAGCTTCGTGTTGAAGTTCCTGCCTATTCTCGCTCGTTCCAGGTACAAGTCCAAGCGCACTGGTCCATCCGAGACATCAAAGAGGAGATCAAGCGAGCCTGCCTCGGAGGCCCCCAGGTAGACGGTCAGCGCGTCATCTGGAGGGGTCGTATACTGAGAGATGAGGAGAGGGTATCGGATATCTGGAAGGTAAGTGCAGACACTTGTATGGCGGTAAGGTGCTTACGCTGGGTCGATGCTTAGACTCCTAGCGACCCCCGTATAATCCATCTCGCTGTCCATCCTTCTGCGTGGACGTCGTCCCCAAGTGATACTGCGCAGCCTACACATACACTGTCTGGGACCTCGCAGGTATCACCTGTACCTCAGACTACAGCAGCGCCTTCGACGTCTTCACGGACGCAGCAACCTTCATCCCGTTCGGTATCGCTTCCGTTCATCGTTCAGAAACACAATGCCGCTTTGCATGTTTTGACTCATGGGCAACTTCCATCGCCTCCTGCAGATCCTGCAGCTGCCCGGGAGGCTCGCTCGTACGCAGCCGGCGCTCTATACGCGCATGGTTGGTCATGGCCGGCTGTCCTAGATGAAGAGTATCCGCTTGCTACTGGGTCCGCCGGAGGGGTCAAATATGAGAGGACAATTGTTGAGTACGTACAGTCTACGTGTTATTGTTATTTTCGTGGAGTGCTCACGCTGAGCCGCTTCTAGCAACCAGCCCTTCCTTCGTCTGTCTACACCCCATGCCACGCCAACTCCGATTCAGCAACACGCATTGAAAGTTCTATCACACACATTCCCTCTCCTTTCTATTACGACCCGGGACCTTGCCGCGCACCAGTCATTGCTCCACAATTCACCGTTTGCGGTCACTCCCACGGCTAACCTCAATCAATACCTACAACAGGTCGGTATTCCTCCAATGCGCTTAGCGCCAGACCAGCCGAACGCCAATCCTAACGACCCAAACAACGTTGTTGTCGCTGAGATTCGCGTGCCACTGCGTGCTCTTCTCATGCCTCTGATCATGCTTACCTTCCGGACGTTCCTCCTACTCTACTTCTTCTCCCCATCAAAGCGTCCGTTCTTCGGGGTCGTACTATCGCTCTGGATCCTTTGGGAAACTTGGGGAGCTCTTCGTCGAGTAATCGGTGGTAATCGGCCGCCCGCTGCTCCTGGGCAAGCTCGCGGCGACGCCGCCGCGCCGGGGGCTGCTGAGCAGGCAGCCAACCCCCAAGCGCAAGCAGCTGCGCCCCCAGGCGAAAATCACGGGCAGCTTGACTTCTTGATCAACTTCTTCGCGAACATGGGGCTGGCCTCTGAGGACGCGATCCTCGACAGCAGAGTCCCTGCCCGTGAGCCGTCGCCCTTGACCAAAGCGGGTAGATTCGTCGCCCTCATGCTCACGACACTTCATCCTGCTGTTTGGGACCGCCGCCGCACTGCGCTTCGCCGGAGGGAGGGACGTTTGAGGACAGAAGCGAATGTTCGTGAAAGCCAGCCTCCTGCGGATGGTGAAGAAGACACAGGCCGCGCTCAGGCACGGACCCAGGCAGTTGCAAAGCATGAGCGTAGGCAATCGTGGGTCAAGCAATACATCGAGCGGGTAGAGACGACAGAGTGGAGTGAGGATATGTGATATATTATATTCGTCTGTTTCGTGTACCATACATGCATGTTTCGAGGATTGGGACTCTGGATCGCATTAATCTTAAAGTTCTACATATATACATCGCATTGTTTCGCTTTGTAGATTGCTAAGTACTGTCCAAGTAATTCGATATACTGACGCGAGTGATTTCACCTCCCAGAGTCCCCAGACTCCATCACACTCGTCGTTTGCTTGGTATTGGCTTGCTACTACGTATAGTAGTAGTCGTTCGATGCAGAAAGTACTCCTTTTATCAGTGTAATATTGACAAGTTCTGGTCAGTGGCATTAATTATTACCCTCCCATATCCGCATTTCGTAGATTGTACAGAGCGGACGAAGACCCCACTAAATTGAACGGGATGGTGACACGATCGCTATCGCAGTGATACGCACGCATAAACGTATCGGACCGGGTCGACGTCGATTGCAGCTCATGGCCAGGGCGCGATAACTGCGAGGCTTGCGCTTATATACCGACGGCCGCCGTGCAGATGCCCTCCTTCCGCTCCTGAAACACCCCAACGGAAACTGCGCGCATACACACTACAGCGAACGCCATGTCTAACAACCTCCACGTCCTGGCGCACCCGGTCGTGAAAGCACGGCTGTCCAAGCTGCGTGAGACTAGCACGTCATCGAAAGAGTTTCGCGAGGTACATAGCATGACAAGTTTCATCTGTAGTAGGCTAACATTCGCTACAGGGTATCCACGAGATAAGTCTGCTGCTGGGCTTTGAGGCCACCCGGGATCTTGAGGAGGAGACTTACAGCGGTGTTCGTTGGTCTTCCGTGTAATACATCGCTCGGAGGCTGACGACCATTGCGACACCTAGCAAACACCCATCGGACCCTTCACGGGCTCGGCGATTAAGCCCAAGCTTGCCCTCGCACCCGTCCTCCGCGCAGGCTTGGGCATGACTGATGCACTGCTAACGCTCTTCCCGTGAGTATGCGTGAGCAGCGTACTGCATGCTCATATGCTGAACGAGTTCGACAGGGCTGCGTCGGTGTATCATCTGGGCATCTACCGCGAGAAGGTGTCGCTACAACCGGTGGAATGTACGTCCCTACCTTTTCGACCCTTACCATGTGCTAACTGCGTACAGACTATTCGAAACTCCCGCCCAACCCGCAGTTCGACCAACTGCTACTTCTTGACCCTCTCATTGCGACAGGTGGCACAGCAGTCGCTGCTCTGAATATGCTTCTCGAATGGGGCATCCCAGGTCAGTTCTCTTCCCGAGGCGTGTATCTGCATAAATACTGATGTCTTCCAAAGTGACTCGTATCAAGCTGCTGTGCGTCCTCGCTTCGCAAGCTGGACTTGCCCACGTACAACAGGAATGCCCTGGTATCGAGGTACGTAGCCTCTGTATCATGGAAAATTCAATCTTAACTCTCTTGTTAGATCTGGGCAGCAGGTGTTGATCCTGACTTGACCAAGGACGGACTCATTTCCCCTGGACTTGGGGACACCGTACGTCATCTCTCGTTATGCCAATCGCTATATATTGACCGTAATCGGATACGCAGGGCGACCGATTGTACAACACGCTGAAGCCGTGAGAGACCACGTAAACTACTGTACCACGACATACGATTCGGAGATTTTGTATACTATAGCTGCTAACATGGCGCTTGAATGACTAGTGTCTGTCCGGAAATGACCCGGCGTCTGCATGAGAGAATTTGCTTACGTAATGCGTCTGCACTCTGTAAGACGCAGTATAACGCCATCGTTGTCCACCCATTGCACAATCTCTCAGTCGTACGCCGCAAGACCTTTTATAAAACATGTGTGTTCCACAGCCAGTTTTCTCTCTCTCTCACCTCCGCGGTCAAGGACACCATGGCCATTCAAGTCGTGACTGGTGCCTCTACACCGTCCACCGCGACCCTCTCTACCCCGCCGTCTCCGGGCCTGAAGCATGTCTCAATAGAGCTCGGAAAAAACTCTCTCAGCAGCCACCTTGTTTCTGCTTCCACCACTATCGAACTCATTTCGTCTAGGTCGAGCTCCAGCGTGTTTGTGTACGACCTCGCTGAGCAGGCCGGCTTTGGTACCTACACCAAGTCTTGGACTGGAAGCGACAGCGCTGCCGCTTCCGTGGTGAGCCTACAAACGCGAGCAGGAGCTGGGTTGAGCTTGGTCGGCAGGCTCTCGCAGGGCACTAGCAAGGATGCGTCGAAATCCGCTGTGCTCACGGCCTACACTACACCCACAGGGCTCGCGGTCATGACCCAGTCTCTGTCGCATCTACCCGTTCCGACGGCCAATAGCAAGCTCGTCCTGCAAGTGCCGACCGTCACACCGATCGGAGAAACTTTTGCACTCTCACCGACTCTCGCGCCTTTTACACCTGCGCTCACGATTTTCCCCGAGCACTTCACTGTCCTCCTTTCCTCGACTCCGCAGGAAGCTGTCGACATTGCTACTCTCTCGTACGAGCTGAAGGACACGCATGTCGTTCACTTCTTTGACCACCACAGCGCGACGCGGGAGATCGGGCATTCGCTGAACTCCGCCATCCCGTCTCTCTCTAGCAAAAAGTCCCTCAAGGAGGGTCTTGCACAGACGGGCTATAAGTTCTTCGACTACGTCGGAGACAAGGACGCCGAGGTCGTAGTGGTCGTGCTGAATGGCCCCTTAGCCAACGTCACCCGTGCAATCGCTGCTCGTGCGAGCGGTTTCGGAGTCGTGGTTGTCCGCGTGCTCCGTCCGTGGGACGAGGAAGAGCTGCGGAAGGCCGTTCCGGCTTCAGCGAGGCGTGTACACGTCCTGGACGACGTCCCTACTGAGCTCACACAGGGCGCGCTGTACGGCGATGTCTTGTCGGCTCTCTTCGACCCCACGCGCCGTGGACCCGTTGTCAAGTCTCACCGCATAACGCCTACGCTCACGCAGTCCTTCCTGACGACGCCCTCGAGCTTCACATCCTTCCTCCACGGGCTGGCTCCCTCGCTCTCGGGCGCGGCGCTCGCCTCGCCCAGTGGGAAGAAGTTACTTTTCTTCACGACGCCCGGATCGTCGCTTGCTTGTCTTCCGTCCACTGTCGAGCAAACCTTCCTCGCGCATCCATCGATATCGGCTCGTCAGGTGACCGACCACGACGCCTTCTCGAAACCCGGCGGCGTGACAGCTGACAGAATCATTCTCGGGCAAAACGAGACTGAGCAGTTCGTTCCTGTCTCTCTCCTTCTCCCTGTCTCTCCCCAGAGCACGGGCGCATCCGACTTCCTCGCTGTGACGGATCAGGCCTTGCTCAAGTCTCACGACATCGTTTCCCATGCGAAACCCGGTTCCCCCCTCCTCGTGCTCACCTCCTGGACGCCGACAGAACTAGGCGCGAATCTGCCCGCGGGTGTCTCTGTCGCCATCCGTGAGCGGGGTTTGCGGCTGTACGTCATCAACTCCCTGCAGTCGGCGGAACAGCTCGCTGGTGCAGCAGGTCCTCAGCGTGATGCCGTGGAGAACGCTGTTGCTCTCCTCGCATTCCTGAGGTTGTACCTGGGCAAGAAGGCGAGCGAGGCCCTCGTCGCAAAACTCGCCCAGAGATTCATTGGAGACTCCGTGTATGGCATCAGCCTGTCGAAAATCGGTGCTCGTGCGTGGGCTGGGTTGGTCGAGATTGAGCTTCCTGGGTTCGTGGAACAGTCTGCCACCGCGCTCAAGCAGTTCGAGTTCAACGCCATCGCGATCGAGACCGACGACGGCGAGACTGTTGTCAACGGTGCTCGTGTCGGCTCCTGGCACGACGCAGCCAAGCATCTTCTGTTCCGTCCCGCATTCAACCCCGTCGACGGCGCATTCTCCTCCTTCGACCAGAACCCGGCGCTTCGCCCCGAGATCGAGGATCGAACGTTCCTGATCACCTGTACGGTGAACAGACGTTTGACCCCGCTCGACTACGATCGCAACGTCTTCCACCTGGAGTTCGATACCCGGGGCACGGGTCTCAAGTACGAGATCGGCGAGGCACTCGGTGTCCATGGGTGGAACGACGAGAAGGAGGTCTTGGACTTCTGTTCGTGGTACGGCGTCGACCCAAACCGCCTCATCACCATCCCCGTCCCAGACACTGACGGCGCGCGCATGCACACTCGCACCGTCTTTCAGGCGCTACAGCAGCAGATCGACCTCTTTGGCAAGCCAGGAAAGACGTTCTACTCGGACCTGGCGGAGCACGCGATCACGAAAGTGGACAAGATGGCCTTGCAGTTCATCGGCTCGCCCGAGGGCTCGGCAACGTTCAAGAAGCTGTCAGAGAAGGATACCGTTACGTTCGCGGAAGTTCTGCGCAAGTACGAGACTGCACGGCCCGGCATCGAGACACTTTGCGAGCTCATTGGAGACATCAAGCCTCGTCATTACAGTATCGCATCTTCGCAGGCTGTCGTTGGTGATCGCGTGGATCTTCTGATCGTCGCCGTAGACTGGGTCACGCCAAGTGGTACGTGGTTACTCGTCGCGCTGTTCGAGTGTCGACTGACTTTGTCATTGTAGGCTCTCCTCGCTACGGCCAGTGCACGCGCTACCTCGCGGGTCTCAGGATCGGCCAGAAGGTCACAGTCTCTATTAAGCCCAGTGTCATGAAGGTTCGTATTACTCGAACATCAGGTTGCATGCGGCAAGCTGACTCGATTATTTAGCTGCCTCCGGACAACATGCAGCCTCTCATCATGGCCGGTCTTGGTACCGGTGCCGCGCCTTTCCGCGCCTTCCTCCAGCACCGTGCCCTGCTTGCCTCTCAGGGTACACCGGTTGGCCCTACATACTACTACTTCGGCTCGAGACATCGGTCACAGGAGTTCCTGTACGGAGAAGAGATTGAAGCGTTCTTGCTCGACGGCGTCATCACCAGGGCGGGGCTTGCTTTCTCGCGCGACGGCCGCAAGAAGGTTTACATCCAACACAAGATGCAAGAGGACTCGAAGGAGCTTGCTGAAATGTTACGTAACAAGCAGGGTGTGTTCTACCTCTGTGGTCCGACGTGGCCTGTCCCCGATGTCTACGAGGCGTTGGTTTCTGCTCTCGTCGAGCACCATGGATTCAACGCCGAGAGTGCTGGTCAATATTTGGAGGGGCTCAAGGAGGAGGAGCGCTACGTGCTCGAGGTTTACTAGGCTGAATATTTTATCATCTCATATTCATCTCAATTGTTTCTTTACCAATCTGCATCTTACATACATTTGCTTCGTTTCTACCTCTGTTTTTCGTTTGTGTGATCTGGTAGCCTCGACCAACCAGCGTGAGGCGGGGATAGCGGAGCGGGCGGTTACTACGCGTGATGTCATAAGTTCAGTTCATGCCAGTCGGAGTTGTACAACGTGATTTTTTCTAAATTTCACGGCTTGGACAAGCAGCCATATTGGCACAGCACACACGACTCTTCCACGCACCCCACGAAGGCGTACGCCCTGTCTTTTACTTTGCCATTCGCTTGACGAACTTCAATCGTTTACATGACAAGACTCACGGATATTTCTTTGCTATTGTACTCTCTCTTTTTACTTCGCTCTACTGCTGCACAGCTAGCACTACCTAATTCCCCTTGGACTCCACCAAACGCGACATTTGGAACACAACCTAGCAGCCCGTCGAATGGATCCGTCAATCCCCACTGGACATCGATACTAGGGAGCACGCTATACTTTTACGAAGAGCAGAGAAGCGGAAAGCTACCCACCACGAACCGCGTCTCGTGGCGCAACGATAGTGCCACGGACGACGGGAAGGATGTCGGTATCGATCTTAGTGGGGGCTACTACGATGCTGGAGGTGCGTGCTTATTCACTGGAATCGAGGACGGAAGTTGAACGTGTTTGAGCAGACTACATCAAATATACGTTCCCAATGGTACGCCGGCCCAAGAAAGTAGACTGTACACGTTCTCATATTTGCCTCTTAGTCATTCACAGTCATGTCGGTGTGCTGGGGGGCGTTAGATTTCGGTCAAGGGTACGAGCTGGCGAACCAAACAGCGTACCTTGATGACATGCTCAGATGGAGTCTCGACTGGCTCATGAAGGTGCGTAGAATATATGCGACGCGCAGTCACTATTGCATCAAATGCTAAGACCTCAACCGAAGGCGCACCCTAGTTCAGACGTTCTTTACGTGCAAATTGGTGATGCAGATCTAGACAACGCGTACTGGGGAGGCGATCAAGGCATTCCAACTCCCCGAACGTCCTACCAAATCAATAGTACCAGGTATTACGCAGTTTCCCTCTTCAATATGTATGACATCGTCTCAACTGGTCTATCACTTAGCCCCGGTACCGACGCCGCTGCACAAGCGGCAGCAGCCTTCGCCGCTTGCTCTGCTCTGTATAACAGCAGGACCCTCTCGAGCGCAGGGACGAGCAGTATCGCGAATTCATCCTATGCGACAGCTCTTCTCCAACATGCCCAACAGCTTTACGCGTTTGCCACGAACTCGTCTATTCCCCAGATTACATATCAAACCTCAGTACCTTCTGCTGGTCAAGCCTACGCTTCGTCTGGATACGCCGATGAGCTGGCCATTGCCGCGCTGTTCCTGGCTATGGCCGAAAACTCGACGGATAGCTATTCACAAGCAGTACAAATCTATGAACAGCAGCAGCTGCGTTCGCATCTTCAGGCTGACGCGGTACTCAATTGGGACGAAAAATCCCCTGGGGTTGCGATTCTAGGAGCACAAGTTATGAACGCCTATCCCCATCTTGCAAACGGCTCGAACGTCACTTGGAAGACCGACGCTGAGGAATACTTGGACCGTGTTGTCAACGGATCGAGCAGAGCATTCATCACATCTGGTAAATTGCCTTCACTTTTGGCACACATTTAGGCTCATCAATTATCAGGAGGACTGCTTTATTATCCCGGTGACTCTGACGATGCCTCACTTAATCCCGCGTTAAATACTGCGATGTTGCTTCTGCGGTTTGCACATGCAGGACTACCGTCTACCTCATCAAAGGCCTCGTCGTACCAACAGTTCGCCCAGTCTCAGGTCGATTACTTTATGGGAAATAACCCAATGACCGGCAAGTTCCCCCGGATAAGATGTTGTTTCTGTAGCTGAATCATATCCTCCAGTGCCGTACATGGTGGGGCTACACCCGAATTCCCCCTCGAATCCACATTCAGCACTAGCCACTGGTGCTCAGCCGCAGGATATCGCCAACATCGACACCGTCCCGGTGCACGAAGCCTATACCCTATATGGCGGTGTGGTCGGAGGACCTGACCAAAGCGACCAGTTCTGGGATCTTCGCGGCGACTGGGTGCAGAATGAAGTCGCCTTGGACTACGTCGCGCCCCTGGTCACCATCGCCGCTCATGCGCTAGTGAACGGAACCGGCGATCCTTACTACACGCAAGTGCAAGCCGGTTCTTACGATGAGAAACGGCCGAAGGGCGCGCCTTGCGATGCAGCTATCTCGACAGGGTGCCCGACCGGGAGAAATTGGCGAGTGGGGAAGATTGTTATGGGGTCTGTCGTCAGTGCTGTTGGCGTTCTAGTCGTTTCCCTCGGACTTTACTGGATTCTTCTTGAGCGCAGACGACGGGCGGGTAAAATTTAAAATTTAATATTAATGAGCCAAGTCTTACATGATAACGATGTAATTACAAGGCGGACCATACCATAGCGTCAAATAGCAACGACAACATATAGTAGTTGGGCGTCCATCCTTTATCTGCATGGAGGTACCGACTTCAGACCTTTGAAGATGTGACATTGAGTTCACACACTATAAGCTTCCATACAGCTCCTTGGATGTAGTATACGTTGCCTAGCCTTTGACAGATGTACCGTTACAATTCTTGGCCTTGATTTTTACACTAAGGACATGAGGTTGCGCTATCCTAACTGACCTACCTCTAATTATCGACTCGGCCTGTGGCAGTTAGGAGGATTCCTGCGCTTCAAATTCTCTATGAAAGTCATAGCACCGGTCTTGAACACTACCTTGATTCGGTATCTCCCATTGGCCATGTTCAATTTGAGAGTCTTATTTTATGCAATGCAAGTTGCTACTGTACAGTACCTCCCAGGCATGGGTTGGGGCATGAATAGCCTGCAGGCTGCAAGGCAGCAGCTGTACTACTTCACCTTCCTAATTGGTATTCTTGTGTATTAAGCGCCTACGCTATTTCCCAATGCTCAAGTTGCTGCACGTTCTTTTGCTCTCTACCGTCGTACACATGCCCGCGAAGTCTGCCGATTCACGATTTATTCTTGATGATCGCTTTGTAGGGGAGTCTGAGGCAGAGTCATCAAAATCTAAGGGCTCTCGCCCTTCCGAGGATGTAGAAGACCACCAGCAGGGCAGTGATATAACCGAGCAACATGGACAAGACGCGGAACGTGAGGGAATCAGCGAGGGAATGTTTGTAGAGGGATTTTCTGGTCCGTCCGACAAGGTCGTCAAACCTCTGACCCCGGAGGACCTTGCAAAGTTCAAGGCGGCGCAAGAGAAGACTGGGGTCATTTACATCTCGCGGATACCTCCTGGCATGCAACCTGCAAAGGTTAGGCACTTGATGGGCCAGTATGGGGAGGTTGGAAGAGTGTATCTTCAGCCAGAAGGTGCATAGCTACACTCCGCTTTCTATAATCGCATGTTTACTCTTTGCCCAGATGCGAAACGGACATATCTCCGGCGGAAGTACACCACGACCAAGAAGGTGCACTTTACAGAAGGGTGGATCGAGTTCAAAGACAAGAAGGTTGCACGTTCGGTCGCGGAGATGCTTAATGCCCAGCCGATCGGGGGCAAGAAGGGCACGAGATGGCGGGATGATGTCTGGACTATGAAGTACTTGCCGAAGTTCAAGTGGAGCATGCTCACAGAGCAGATTGGTAAGTGCTGTCCATCGTTTGCAGTGAAATGTGCTGAACTCGCTGCCCATAGCCCATGAAGCCGCTGTGCACGCTGCCCGACTTCGCGTCGAGCTGTCCCAGTCGAGGCGTGAGCAGCAGGAGTACCTCAAGAATGTGGAGCTCGCGCGCGTTTTGGACAAACGTGCACAGCGCAAACACCAAAAGGCCGGCGAGGGTGAGGCTGAGTCGACCATGCAAGATACGAGGGCTTCTAAGCGCGAACGGCCAGACACAGAGAAAGCAGACCGGCGGGACAATAAGAGGAAAAAGGCAGCACCAGAGACGATGGCTGACGATACTCAACAACGACAGCTCAAGAGTGTACTGGGCAGTATTTTTTGAGGATTGTAGGGAATCCGTCTGGAATATATCCTGCATGGTCTTTGTCCTGAGTCGGCCGCACGTGTTCGCATCAGCGCGAGTGAGCGGAGTCTGAAACTGGAGAGGTGAGAGGCGTGTCCGAATTTGTTGCTTTCCTCATCGCGAACACCGTTGAGCACAGTCTCGGCGAGAGTGAGAACAAAGTTCTCGTCGTTGTGTCGCGATTCTAAGAGGTCTGTCTCCATCATGCTCGCCTTCTCTCTCTCGCAAACTCTGATCTCTCCTCCTGCATTCGCTGTCTTCACTCTCGCTCTCAGCTTACCTCTTTGAACATGTCGTCTTGGTCTGGCTCTGGCTACCCACCTCCTCGCGGCCGTTCACGATCTCGCTCACCTCACCGAGGCTATCCTCCCCCAAGACCTGAGTCTGGCTATCCACCTGCGGACCCGTATCGAGGCGACTGGGACACTTACGAGAGAGAGAGGGCCTGGGCTCAGTATGATAGGGAGCGAGCTGGTTACGACTATGGAAGGCGACCAAGAAGTCGTAGTCCACCCCCAGACGATGGTGCGTTGGCTACTACATTGGTGCTAAAGCTCGCTGACGTGACACCTCATCTTTCGTAGGTCGCAAGCGTCGTCGGTCCCTCTCACCGTGGGAGCGCGACCGGTATGATCCAAGACCTCGGTACGGAGAAGAATACGGTTTGTGATATATGAATGTCTGTTCAAGCTCTTGGCTGACGCGACGCGTAGATACACATTCCAGGGGCTATGGATATCCGTCACCGCCTCACAGAGGACCCTATCCGCCACCACCGCCTTACAGCTCATCCCGACGCGCTCCGCCGGATCCTCATACATTCGACTACCCTGCAACGCTGAAGCAATACGCGGAATGGTTCCGTTACTTCTACCCGCAGCAAGCTGCCGAAGAGGATAACGCGGATAAGGCTGCTGAGCAGGAGGCGGGCGACGGGTCCAAGCCTCGTAATGGCATACGCTCACGCTGGGAGAAATACAAGAAGGACTTCTCTGCACAACAGGTCAGCACTGTTCCTCTCCACTCGTTGTACAAGAACACCAGTTATATTACGTATGGCGTCATCATCGTACCCTACTTTTATTCGCGATCATCCCGGGAACATATAACTGAATAATTATTATTGTGTTGTAGTTACAGCGAATGTTCGACCATCACCGGAAGTCACCTTGGTTCGCAGAGAAATACGACCCTGCCGCTGAGTTTGTGCAGATGCGCTCTCGTGTACGGAAAGTAGGTTGGAGGGGACGGTTGGACACATTCCTACTTGACCTTGAGTCTGGTAAATTCGACCCTGACGACCGCGAACCGGAACCAGAAGACCCGCCCGCCCCAAAGGAGCCGGCCACGAATACTGAGGCCACGCCCGCCGGTGGTGTTGACGGCCCTGAGGGTACTGCTCCTGCGTCGACGGACGAGCAGAAGGGTGGGGACGATGAGATGCAGTTCAACGTAGAACAAGAGGACGAGGGTGGGGACACAAATGGTAAACAAAGCGATGCAAGAAGGCAAGCGAACCGTGGGGAGGAACTGGCTGTCCCTCCTGAGGGTAATCAGGTCATGATCCGCACAATCCCGCCAGACATTGGCCGTATCAAGTTGGAGGAGGTAACTGTACGCGTTTTTACTCCATATACTTTGAGCTGACTTCTTGGGACAGGCATGTAGCAGGATCCCTGGCTATGTGTGTCTCGCTCTGGGCGACCCTATGCAAAAGCGGAATTATTACAGGGCTGGTTGGCTGAGATTCATCGAAGATGCCGACATGTCCTCCGTCATCACCGAGCTGTCCGAAAAGAAGGTGCGTAGTGTCGTGCGTGTAGTCCAACCGCATTCGTCTGATATCACTACAGATTGAGGGTTTCAAACTTCACGTCGCCCATATTACGAAGCCATTTACCGGCAAAGTTCGCTATGCGCCCGAAGTCGCTAGCAAGCCGGACCGACTCGTGAAAGACCTCGTCAATGCAAAAGCTCTGGCCTTGAGCCTCGAGGCACAAGCCGATGCTCTCCGGAAGATGAAGTTTGAGCCTAAGCCAGAGGCTAGCGAAGCTTCTGGTGAAGCAAACGGCACGAAGGAGCAGCAGGACGTACCCATGATCATGACTACTACCACCGCCGAAACGATCG
The DNA here is from genome assembly GCA_000832265.1 of Phlebiopsis gigantea 11061_1 CR5-6. NCBI lineage: Eukaryota > Fungi > Basidiomycota > Agaricomycetes > Polyporales > Phanerochaetaceae > Phlebiopsis > Phlebiopsis gigantea. Next base: position 168,232 of record KN840469.1, on the reverse strand, counting down.
AAGAGGACCCAGAGCCACGCGAGCGGGGCAGTGATGCTGTGGAGCAGAGGATAGAGAAGGTTATGGCTGATCTACGTGAACAAAATACTCTCGATTTCAGCGATGAGAAGGCTGTGGAGGCTCGTAGGGTGCGTTCCGAATTTATGATGACATTTGCCTCTGTCGTTGACCACTAATTTCTTTGCAGACGGTGGTTGCTCTCGACCTGTATCTTGCCTATCTCCGAGCCGCATTCAACACATGCTACTATTGCGCTATCGTTACTGATCATGTAGAAGAACTAGTGCGCAAATGTGTGAAGCATGTGAGGAAGCCGTTGTCGAAGGCATTGTTGCAGGAGATCAAGGCTTCTGAGGGCCCAAAAGCTGAGAACGCGACGGACGCGGATGGCGAGAACGCGGAGGAAAAAGACAAGAAAGAAAAGGAGCAAGCAACCAAGGATAGATCTGACAGTAGAGACTGGAAGCGGAACGGTGAGCAGCGCATCCCAAAGCTCGCCTGAAAGCCCGCTCACTGTTCATCTAGATGAGCGATGGTTGGAATGGCTCGACTCCAAGATTGCTCTCCTGATCAATCGCGATGGCGTTGATCCTAAGGACTATCTTGGCAAGAGCTACGACGAGTGAGTCGTTCCTCCTCGTGTTAAGACTACCAATGACACGTGTGGCAACAGGGAGCTAAGCAAGGCCTGCGAACAGCACATCAAGCAAGAGGACGAGGGTAAATTCAGATGTAAAACTTGCCAGAAGCTGTTCAAAGCAACCTCTTTCGTCGAGAAGCACATCGCCAACAAGCATCCTGATCTCGTCAAGCATCTCGAGGACGTGCGTTGTATTACTATGTTATCCTATTACACATTCTCATCTCCGCCGCGCTCTAGCTCCCCTATTACAATAATTTCGCGCTTGATCCCCACCATATCCAGCCTTTCACTCACCCTCCTCAGCCTACCGGCAATGTTAATCAAGCACCCCCGCCGCAAGCATACGGCCTCCAAGGCCCCGCGTTCCCCATGGGCGAGTACCCGCGACCCGGCCCCTATCCTCCTGGACCGTATCCACCGTTCCCTCCTCCGTACCCTCCCAACGGCGGGCACTGGGACCCTTATGCGCATCCATACATGCCAGCGCCGTTCCTTGCCCCTCGAAGAGAAGAAGGTGTCACCGCGAGGCGGCTCAGCGACAGGCTCGGTGGTTTTGCGCCTGGGTTCGAGCCGTCGGATCTGCCTATCGTCCCTCCGAACGCTGGTCTGCCCGCAAAACCCATGGCCACCCTGGAGACGACTCCTGGCGGACGACGGAACACGCGCTCCGGTAGCATGAACGGGGCCCTCCCCCCACCGCCACCGGATGCGAAGGAGGACCCTCGTGCTGCAGCAGGCAAGAAGGTTAGCTACCACGACATGGACCTGGTGGCAGAAGGAGACGTGGAGTTGACATACTGAGTCGTGAATTAGTTATGTATACTATATTTCCCAGTTCTGGACTCGCACCGCAGCGTTTGATTTCGAATATTGCGACGTGCCGCTGTTGGGTGAAATACTTACACGTTGTTTCACGCGCCCGAGTCGACGTTGGTGAGAGTTTTGGCGGCACGCGGCGAAGGCCTGTGCAATTTGCGAGTGCTCTTGGCCGTCGTTCTCGAGCTCTCGAGCAATGCGTGGAACCATGGATGCAGGACAGCCGTGCCTTGCAGAGACTCGGTTCGATATGTAAAGCAGTGTGCCCGAATCCTTGAGGCGGGATATTGCCATAAAGAGGAGAGCCTTGAAGGGGCGCTTAAATGAGCAGGCCTTCCACTGAGCCGGATCTTTTGCGCTGTGGACGACCTCGAAGGCGGCACATCCGCCAGGCCCCGCAGCGGCCCTCGCAAAACCCTGGCCTGCCATCTCCCCCCTCTTCCAGACGCGTCCCGACGTCGCTGAACCGCTCTCACTGCCGGTCTGGTCCACTGGTCGCGCTCTCCAATCACCCACCACGCTGGCACGATGACTGGCGCACGGATGCCGGTGGTCAGGCTCTCGTCTTCCGCCGCTGGAGAGGGAAGCGCAGACGAGATGCTGGATAAGGACCTAGTCGAGCTGTCTTCCTCCAACAAGTTTGGTATCGCATGGCCAGCGGAGCAGCCTCCTCAGGTCCCACTGCCCTTGGGCGCGGAGCGACCAGGCGCGCTCAGCTCGTCAGAGGGGGAGACCGACTTATCAGAGGACGAAAGCAGTGCACCTGTCAGGAGGAGTGCCAAACCTGAAGACTTTGGAGAGGACCCAGAGTTTGTCACGCCGACCAATCATCTTAACTCAGAGCAGAACCCGATGGATCAGGCTGGTCGTCTCGCAGTACCTCGTCTCTCCCGTGCATTCTCCATGCCCCTTCCCTCGCAGCTCAGCGCGTTGCAGAATCCCAGACGGCCATCAGTGTCTGAAGGCTCCCCGTCCCCAGTCGCCCAACCCGTGACGCCAGAGGTCGAGCAGTTTCGTGAGCTGTCTCTGGAGCTCGCAGATTCTGTCCAAATGGTCATACAGACCCTCCTCCAGTTGTCGCCACCGCAGCTCCTTGATCCTGCGAAAGAACAGTTCTCAGCATGCTCCCTGTCCATTCCGACGCCTTCCATCTCTGCCATGTTCACGAGCATGAAGAACCTGAACTATATGTCCGCAAATATGTCACGGCTAAGCTCGGAATCTCATCCGAGCGACGCTTCTTCGAAGGCGGACGCTCTTTCGGCTACTCAAACCGACTTCGACGTGGGCGAGATGCTGCAAAGCGTTGGTGACTCCCTCAGCGGAATTGCAGCTCAGGCAGGCGTGGATCTGGTCCTCTTTCATAGCGATGTCGGTATGAAGCATGTCGCGGTTAGGGGAGACGAGAACGGCTTCTCGTACACGCTGTCCCACGTACGTATTCATGCCTCTCGCTTGAGTATCCTCATTTAGGTCTCGCAGGTGCTTCGACAGGTCATTGGTAGCGCAGAAAAGGGGGACACAGTGGAAATCGGGCTACATATCGACTACGGAGATTACCCTGTGTCTCAATCAGACACTGGCGGGACTTCGCCCTCTCGCATAGCGTCTCCGACCTCAGAAGACGGGCTTATTCGCTGCAACTTCCGTATAACACATCGCATAGCCGCTGGTGACCAAAGGAGAATGTCAGAGGAGGCAACTCATACTGAATCCTCCGACATTGCCCGCAGAGACCGGCCTTCCTTTGACAGCCTGCTCTTGCGGCGTCTTTTGAAGTATGTCGGCGCGTCGTTGGCTCATGAGAACCTCCCAACAATGTCGTCTGCATTGCGGGCATACGAGCTGACGACAATCCTCGAACCTGGAGCACCGTCGGCCGTCAACCCATCAGTGACAGTGACACCCGAAGATGCCGCTGTGTTGGGCTACCCTGACATGCTCATTGCAGACGAACCGACCCTGGAGCAGCTCGCTTCATTCGCCGAAACGTTACGGGGCAAGAGTGTTACCTTGTATGCTAGCTCAAGTGGATCGTTCGCCCATTACTTGTCGAGCTACCTCACTGCCTGGGGTATGAACGTCAGTCATATGTCAACCGAGCCAGGAGCCGATGGGGAGTACGAGCTCGTCAACGATGTTGTCGACGCAGGCACACCTCCCGAACCTCCTGGGAACCTTCCGACCCCCAACGATCATGCCTCCTCCGCGTCGCCCCCTACTCCCCCCTCGAAGAATGGGTCCAATCCTACATTCATGCTGATAGACGACGACGTGTCTGTCCTACGCAGTCGTCTGCTGAAGTTCAAGGCGGAGCAAATGATTCCGCTCAACATGCGCACTCACAAACGCCCATCTTTGGCTTCGAACCATCGACCTCGATCTTCTCCGCAGGTCGCTCGTGTGATGGGCATGCTGGGCAACAACCCACCACCTCCACAAGTCGTCATCGTGCACTTCACAAGCCTGGCCAACTTCAAGATGGTCAAGGACGCCATTCAGTCATGTCTGACTCCGACCAAAGAATCTGCAGGTGGACGCATTCCCGAGGTCATCGTAATACCGAAGCCGGTTGGTCCTCGTCGATTTCTGACTGCACTACACACGGCAGTCACTCGGCCCGTGGTCGATCCATATTTTGTTCCCATTGCCACTTCTCCCATGAGCCCTGGTCTGCATTCCATTTCCCCTTTTTTCAATCTCCCTGTTCCTAGGTCCCCGAGTGGCAGGTCGACTGCAAGCACGCGCACCAGCTCGGACCGTGCGGCCCGCTCGCCAAAGGATATCGGTGGCGAGTTTACGCCCGGACACGCTCCACCCTCGCCCCTCAGCCAGTCCGAGAATATGGAGTATTTCTCAGACGCAGTCCACAAGCTAGGTGCCTCACCCGCGACGGGTCTCCTCATTCAGAGCCCTGACGGTCAGCCAACCGGCATCTTCTTTCATCCTGGGCCGAGAAATGCCCTCCCGCCAAGTCCAAACATGGACCGGGATCCTGAGCATAGCCCCCGCCATCGCCCGTACAATCGAGGGACCCCTGGAGAGAAACACGACAGCCGGGGAGGAAATGGATCAGTGAGCCAGACCCCGACTCTGCGTCCCAGTCCGCGACCAGCGGCTGCAATGCCAGGCACTCCGGAGTCATACGGCGGGACCCCCGGGAAAGCCAAGTCGCGACATCCCTCTGTGTCTGTGGGCGAGAGCAGCCCGTCGTCTGTTGCAGAGCAAGCCGTGACTGCCTCTACCCAGGAGTCGAGCCCTGGTGGCTCCCGCTTCTCGTCTCGCAGACAGGGTCAGCAAACGATGAGCCCTCCGTCGTCTCCACAGACGCGTGCAGTAGGGGGTGCCTCGAGTACCAGACGGCATTCTCGACGACCGACAATATCTGATACACATTCAACTCAGACGGTGACTAAGAAAGGCACGAAAGGTCACGGGGATGGCAACATTGTGCCACCTATCAGTGTGCTCATTGTCGATGGTAGGTTGCATTTGTGGATTCGAGGCGATCTTGGCTGAACGAAGGTTCCCCCAGATAACCCCATCAACCAAACCATTCTGACCACATTCATGAAGAAGAAGAAGATCAAGTACGACGTTGCCAAAAACGGAGAGGAAGCGGTACAGAAGTGGCGCTCTGGGACGTTCCACCTCATCTTGGTGAGCCCCGCTCCCGCGAAGCTCGCCCGCTCGCCTGCTCATGCACACGCATGGACACACAGATGGACATACAGATGCCGGTGATGGACGGCATTCAGGCGACCAAAGAGATCCGGCGTCTCGAAAAGCAGGGTGGGCAAGGATTCCCGTCGACTCCGCCATCTGAAGGCCAGCGGACGCCCTCCGAAGCCTCGGCGGCGGATTCTCGCAACATGACGACGCCACCGTACCGCTCGTCTGTCATCATCGTCGCGCTTACTGCCTCGTCGCTCCAAGCCGATCGAGTTGCCGCGCTCGCCGCCGGCTGCAACGACTTCCTCACGAAGCCCGTCTCGCTCGAGTGGCTGAATAGCAAGATCATCGAATGGGGGTCCATCAAGGCGCTGCAGATGTGGGCAGACATCCGGCCAGAGGTCGTGCGGACTCTTGCCACCGGCCAGACCGCCCAGGCACAGCAGGTCGGGCGTCGGCTGCATCTGCCTGAGGGGCGATCCTCGCCTGCGTCGGGAGACCGCGTGCGGTCTACTTCCATGGCGTCGCGGCGGAGTCAGGCGGAGGCTTTGCAGGCCGTGGTGGTGGAAAAGCCGCTGACACCGCTAACCCCCTTGTCTGATGATTCCCCAGGACTGTCGACCGACCCTAGCAAGGCCCCCTCCACCCACCCGCTATCTGCTCCCATCGCGAGTGAGTGCAAGCATCTCTGCCTGCCGGCATCGGCTCATGCCTCAGCAGATATGACTGCAAGCGAAGCGGCAAGGTCTTTGGCATCCGCACATCGACCGCCAGGGTTTGGTGGGTAGCATCCGCAAAGGTGCTCGATGGATATGTACTAAAGTCGCGTGTTTTAGCTGACGAGAGGCGTGTTTCCACGGACGGCAGACCGTCCGGTAATATCCCTCCTGACGGCTCCTCTGAAGCCCCGGCAAGCGCTCCAGATTTGCAACGTGCTGAGGCAGCCGTGCCTCGAGAAGGCGGCTCATCACGTCTTCCGGACCTCGATAGCAAAGGCAAGGACGAAGCCACGCCGCCGCCCCCGCCCCCGCCTGGTTCGCAATGACGGTACGGGGCGACCTTTGGGATGCTGGCCTGGCTTGCCCTCCCCATTATTCTGCCCTTGGTCCCAAGGGTCGCCGGGTTTATTCGCAAGTTTTTCTGAGACGTCTCCAATCCTTTTGGGTGGTGTGTTGTTTCCATATTTGCTGGTCACCGAGGGCGTTCGTCGTCGTCTTTTTCTTGGGTTTTATCTCCGTTGTGTGTTGCTTTTGGGTCTGAATGATGCGTCTATACCCTGATGATTCACGATTTGTATCCATCCATCCACGAATTTGCCACCTCTGCATTGCATTGCTCTCTAACCTGCCTCTCCTAACCATCTACGCTTCACGATATATCCTAGGCACCCCCATATTCTGTAGTCATAAAGGCAGCGGACTTTAGCACTGTTCCTAGACATATCGCAGACACGAATGATATAGCACTACTCTACATCTCCGCGAGGGGGTTCGCGATAAGCAGCGCCATCATGGGAGCGGCCCTGCACGGTCGCGGGGTGGCCACCGCGGTCCTCTCGCGCGGCTGGCACGCAACCCCAGAACGAAGGACAAGATCGCGGGGGCTTTAGGCGTATCGCGGGAATCATTTGGGCCATGCAGCCGAGGAGCTGAGCTGCAACTCTGCCGCTGTGCTGCAGGGTCTCTGGGAACGGCGCGCCGCAAATGGCAGGCAGCGCTCCCGCGAAGCCTGGCGACGACCGGCGGCGGCTGCGTGGATGAATGGCAGCGGTGGGAGCAGCGGGCGGCCACCCAAGACGGGCGAGCGCAGCGCTGGCCGCAGGCGGCTGCCCGCCACGTGGGTGTGTCGGAGTTTGAATCGGGGCTTCCGCGCTGGGCGCCTCCCGGGGCTCCTGCGGAAGGGACGTGCCGGCAGCGGACGCCTGCTGTTTGGCGCCGATGTTCGCGAGAGCGGACTTTCAGGTCGGACTAGAAGAGAGAGAAGAAAGACGCAGAGCGGTAGCAGCCTCGCTCTCTGCGTCCACCTTGTTCGTGCTCGTACGTTTGCGCACTGGTGCGCTCGTCGTCCTTACAGCCCGCCTCCGCCATTTCTCGAGGCGTTTGCCAGGATGAACAACCTCCACGAGCAGAACCACAAGCGCACCTCCATCAACGAGCTTCTCAATCCCGTCGCGAATGGCCCCGCGGCAGGATCCCTCGATGGATCCTACAGCCCAGCCCAGCTCGCTGCCATCCCGAGCCCGCCCTACGCCTCCTCGTCCCACGGCCAGCAGCGCTACCACTCCTCGCTTGCCGCGGCAGGCACTCCGTTCAGCCTGCGGGCCGCGAGCTGGGATCAGTCGCCCGACGGCGACATGGCCAGTCGCCAGGACGCCGAGTCCTCGACGTCGTGTCGATATGCCTCAGCCAGCTCCCACCCTGCCCCTCATCAATCCCCGCCTCATCCTGTTTATGCAGACCCGTATCACAGATCCAGACCGGTGGGCGAACCTGCTAATTACGGCATCGACGTCTCTCCATGGACGCCCGCCTCCCACGAACATCCGCCCTACGGCGCTCACGTCCCTTCTCCCATTTACTCGGACGAGCGCACAGGTCTATCCTCTCCTCTCCATCATTCGCGTCGCCCTTGTCTCATCTGAGTGATCTCTAGCTGCCGCAGCCGAGTCTGCGCAAAAGGGTTCGTGGGCTCTCTCCCACGCTTGCCGTTGTCGCGTCCTCACTTTGTTGCACCCTCCAGCGTATTCTGCTCATCCGGTACCTCACTACGAGCAGCCCGATATGCAGGCACAACAAACCTATGCCAATGGTTACTTCCAGTTCCTATATGGACATACAACCAGTGTGGCTCTAACTTCTTTGTTCAGCCTATCAGAAAGCTGAAAGGGTTTCCGTTCGGCTTGCAGCCCGGTCCTTGCAGCCACAAATGGCGTCTCAACACCCCATGCACCCGCGCGCGACTCCCATATACCTGCCTCACCACCTCAACACCCTCGCCTTTGCCGCCGTTCCGATTATGATGCCTCATCCGCCACCCGCCAAGCGCTCATTAGAGCCTGAGGACAATGAGGCTCCTGTGAGCAAAGCCAAGAAACCTAGGGGAAAGGCAAAGGCATCGGAGAGTAACGGTAACGGTGAGTATATGCGCATCGTCTAACACGGCTACCCGTCTTCTGATGCCTCTCAGGTGCCAGCAAGAGAGGCTACGCTGCCAAGAAGCGTAACGACTCTACAACTGCGAACGGTAACGATCGCGCCGCTTTAAGCCAAGTAGTTCACTAACCTTGATGGTCGTCTTTACAGGCGAAGCTGCCAAGGAGAAAGAAGCTAGCGCGAACCTTGGTCAGTACATCCGGTAGATAGCTCCGACTGAGTTCGTCGACTTACTTGGTATCAGGCATTCGTGCAAACCTTGTCGACGAGAATGGTGCCCCCGTGGATCCCGGACATTCTCTGCATCCTGAACTGCAGTTCGCGCGGTGCATGTCCAACCGGTACCGCTCGGAAGAATTCCCGCGATGCGTGTCATGTACGCGTCGATGGGCTGGCGATACGTGCCGCTTCCAAGGCATCAGGTTCTTCCTCAAGGACAACAATCGCAACATCGTTGGCATCAGTTTTATCGAGAGCCAGAAGGCTGATGGGCCGTCAATGAACTTCCCCGTGAAGTGGAACGTGAAGCTCGAGCTGTCGCACATTGGGCGCATCAAGGTGAGCGGGCACTACGCTTCCATACCATATTCATATTGACCTCTTGAAAGCGTACTGTCGCCCAGACCCTGCTGCCCGTTCTAAAAGAAGAAGAAGAGCATTTTCAGCGTCGTGAGGTCATTCGCAGGAACCGGGAGAGCGAAGTACGCGCAACATGCGGTACGTCCGATGTCCACTTTCAAAATGCCGCGTCTATAGCTTACGCCACTTCGGACAGACACTTGTATGACGTCCATATTCTCCACGAGCTGGATGTGCCGACTTTGCGGCCGTGAAGCTTGTGCCGAATGCTACCAGCAAGTCAGCGAATTGACTACGGAACACCCGGATGCCCCGCAGGCCGAAATTGCTGCTCTGCAAGCCAAACGAGAGAAACACGCTCACGTGAACCCATTCTTCCTGTCCTGTACGCGACGAAACGAGCACCGCGCGAGCGACTTCTCGCCCATGTCGCGCTTCAGCAAGGATGAACTCAGCGAAGCTATCGCTGAGATGGAAACTCTGCTTGCACAGCCAGCGACAGATGGTGACGTTGTTATCGTCGCCAAGGAGCCGGCCGAAGCGTCACCCCCTGTCGAGAGCCCGGCAGACAAACAATCCGCTACAGACTCTGAGAGTGACGGGTCTTCGCAGGCTACTCAAAGGCCGGCGGGCGCACCCTCGTCGCCTCTCTCGGTGTCTGACGCGGAGTCCGATAAGAAACCGATCGCTGAGGTGGCCGCCGTGGAGGGTACCAAGGCCCCGGAACCATCCTCCTTTGCGAGCGCGCCGACTGCTGGAGCTTCAGCCCTGGACTCTGCGTCCATTCCCGCGCACGAGCCCTTGGTCTTCGCTGACTCTGAGCTCACGGACGAGGTGTTTGCCAAGGTCTGGGCCAAGGGCGAACCGCTCGTCGTCACGGACGTGATGAGCAAGTTCCGCATTCCTTGGACTCCGGAGTACTTCAGCCAGAAGTACGGTACGCAGACATGTCTCATCCTCGAGTGCCAGAGCGATCAGAACAAGCGCGTCTCCGTGGGCGAGTTCTTCTCGTGGTTTGGCAAATATGAGGGCCGGCGTGACTGCTGGAAGCTTAAGGTGCGTTTATCATATCATTTATGCTTTGTCGTCCCGATTTCATGTCCGTGTTTCAGGACTGGCCGCCGTCGACGGACTTTAAAACCGCGTTCCCGGAACTCTATGAGGACTTTGCGAACGGGACGCCGGTGCCAAACTATGTTCGCCGTGACGGTGTGCTTAACGTAGCCTCTCACTTCCCGAGCAACACTATAGCCCCCGACCTCGGTGGGTTCTGTCCGTTCGTTCATACTAAGTTTCTCACGCGAATTTATGCGTTTAGGGCCAAAGATGTACAACGCAATGGCATCATTCGAAAGTCAGGGCAGCAAAGGCTCTACGAGGCTTCACCTTGACATGGCTGACGCCGTCAACATCATGCTGTACACCGCCAACACGCCCGACGGCAAGCCAGGCAGCGCCGCGTGGGACTTGTTCAAGGCGGATGACTCGGCCAAGCTCCGCAAGTTTTTGAAAAGGAAGTACAAGGGCCAGTACACGCACGACCCGATCCACTCGCAGCAGTTCTATCTGGACTCCCATCTGCGCAAGGAGCTGTTCGACGAGTACGGCGTCATGAGCTATCGTATCTACCAGAAGCCCGGCGAGGCGGTCTTTATCCCTGCTGGATGTGCTCACCAGGTAGGCGGCCTTTTTTGTCGTGGTGCATGTGCATCCCGCTGACGAGCGTGCGCGCAGGTGTGCAACTTGGCCGACTGCATCAAGGTTGCCTGCGACTTTGTCAGCCCCGAGAACATTGCCCGCTGCGAGATCCTCACGAAAGAGTTCCGCGAGCAGAACCAGTCGATGGCGTGGAAGGAGGACGTGCTCCAGCTCCGCACGCTCATGTGGTTCGCTTGGCTCTCGTGTACGCGCCAGGAAAAGGAGATGCTCAGCTAGGCGCATCGCTCTCTTTTCTGCGGACTTTCGTCTCTCGTCTCATCTCTGATCGGCTTGGTTTCCCGCTGTGCAATTCAGCCTTCATCGTATGCATTGCTCTCATGTTTAGCCTCCATCATCTTCCTTGTAATATTACTGACCCTTTTCTTCTTGCTTTCGTGTGGGTTCGACTGGGCGAACCTGTGGGGAGGTAGAGTAAAAGTGATCTGTTTTGGACACTAGTACAATCGATACAGCATTTACATAATTGCCACACTGTCAATACACTGTCCATAAAACTGGTTTTGACAAACTCGCGCTACTTGAAGACAAGCGTCTTCAACACTTCAGCTCGCGCCTCCATCTCGCCCATTGCTTGCAGAAGCGTGTCTAACGCAGAGCTCGTTAAGATGCCATAGTGATCGTGCAAACTACCCAGTTACCCAGCCAATATCAAATTAATTCAAAGGCATGATTGTCGGCGGGACATGTCGCTACATGTTTTGCAGGATATGGACCTTTGGCTACTATGTTTGGATGGATGCTCATAGTTAGCGACAAGTGCACCATTGCACAAAACCCACTTCCTGACGACCTTCGTGACGTAAAACATACAATATACATTTCACAAGGCGTGTATAGTTTATGCAAATTGTAGCCTTCAGGAAGAGTAAGTCGTAAGAGTAAATATCGACAAGATATATGATCATCGAAGACGAGGCACTCGGACAGTGCAGGCGTGTCGGAGCAGTTACGACAGTCAGGTCTGGACTGACAGGATAGAAGCACCACCATCCTTCGTCACTCTCCGTCGTGTCTTGACCAGCATCCATCGGCGGCCGAGCTGGTTGATGACGGTCTTCTGCTCCGCCGTGTCCTGCGCAACCTTGATCGTGCTTAAGCCGGACGGTGCAAGTATTATGGCCTGGCCTGTCTTCAACACGGGAAAATTCGTCAGTCGCAGGATATGAAGAAATAACACTTGATATACAGACCTCGAGGCGCACAATTCGATCCAAAGCGTCTTTGGTAGACATGTCAGCGGACACATGCTTGGCGACGTGCTCGAGCCATGATGGCGAAGAGAAGCGATGGAGGATGAGCACGCCGCAGAGGTCAATGAGAACAGGAGGTATCACGGTGGGCTCTGTAACAAGGCTGCATTAGTGGTCACATGAAGCATGCAACAACTTGAGACAAACCTTGTGTGCTGATGATGACCCTTGTACCCTGGTGGCGAAGCTGACGCACGAGAGACAGCAGTTCTTTCGTGAGCCCGCTCATGCCCTTGTTGGCACCGAGGTACTGAATGGTCATTAGCATGGAGCATGTACGAACACAACGAACGGACACACCTTGTGTGCCTCGTCAACAACCAGGACCTTACCGCTCTCTACCCTAGCGCGTACGAACAGGCGAGTCATAATCTCAAAGTATCCGCATGCAGAGTTCGAGTCAATGAAAGGATCTGTCAGATCGACGATGGTAAGTTGGCCGGAAGCAAACCGGGGTGCCTCGGTGCCTCGGTGCTTCTTCCGATCGAGAAACGACTCCAGAAGCTCCATGCGTTGTTTGAGCATGATTTTCTGTTGAGGAACCAGATCCCGCTTTCGAATGTCAAGCTCGTGCATGAACTTGTCATACGTGTAGCCCTCGCCTAGCTCGCGCAGTATAGACTGAGGACAAGAATGAAATTGCAGTCAACAAAAGCAAGAGCACCTTAAGACGCGTGGCCACTCACCAGGATAGTTTGAACATATAGTGGGGCTGATTCCGGTGAGCCGTGCACTGCCATCAGGGACAGAAAGGCTTGGGCATCGAGCTCCGTCTTCCTAAATAAGAGAGGCTCAACAACAATGTTGGGGCTGACTTTGGCGTACATCGCACGCATAGTCTGCAACGACGACGACGAGACATAGACTACAACCCTAGGTGCTGCAAAGGTGTCGCCTCCGGGGCAGGAGAGCCAGGCTGCCTCCGATGGCTGGCAGGCTGATCCACCCTCCCCGAAATGCAATACCAAGCCGCTAAGGGCTGTGGGCAAGGTCCCGATTCTGGGCAGACCTGGGATGAGCATGCTCTCCAGTAGGACGGAAGTTGTGTGAGATTTCCCGGAGCCTTGGACCCCACACACGACGGCGGAGAAAGGGGTGTTCTAACGCAGTCCTTGAGTGCAATGAGGAGAGGAACAACTGATGCTACACACCGTGTTCACATATACCCTACTGTCCTCCGATGGAGTATCAACGGAGCCACTGTCAATGTCAGAGCTAGATCAGTGTTGTATGGTCAACTGCGGTAGCATCCTAACGTGTGAAGACATACCCGATTGACATGGCGCTACCTAAGAGGCCCCTTTGGGGGAAGATGAGGCGCATATCCGACTCGAGGACGTCCCTGGTGAAGATTGGAGCCGTCCTTAGCTGATGGTGGCCACTATCAAAGCAATCATTAGGATCGCTTTTCAGTAAAGACAACTCTTCGCTGTCCTAAAAGCGGCATGACAAATATAAATACTACGCATACTCACCAGCCCGTCTCCTGAGACTTACCGACTCCTCAAAGCCGGAGTCACCAGACAAAGACACATTAGCTTCATTTTCTACGAAAGGCTTACGCCACTCCTAGCAATATGTCGTCAAATGCATGAAACATGGTCAGGAATAATGGATGACACCTTTGCATTAGAATACGAATCGTTCATGACTAGTAGCTGTCGGTATCGGGTGAGTTGCGACTTGGGAGGCCCGATGTACAGACCTACGCCATCCGCCCCGTCTTTATGGACTCAGGACCGTCCCAATCAAGGATCGCAGATCTTTGCGCAGCTAACGCAGTCTCACGAATTGCAAGAGGCTCAGTCTCATTTTCGAACGGACAGAGAAGCACAGCAAGGACGTCTGATGTCAGCGTCCGCAGACCATTTAGATAGGCCACATACCATCCTCATTCGGCGTATTCGTGAACTTTGCTTGCAGCATGGAAACCTTATAACAACTGCGCGCACCGAGCACGAGCCGCGAATCCACGCCAGTAGACCTCAGCAGACCCGAGCAAGTGAACTACTGCGCCACGCACCCTGCGAATCGTGACGCGAAAGCCTGCAAAGGTAGGTGTCGCAGTCTGGTCACCCCTCGGGCGTATCGTGACGCCAGAGGGATCCACGCCCTAAAAGCCGTGTTCACCTAGTTCCTACCCAGTGTAGCGCTGGATTAATAGTACACGCCTTTCTTCGAACATAATCCGTATGTCTCAGCCACGCTTGTGTTTGAACATTCCAGTGCGAGGGCATGGTGGAAGGAGCCAATGAGGTGCAAGCGCCAACAAAAAGTAGATCATCCCTTCCGGCCGTTTTCTTATTTGCCGCAAGCACCAATCCTGTCAACTTTCTCTGCACGAGCCCTTCCACCCACTCACCCAACATCCCCACCGAAATGGCGCTGTTCCAAGTACCAGGCTGGTCGGTTCCTCGCGCGCCGGTCGCCTCCTCGTCCTCGCACTCGAGAAAGCGCAAACGGCGCGACTCGGAGTCCGAGTCCAAGGTCCAGTCCGCCGCGGTCAATGTAGAAAAGCTGTTCGCGAAATTAGGCCAGGGGAACGCAGAGCAGCCGAAGAAAAAGAACAGCAAGGGGAAGGGGAAGGCTGTGGAACGTGTTGCATCTGAACAGACGGGCAGGGCGGGTAAGGCGAGGAGGGTACAACCCGCGCGGGACAGTGAAGACGCAGCTCGGTCTACGGCCGCGGCCAGGAACTCGAAGCAGGAGAAGAACAAGAAGCAGAAGGGCGGTAAACCCGACAAATCCCAAGAGCGTGAGCCGGTGGCCGCGCAGTCTACACAGCAAGGAACAAAGAGTGCAAGTCCTGCAAAAGGTCTGACAGCCTTGCAAGCAAATATGAAGCACAGCTTGGATGGCGCACGATTCAGGTAAACTCGTGCGATAGCTCGTGTAGATTGGCAGCTGACCTCAACGCAGATGGATCAACGAGACATTGTACAAGTCCGACAGTGAACAGTCTCGCCAGATGATGCGCGAGAATCCCGCCATGTTCTCCGAGGTACGTCACATGCAATTTACTAGCAGCCCGCACTTACACTGGTACGGACCCCGCCAGTACCATACCGGTTTCCGGCACCAAGTCCAGTCCTGGCCAGTCAACCCCGTCTCGCACTACATCTCCGCTCTGTCAGAGCACCCCGCGAGAACCGTCATTGCCGACCTCGGATGCGGAGACGCAGCGCTCGCGCGCGCGCTGGTGCCCAAGGGCTACACCGTGCTCTCGTTCGACCTCGTGTCGGACGGCGCGTTCGTCGTCGAGGCGGACATATGCTCGCGGGTGCCGCTGCCGGGCTCCGAGGGCGCGGACGACGCGGATGCGGCGCAGGTGGCGGACGTCGCCGTGTTCGCGCTCAGCCTGATGAGTGTCAACTGGGTCGGGGCCATCCGCGAGGTTTGGAGAATACTCAAACCTGGGTACGTGATGCTTTTCGGCGGACGGGCGGATGATTCACCGCTTTCATGCAGCGGCGAGCTCAAGATTGCAGAGGTTGCGAGTCGATTTGAGGAGGTGGAAGCCTTCGCGTCTCTAGTCTCCTCTGTCGGATTCCGCTTGCAGTCCAAAGTAAGAATTCAATCTCGTTTGCGGGGTCGTTTAATCTGACCACTGGTATCCCAGGACGACAGTAACACTCACTTCACCCTATTCGAGTTTACGAAGGTGACTCGGAAACCAAAAAGCGACAAGGAATGGGCAAAGTTGACGGAGCGAGGTAGTATACTAAAGCCTTGCGAGTATAAACGGCGCTGAGCTATCGTGATAATGTGCTGATATCTACATCTGAATTGTACATGTTATACAGATCATTTGCGTTTTTGCCGCGAAATAATGATCATTGCCGGGGCGGAACCTGGATGGTTCGGCCCTCTTTCGAACTTTGAAGAGCGAACTCGATAATCTCGAGGACCTCCGCCGACTGAGAGAAGAGGACAGCAGGCGTCGTCTTCTCCCTGATGCTCTTCGCCACGTCCCTGAACAAGCCGGCATACTCTCCCCTGAACTTCGACGGCCAGCTGTAACGCTATGATCAGGCTACCGAAGCGTCATCTCATCAAGCAAGACCACGTACACTGACCGCACGACATCGTCGCCCCGCTGATTCTCGAGCACACCGTACAGCTCCTCGGGCTCCTGACCGTACTCCGCGGCTGTAAAGATGTCCGAGGGCGCCTTGATGACTTTGAGCTGGTCCTCCTGTGTGTCGACGCCGTACTTGGTGAACGTGCCCGTCGTGCCGCGGACAATGTAGCGCACTTGGGGCGACTTGACGGAGAGGATCGTCCCGCGGAGAGTGACGGTGAGGGACGTGGGCTTCACCGGCGCGTCTGCCGGCGCAGGGCGGGGCGGGTAGCGGAGGGTGATGGTGAACTGCACACGGGGGTCAGATTAGACGTGCTGGGCGGGGGCACCTACATAGCTACGCACGTTGTCGTCGACATCGGGGTGCCCGATCCCGCGCACATTCTCGATGCGCGCCGTGACCGACGTCGGGCGGCCGAAGAGGACGAGGGCCTGGTCGATTGTGTGTGCCCCGAGGTCGTACGTGAGGCCGCTCGCGGGGCCCGGCGCGTCCTTCCAGGTGCCCTTGAGCACGGTGCGGTAGCGGTCGAAGCGCGACTCGAACTCCCAGAGCGTGCCGAGGGAGTTGGGGTCTGAGGGCGGGAGGCGGAGGAGGGCCTGCAGCGCGAGGAAGTCCGAGTCCCAGCGCCGGTTTTGGTACGGGTAGAGCACGAGACCCTTGGACTTGGCGAGCTGGTCGAGCTCCTGGGCTTGCGCGAAGGTCGCGGTCACGGGCTTGTCGACCAGTACTGCTAGAAAGTTAGTGCTGCCTCCACGCGAGAAGGTCTCCTGCAGCGTACCATGCTTTCCGGCCTCGAGCACACGCTTCGCAAAGTCGTAATGGGTCTCGTTCGGCGTGCCGACGATGACCAACTCGATCTCTGGATCTGCGAGGACGGCGTCGAGGGTGTTGTATATCTTGACACCCTTCGCCGCCTCCGGACCAAAGCGCGCCTGCAGCTTGCCTCCAGGACCTGCGGGCTTGCGCTCAAGGACAGCATGCAGCGTGAAGAGCTCTGGCAGAGCGAGCACGAACGGTGCGTGGAAGGTCAGGCCAGCAAGGCCTACGCCGAGAACGGCAGTCTTGATTGGCGCGAAGGACATTCCTGTATTGTCTACTGCATGCGAGGGTCAGCATGCGGTGTCGCTTCGAGGAGTGAGCTTACCAGTAGGCTGACCACGGTAGAGCTCCCGAGAACGAAG
The DNA here is from genome assembly GCA_000832265.1 of Phlebiopsis gigantea 11061_1 CR5-6. Taxonomy (NCBI): domain Eukaryota; kingdom Fungi; phylum Basidiomycota; class Agaricomycetes; order Polyporales; family Phanerochaetaceae; genus Phlebiopsis; species Phlebiopsis gigantea. The sequence continues at coordinate 151,138 of KN840469.1, read as the reverse complement.
GAGATGGGGAATGGCAAATGGCAGTAGCTCGCCTTTATACTCAGGCTGTTGCGTGCAGCACTGACGTCGGATCCGGAGCAGCGGCACGGTCACGACTCACGACCATATGGGATATACAGTATGGCCAGCCATTTGCCAGTGTCAGGTTCATCCCCTCGATAGGTACCAGACTGATGCACATGTACAACCCTGTCATTACAACATGATTCCCATTCAGCGTAGAACATCATATCAGGGATGTGAGTCAAGAGAAAGTTGCCGCACGCCTCATGAATATTGCCCCTGGATCCTCAGAATATGACCCTCGTTCGTGTTAACTGTGCTATAAATCCATTGCTCGCGTCAGACTACAAAGCATGTCAGCGAGTTCCATCATGGGACAGTAAAGGGGAGAACTACATGTAACCCATGCCAAGACGTCATCCAAGCGCAATAGCATATCTATACGGAAGAGAGCATGATCAAGGGAGAGGACGGGATTTAAGACGAGCTACAAAGGTATCGCATATTCTACAAGGCTAGGTCATTAAACATTAACCTACATAATAATGACAGAGATCATAAAGACGGTTCGTGGAATATCGTGAGGTCGTGACGGAGAGCTTCAGCGGTCCTTGCGAGTATCGTCTGTTTCAGCCGCCGCCTGGTTGGAGATGGTCTCCATCGGAAGGTCGATGTTGCTGATGCTCGGCGAGAGGTTCTTGCTGGACAGTGCAGGAGAGGCAGCGATAGTGGACAGGTCGTCGTCACTCTGGGGCCCGAAGGTGGGACTTGACCGCCCAGAGCGGGAAGTAGCCTCCGCGAGCTCCTTGCGCAGAGCCTCGAGTTCTTTCTCGAACCTGAGATGATCATGTCAGAAAAACTAACGCATAATCTAGTTGAACACCTACTTTCTACCAAAGACCTCGATGTAGAAACCGCCACCGTTCCAGACGCTCACAGCGAAGATAAATAGCAGGAAGGCGCCGCTCCAGGCAGGGCTGTCGTAGAGAAGAAACACAGCGGGAAGCTCAGTGATGACCGCATATGCTTCGAACACAACTCTGATTAGTTGCGGTATACGGCTGGGAGACAGTACTCACCGAATTGTCCAGTCATGAACGCAAGTTCGCGGAACTGGGGAGGAACGGTAGCTAGAGCGCGACCGATGACTCCTCGTTTGTCATTGAGGAGGAACGAGAACGATGTTGTGCGCTGTCCAGACTCGATCTTCTTGCGTCGGTTGATTAGAACGAACTAGAGGACGTGTAAGAGGCACAGGTCGGCGGCATAACGAGGGTACGCACCTTCCAATACAACAATTGCCATATGAGATCTGCGGTATAAATGAGCTTGCATTACCCAATATATCAATCGTACCCACATATGATACTGCTAAGGAGAAGTGCACGGAATGGCTGCATATGGGGGAGCTCCGTCAGCGCAGGGAAGCGCTTCTCAGCACCGGGATAATAATGGCTATGGCGTCGGGTTCATGAATAAAGGTATGTCGGTGAAGTGAAAGGGCGTACCCTATTACGGTAAACGTAAGAGGCGGATAGACATGGATGAATAATGAGGTGACTTTGTCCCAGTCGTGAAAGACAAGACTATTCCTCCAAGTGATGACAGCACTAGCGAGCGAGCCATGCGATAGGCAGTAGCAAGCTAGGAACATTGCCGGACTATCGGGCATGAGCCACAGGTACACGATATTGAGTATGTTGCAGTAGTAGCATAGATCGAAGAGGAAGTAGTGCCAGGCCCGCTTCTTGTAGTAGTACGCGCGTATTGGGAGCAGTGTAAGAGCTGCCACAGTGTACGTGATATGGATGTACCTATGAAGATGTAAGACGCGTCGTAGGCGCGAGACAGATAAGGCGCACTTGGGATAGTTGCCAAACATTAGGGCAGTGAAAAGGAGGGACATGACACCGACGAAGAAGGTGACCTTTTCGCGCGTTCGTACGGTCTTTGCAGATTGCCATGAAGCAGTCAGCTTAGTCATGCGTTGAGAAACCTGCATGTCAGACGGTCAGCGCGTTATCCGACACACGCCAGTGGCGCGCGGTACGCGCCTTCAATTTGAACCTCTGCATCTCGCGCTCGAGGTTGTCGGCGATGACCTCGCCCGATGGCGACTTGACCTGCTTGATTATGTCCCGCTTGAGTAGATCCTGGAGGGCCTGGTCAGCCTTCATCTTAATGCGGTCGCTCTGCTTGACGAAGTTGCGCTGAAGCAGATCAAGCCGCGAGTCGAAGTAGGTCTCCATCGTGTCTATCGCGTACTCAGTGCCTCTGCGAGGGACGCTCAAAATAGAACATACCTAGTAATGTGAAGCCACTCGCGTATTCCGAGAGTTCGTCGCGTACAAAACGCTCAAAAGGGACCGAAAAGTAGCCTTTGGGATGAGTCCCGCCAGTAGAGTCCGACCTCGTTGGAGAGGGTGGACTTGGTCGGGTGGCCATGGTTGGGGAAGCGCGAAATGTGTCGCAGGCGTGTAGTCAGACAAAGAAGATGGTCTAGAGGGCAAAGAAGTGTGGGTCGCGCTGTACACGCCGAGTGTTGCAACGTTGAGTATGGCCAGCAAACGGATGGAAACCCGTTTCAGGCTTCCTCAGTGACGCAGGCGCTTATGTAAGATAACGTGCCATTGCCTCCGTCTAGCGCCTACGATTCCCAGTGCTCGATCATGTCTACGATCAGGCCCCTGCCGATATTCAGACTGTACCGAAGAGTGTCTTCACCATTATTCATGACTCGAGATAAACCATTAATTAGCTTATTTCGCTACCAGCTCCGATTTTGTAATCCTTTGGACTCGATCAACTCAGTAGTTGAGTTTTGGCTGCTAATATACATCCAAGTTAACACCGACTACATGTCCTCCCTTCTTATCAAGTAAGGTGTCACTTGCTATAGACACTGAGTGCTAGTCATCACCATCATATTTGCTGCGCGAAACAATCTGCAGACATTCATCTAATACATCGAGTCAGCGATCAAGCCACAGCATCCGACGCCTTTTGGGCGGGAGTGTGAAAGGGGGACCTGCAGATGTCTTGCACTGAAATATCTTCCATAAGGTGACATCTAAACAGAGCGTCCTTTATAACTGCATCTCTATTTGACGGAATCTTACGACATCTAAGTTCAAATCGAAGACGCCCAGGTTATGGTGATGTCAATATGACTGATACTATCGCTGAGAAGTGTACATGGTTTAGGGGGATTGCAGCACGCGAAGATGACCTGTTGTACACTGGGGCAGTCTACTGTAGGCGTGCACATGTACTCTACTTAGCTGTGCGATACTGATACATTTGAATTGATACCCGGAGCACTGAACGGCACAAAGACAATTCACAGAGCCCCAAGCCTCCATTTATAGAGAGACTTGGATGCCGAATGACGACGTATGGAAATGCCTTTGCGCTTAGCGTCATGGTGCCGCCGGACGTAGGGGCCGAAATGCAAAGTCCGTACTTGAGCCCGCGGTGTCGCAAAGCCTCTCAAGTTTTGCATTGATTCGCTTATACTCCTTACCTCCCATGATATGTACATTTCGTCACCGAACATGTCGCTGGATGTCAGGAAATACGTGGACGAGTGGGAATGGTGACAGCAAAGCCGAACGACGACACTTTCCCCTTCTGGCGCTGACGCGGGGCTGCTTATCTGATAACCCGCACGTGAAGTACCCTTTCAAACTCCGAGCCGGCCAGTGAGATTATGAATGCGGCTCTCCGCGCACGGTTCACCCACGACGACCACGACCTCTCCCTCACACTCTCACCATGTTTCGCTCTGCGCTCTCAAAGACTGTGCTCAACGCCGCCCCTCGCGCAAGCAGAACCGCTATGCGCCCTGTGCTGGCCCGCGGATATCACGAGAAAGTGATCTCGCACTACGAAAAGCCTAGAAACGTGGGTAACGCCCAGTCCAGGCCTCCCTCGAACGCAGTTATCTGATAACTTTCCCATTACACAGGTCGGGTCGCTCCCCAAGAACGCACCTGACGTCGGCACTGGCCTTGTCGGCGCGCCTGCGTGAGCCATCTATTCGCACTGAGTATTAGGCTGGTTGGCTGACCACCTCGTCGGGCAGCTGCGGAGATGTCATGAAGCTCCAAATCCGCGTCGACGAGAACGGCATCATCTCTGACGTCAAGTTCAAGACGTTTGGCTGTGGAAGCGCAATTGCTTCGAGTTCATACATGACCGAGCGGGTGATGGGCTTGTCGCTGGAGGATGCTGAGAAAATCAAAAATACTGAGATTGCGAAGGAGTTGTGCTTGCCGCCCGTCAAGTTGCACTGTTCAAGTATGTGCCCACACGCCCGTTTTTCATGCTCGTGTCACTGAACTCACGCTCCTCTAGTGCTGGCTGAGGATGCTATTCGCTCCGCTATCCGGGATTACAGGTCAAAGCGTAGCCTGCTTTCGAACCCCAAGCAAGCTGGCTTCATCGATGTCTCCCAGAGCGCGGCGACCGGTGAGACAGTAGCGACAGCACACGCACCATCAGCATAAACGTCCTACATTTCTATTACTGTATCGTTTTTCGCTCCTTCTTCATTATTGACCGCGCTGTGTACGATTAGGAGGTCTGCATCGGTTTCGCTTCACTTTATCTCGTCATTCATCAAATATAATCACATAACCCAAAACAATGTGCAATGGATTCCGCGTCGTCTATCACTAGGCACCTTTCTGACCGATGAAAGAGAAGGTACCTCCAGCAAACCACTTGTCATTTGCGTCCTTGACGCGTTGAGCTGCGGCCGCGCGATTCGTGAGCTCGAAACCTTGGACAGGTGTAACCGTAAGCGACGTCGCAGTGCCGGACGTCGGCGCGCTCTGAGCAGCTCTTGTAAGCGCAGCAGTACGTAGTTTGTTCGCCTTCGACATTTTGGCTGCACACTTCGTAAGCAACTGTCAGAGCGAATCGTTGTACAGATATCCTTACCTCGGCTCTTCGCCTCGCCTGCGCCAGCTCTGACTTTGCCAGTGCCAATCATACCAAGACCCTTTGTCTGGTCGAACGCTCCCACCTCTTCTTCCGCCTCGCCGAACACCATACGGTTCTGCATCTTGCGGAGTTCCGTCTGCGCGTAGGCTTCCTTTGCTTTGCGTGCTCTGTTCGGCCAGCTTCAGTCATCAAAATTGAAGATGGTAGCCGCATGACGCACCTCTTGCCTCCTCGCCGCTTCTTAGGGCCATCGTTAGGAACCGGCAAAGCTTTGATGATTTTCGACGGTGGCGGGGCAGCAAGGCGATCGATACGCTTCTCGATTATTTCACGTAGGCCCGAGCCATAGTTGCCTGTAAATGACATCAGCTAGGTTCGATAAATAGACACCAACTGGAAATTTTACCATCTCGCCTTTGACGCTCCAAGTCCATCCGCGCAGCGAGCGCACACTTCGCTCCGACTGTCCGTTGTACCTTCATCTGGTATTCGGGTGGTGTGATCTGAAGCAGCTCTGACTGGAAGACGAAACCGGTATGGCGACGCTGGGTTGCAGAAGAGAAGCCGGCAGCAATCTTCTTCTGCGCTCCTAGGAGCTACGAATAGCGAGTTAATGTAACAGCTAGCGGGCTCGTTGTGAAAGGCTTACATGAACGTTGCATGCCGGCATTTTAGCCAGCCCGCTGAGGCCGCCAGCAACACCAAGTAACTTCGCGGCTGTAGTTGTACCGACAATAGCTGACAGGTTTGGTGCAAGAACGTTCATTCGCGAGCTCACGTACATGAAAATCTGGAGGGGAGGGGCGGTGAGTTTTTGCACCCTGCGCCGGTAAACTGAACTCACCTTTTTACGGACCTCCTCCAGCTTGTCAGAGAGATCGCACGCATGTTGTACCGCCTCCCATTCTGCATCAGGAAGAGGGTGGCCGGTTGTGGTAGTGGAAGTGATCATGACACTCATAACGATTGCGGCAGGCAGGACAGCATTGAGATTAACTTTCGTTGGATCCTAGTTGGCCTTGAATATGAGCAAACAACAGATACCGAGGGAGGAATGTGTACCTCCGCGTTACCCATGGCGCGAACGGCCTGTATATACATTTGAGGATCCGGGACCAGCTGTTCAAGCTCAGGAAACTTGGTCGCGTAATGGTCCCTGATGAACTGCGAGGATGGTTAGGTACAGTCGCGAATTGAAGAATAGTTACATACCTTGTGAACCACCAGGATCTCGTTGTCTACGTCAACAGACAGATTATTTGCCTGGACGATAAGATTGTACTCTGGATTTGAATGTGTAGGCAGTGACATTTGTTCTGGTGTGCTAGGATTCGCCTGATACTTGTCTATTTCCTGCGACGAGGATAAGCGTATGTGATAAGAACATTGATTTTAGATCACCTTGCAAATGTCATTCATGCGCTTACTGCCGTAAAGCTTAGCGACTTTACGGACGTCCTCTACATCGCCAAGTTCCATGCGCTGCACCTCTTCGGCGTCCAGTTCTTCCGCGGGCTTGATACCTCCCTCCAATACTAGGCTTCCTATAGCAGTCTTCTGGTCCTCTGCTCCTCCATCCTCTCCCTCTGACATATCGTCATCCTCGTCGGACGGGGCCTTGCGTTTGAGGCCACTACTCGGCCCGGCCTCTGCCTGTTGCTCGGACTCGTCTTCTTTGTAATCCTCTTCGCCCTCGGAGAGACCCTCAAGATCAGCCAGTAGTTCGTCCGCAAATGCACTCATGGCGGAGAGAAATTCTACGCGGTTGGAAAGAGCTTTGACTACGATGAGCGGGTCGTAATGAGCAAGGTGCAAGCGCCGCTGCATCCGCGCCTGCAATGCGTGACGACTGACGAGCATGTCACATTAGGGTCACGTTTGATCGGATCGGACCATGGTTTCCCCAGACCGGATGCGGGGTAGACGCGAACTGCAATAGAGCGAATGCCAGTCTCCTCCTTTACTCCTCCTCCTCGACGTGTTGTGCACGCATAAATCTCGATATTTTGACGAAGAATACTGGTCATGTTGCGTAGAACGCCGCTTTTCCGCTCACTACAGCAGAACGTGCGAGCACCTCGCAGACTGTATCATGTCTCTGTCCTACCATCTCTTCTCTCCGTTACTTCACCAGAATTCATGGCGAAATCTGAGGCCATGGACGCATTGGTAGCCGATTTTGAAGCCAAAGTCTCTGCTGCCAGACTAGGTGGAGGAGCGAAAGCGGCCGAGCGTATGAGGAGCAAGGGAAAGAAGCTACCGCGCGAGAGGTTCGTACACGAGTGACCACCTTGAAGATTCATATTGAATTGCGATCAGGCTAGCTCTGCTGCTTGACCCGCATACACCATTTCTTGAACTGTCCGCCCTGGCTGCACACGATGTGTATTCGGATAATGTGCCAGGCGCAGGCATGATCACCGGTATAGGGAGGATATCAGGTCGCGAATGTGTTGTCGTCGTGAACGATGCAACTGTGAAGGGTGGCTCTTACTATCCTCTTACTGTCAGTCGTAGAGGACAACCTCGTTCGAAGTGCTACTCATACTTTTGACCAATAGGTGAAGAAACATCTTCGTGCACAAGAAATCGCCCGTGAGCACGGACTACCTTGTGTATACGTTGGTACGTAGTCCATTGATAATTATCTGTAGACAAGATTTGACGCTGCTCCAGTTGAGTCTGGAGGAGCTGCGCTGCCTCACCAAGCGAACGTAAGTCCGACCTATTGACACATGGCTATGTTGTATGTTGGCTGAACGCTTGCTGCCATAGGTGTTCCCTGACAAGGAACATTTCGGGCGGATATTTTATAACATGGTATGTCCTCGGGATTATCTGTTTATTATATCACCAACAGTGTATTAGGCTCAGTTATCAGCTATTGGTATCCCCCAAATAGCGATTGTGCATGGTATCTCCGTAGCAGGCAGGTGCCATCATTATGGTTCACTGAAAGTCATGTAATTGACGCCATTTCTCTCATTTAGGTGGAGCGTATGTCCCAGCAATGGCAGACGAGAATATTATCGTCAGAGAGCAGGGTCATATCTTTCTTGCCGGACCGCCACTAGTGAAAGCTGCGACAGGGGAGGTAGTTGACGAAGAGACTCTGGGAGGTGGATTGATGCACTCCTCCGAGAGTGGTGTGACAGATCACCTAGCGCGAGATGATGAGCACGCTATTGCCATTGCTCGGGGAATTGTCAGCGATCTAGGCACGGCGGGCGGCCGCCCTTTACCAGTATGCACTCATATCAAAGGCGGTGTACTCACACTTATGATCCTATAGCCACTAGTTCAGCCCGAAGATCCTGTGTATCCTGCGCACGAGCTGCATGGTATTGTTGGCACAGATCTTAAACAAGCATTTGACATGCGAGACGTCATTGCTCGTATTGTAGACGGCTCTCGTTTCAGGGAGTTCAAAAAGGAATATGGCACCACCATAATCACGGTCAGTGTTTCACTTCTCCAGAGATGGGTCCTTCATCTAATACTTTTACGTTATAGGGTTTTGCTAACATCCACGGCTATCCCGTGGGTATAGTGGCAAATAACGGCATCCTATTCTCGCAGTCAGCGCTGAAAGCCACCCACTTTATCGAGCTATGCTCGCAACGACAGATCCCTCTACTTTTCCTAGTCAATGTGACTGGTTACATGGTCGGATCGAAAGCGGAGAAGGGCGGCATTGCCAAGGATGGAGCAAAGATGGTCAGGGCGGTTGCATGCGCCGACGTACCTAAGCTCACCGTCATCGTCGGTGGGAGCTATGGAGCAGGCAACTACGGTGAGGCATATCCCACACCCACTTCACTTCCAGTGGCTGAAACCGTGTACAGGAATGTGCGGTAGATCGGTCAGTGCTGCCGGTGTCCTAGCCAGGTTTCTACGACTCACTAAATCGTCTACAGTACTCTCCCCGTTTCCTCTGGATGTGGCCTGTGAGTCGTTCAGGTATGATGTTAGTGTGGTAGTGTACTTACCTGTTCTCTAGAATGCCAAAGTATCCGTGATGGGTCCGGGACAATTATCTCAAGTCATGTCTCAGGTGTCAAAGTGCGTATTCGAGCGTTCATAGCGTTTGTATCGCAATGCACTCATCCACGACGTCTCCTCAGGGACCCGACCAAACATTCCAAGCTGAAAGACGAGATCGAAGAACAGTCCACCGCGCTGTACGCCACAGCCCGCTTATGGGACGACGGTATCATCAGGCCAGTGGACACGCGCGACACCGTCGGACTGGCACTTGCTCTCTCTGCGCGCGAGCGTGGCGGCCGACGCGGTACCAATGGCAGCCTCGCCACCTGGGATGGAGATGGCAAAGGATACGGTGTCTTCCGCATGTAGAGCACAAATCACGAGGACTACATGGATTGATATATCACTGTGATGATAAGCTGGAATATTAACGGTCGTAAACGGGCACTCAGTCAGCACGCCGCCTTTTGCGGGTGCTGACGTCCTCGTCGACATCCATATCATTCATAGAGCTCTCCCGCTTTCCGGCCTGTGACATTACATTCGAAGATGCGGCCGGAGTTGGCCAGACATTGATCTTGGAATCCTCCCCACCAGTTATCAGAATATTGTTCTGGATTACTGTTAGACAGATATTTGCCTAGCGGTAATAACCGAGGACGTACGCTCTCATCCCAGAGCACAGATCGTACAACACCGACATGCGCATCAGTCCAGGTACGCTCCAGCGTCCAAGGTGCTGATGCCTCAGAGAATGTAGACCGCGTGATAAGAGCAATATCACCCCTACAATGCCTGTAAATGGACTGGACAAACCCTATAGAAAAATGAAGACGCACTCGTTTGAACCGGCAAATATGCACAAGTCATTATCTCTATCTGGTGGGATGACAGAGCTGTTGTGACATCCAATGAGGTAGTCGGTTACCCATTGGAAGTCCTGTCTGTGAATCGTCGGCTGCCTAATATCGACATCATACACCCGTTCGAGCTATGGTGGCGCTATACTCGGTATGGAGCCCTATGGGATAGACATAGGTACTTACCTCGCCTGACCACGCGCTGAATGTTTCCATGTCGCTGGATGCCCAAACTCCGGGGGTGCCAGTGCGTCCATGTACCCAGCCTGCCTGCGCAACACTGCAACCCCAATTTCCGACATGCAGCCCCGCTTCGTCCTCGTCTACTTCATCAGAGTTTGAAGTACTGATCAGCCCATCCGTGGATATGGACAGCAGAATGTTGTGCGACACAGCGCCTGGATACGATGAGCGCAGGAAATGTACGGCAGTGATATCGTCTGAATGCGTGTACGAGTGCACGCGCAGAGGTGCAGCAGGTTGACGCGGATCCCTGGGCGTGGGTGAGTATATACGGCGATCGCGCAGAGTATAAATATGTACCAGTAGAGCAGTGAGGCGTCATCTCCCTGCAAATCCGTGCCTGCAGCGACCGTCAGGCCATCTGCAGATACGTCACAGGAGAGCAAGGCGCGTCTTCTTCCTGCAGCAAGGGCATGTACTAACAAAGATGGATGTCTTACTTGAGTTCAGCCTAACACCACGATCAGACAGCAGTGAAGGACGTACATTGGACACCTGCAGTCCCTGCTCGCTCGTCCCACACTTTGATCAGACCGTCCTTTCCGCAAGAGACCAGGGTTTCGCGGGACGTTCCTGGGAAGTTGGGCACAGATCGCATTGCTGATATTGCTTCGCCATGTCCTGCGAGCTGGCCAACTGGGCGTAAGTCCGATTTGTCGTACAAGTGGATGGCATTCAGCGGCGCGGAAGACGACGCGGCATAGTGAGAGTGTGCCGATGCCAGCGTAAGCACGTAGGCGTCTGAAGAGAGTGAGACCGATTTTATGGGTCTTGATGTGGTTGTGAACGAGGGGGACTCTGCCAGGGACATTTTGTAGGTGAGAGAAACTTGGAGAGCTGCCCGAACAGGACGCAAACAAATTGCTTGACAACGGGCGCTTGATGTACACTTCGTGCCGCAGTGATGAGTGTGTGCCTATTCCGCTCCCCTTGTTTCCTCTCTCTCATCTCATCGCCTCTCCAGTCGCGTCGCTGCGATCCCCTGGCTCAGGTCTTTCTGCTTTCGTCTTCGCCAAAGCACTCCTTAGTGCACTCACTCTCTTTTCAACCTACGCTCTTTTCAACACACACTACACTGCATCAAAAGACCTCACCGGCTTCTCAAGTCAATATCGCCATTGTATCTTTCATAGAACGCACCCACACTTGACCCGTTCATCTTACCATCTTCATATTTCAATATGGTTCACGCTGGTGCGTACGATGAAATCCCAGGTGTGCTCGACGGAGAAGTTTACGTTGTGTGCTGTAAACGCAGGTCCTCGTCGCCTTAACCGCCTTCCTCAACGCTTGGATTACACCTTGATCCCCCCGCCGTTGGGTATGCTCATAACAACCAACGGGGCTGCTGCACATACTCATATTCTCTTACCAGACCTTTCTCGGCCACTTGTCGATGAGAAGGCTGCTTTACCTGCGATTATTGTTACCCCTTCTTCTCCGTCAGGAGACCGTGACTTCGCTATCGCCTTTTTGGCACCCATTCAGAAGCCCACGATCCGTGAGCGCGTCTCAGACATGCTTCCGAGCGTACCCAAGTTGTCGACCTTCCAAGCTCGACTGCCTTCCCAGATACGGCTGCCCGCCAGTCCGTACAAGAACGAGTTCGACACCTCGTCTTCATGGTCGCTCAAAGCGAGGGCAAGCACCACTATCCTCATGGCAATACTCGTCTTCATAATGGGCTGTCACCTCCTCTTGCACAGTCTTGCGTCCCACCATCCTCGTCTTGATTACGGCACCGCCGCAGAGGACAGCGTTTTATCTGCGGTGCTCAGCGGCAATGTGGACAACATCAGCGGAACGCACCGTGATCCCTCGGATTCTGCCACACCAGCCTTCGGCGGCGCGTTCAATTTGCACGCTTTATGGGCTCCCGGACATACCATCGACGGGAAACGTCACGCTCACTTCGTCTCCGAGCGCAAGGTCGACCCCCAAGCTGATCCGGTCGCAGACGCATAAAGGAGAGTATGCTGGGTCAATGGGCTGTTTTCAACAGCATCTCACGATCTTATACGTTCTTCATGCCACCCTACAAGGGTCCGTGTATGTTGTTGCTACCTCGCTTGGCTGCTGGTCAGGTGTTGCAGCCGCGGGTGGTTGGCGTGGGAGGGTCTCTTTATTCGGAGTATGGAATTCTTACACTTAGGCCGCACCATTCTACGTAATTGGATGATTCACTTATTTATCGCGGTGTTCTGCACGTCGACCTGTGTCGTCATACCCACTTAGAGGACACAGCCCGAAGTGCAGAGCGTGCGCTTTCGTTGGTTAAAATTCCTTGTGATAATCTCGCGTTTACATTTGTGGTATTTTGCTTCCATATTATGTATTAGTATCTCGTGTTTAAGTTCGTTGGCGACCTCCCAGCCGAGCCTCTCACGGAGGATCGTCGACATCCGAGCCGCCGTTCCTGGCGCCTTCAACTGCCTCCCGCGACGTGATGCAACTCCTACTCAGAACTGCACCTTACCACAACCTTACGACTTATTTCATATTACTGGTATGTGCTCTTCTTTTAATGAGAAACTGGTCTATTTGACGGCCCATGAACTTGTTAGTGGCAGTGACGGAGCTGTGTCGCTGGGCAACTACAGGCCTCAAGGGGATGTGACATAGCAAGCGAAGGATCGACACCAGACGCGCTGTTTGCCGCCCGCTATTCCTTTCCTGGACTCGTCTGGCAAGACCAACGAAAATGGTCCCTGAATCATTTCCGTGGGTAGCGGGGCAGTGCGAGGTGAGTACAATGGCTGTTGTTAGACGGATCTAACTGCCATGTTGATAAACTCTCTCTTCAAGGTACTATATTTTAGCTAATTACCAGCCGTCACCGACCTCGTTAGAAGGCGTGATTTGCATCGCATGGTCATATTCCCTGGCGAGCTACTAACGGGTCGGAGGCAATGCAGATGGTCTTTGAAGCGGGAAACATTCGGGGGCCCGATCAGCGCTTTGAGCCCTGTGGCTGTCAGGCGGCGGGGGTGAGGTGATTTATGAATTTATCCATATCAGTTAACATTGAGTCGGCGGCCAAGGCAGGCACCCTAGGACACAGCAACCGCCAAAGATCCCACTACGGCCCCGCAGATATAAAGTGCTTTGACGACGAAAGGCCCTTCAGAGTTCGCCTCCCGCTACCCATCCCGTGAACACCCTCGCCTCCTGTCGTATATACCCTCCAAAATGCCAAGCATGATTCAGGGCGGCGGATGGTTGCGCATTACGCGTCTAGCGGTCCTGGGTATGTCTTTGTGTTCGCAGAAATAGCCTGCTGCTGACGGAGGAGTCTAGGCGTCATCTCTCTCCTTTCGATCATCGTTCTTGGTCTGGCTGGTCACTGGATCTCAACCACCGAGTCGTGGCTAGATGCATATTACGCGTATGCTGCACTCGCGGTCGCCGTCTCCGTGCTCACATTGATTACTGTACCCGCCATGTAAGTGGTTGTTTACTGCATGACACAGGGGCATGCTTACAATCTCCCTCTTAGGTTGATCATCGACATAATGAGGCGTGGCGCCTTCACCTCGATGATCCTTGTAGAGTTGGTCTGGCTTGGTAAGTCAAACCCTCGCAGTAGAAATAATGAGGTTGATTCTCAGACATTTTCAGGTCTTCTCTGGGTGTTGTGGTTGGCATCCGCGGCGGATTCCGCCAACAACCTCTCAGGCTTCGGTTCTACCTGCCACTCAGAGTTCTTCCCTGATTGGTGGACTCAGGGTTGCTCGGAGACTCAGGCAATCGTCGCCTTTTCCTTCCTGAACTGGATTGGCTGTGAGTTACTATCACCTCAATCAACAGAGCCTTGTATACTGATTCAATCGCGTAGTGACCGGGTACCTGGTGTCCCTCCTGACCCTCTCTATCGTCGCCGCACAAAAGGGTGCACCAGTTTGGAAGTCCAGTGTCAAGGAGGCTAGCTTTGTCCCAGTCAACGTGGACCTCAGCGGTGCCATGGGCGCTGCGGAGAGCAAGCCCGCTGTCAGCACCCCTATGCAAGAGCAGCCTGCCCTTCAGAGCTATCCCACTCCGGTCCAGACGACGACTGCGCAGCCTTATCAGCCAACTACTATGTAGATGCTTTGTTAGTCGAGCTTAGGCATAGCGCTATGCTGTTATTCTTTTCGCTTTTTTTGTTCCCTTGACTTTCCCATTCTATGATCATCGCTGTCTTGTCCGAGTCCTTCGGTTGCATGAAGACGAGCTACAATCTCGTTTTCGACGACCATGCGCCTACTACCGTGTATAATATTTGTGGCTTTGACTTGAAGTAACAAACCCACCGCTATTGGAATTTACAGATTCGCCACTGAACAACAGAAAAATGTTGAGCCCGACGCCTGAGCCACCTCGATGCTAATACGATTGAATTATAGAACAGCACTACTGAATGCTGCACGTCGCGCAACCGTGCCGGCGGAAGTTTACACATCTGTTTGGTGTGGATATTTACTTCAACACTCTCATGCCGACGATGTTTGCTCAGGCGGCGGCGGCGGGTTGAAGGAACTTGAAGACTCGGCGGACCTACTCGGACTCGGAGAGAAGACGGCGGCCTATAGTCGCATCACGGAGTTAGCCGGAACTGCCCAACGACCTCAAGCGACCTGTCGCGCTCCAAGCGCCGGCGCGTTCAGCGGTGACTGCCACCTGGACTCACACTCCTCACTTCGTCCGTGTGTTGTCTCCAAGCATTGAAGGTCTGGTTCCTGATAGGCTTTGACTATCTGAGGTATACTCTTTGTTTATTACGTTGTGCAAGATTCTCGTCAGCTCAACGTCACGGTCGCGAGCGAACAGTCTGCAAGCACACGCGAGCTTGGACTTACAAGTCGCAGCGGATAAATAGAGCCTCGACAACATGGACGCGTTGTTTGTCCCGCTGGCCAGCGCGACGGGAGCTTCTCTGGATCAAATAAAGGTGCGCCTACATCCACGCTTCACCATCTTTACTCGAAGCTAAGAGCGGCGAACAGCTCATCAGTTGCCTGCTCATATCATATCCATTGGGAAGCGTGTTTATTCGCATCCCTAACGACAAGCATAATCTCAAGCATCTATTCAATGTCGTCATCACCCTTGTCTACTTTATCCCGGTTCTGAACCTGTGGACTGGCTTCCTGCAACTTCTGCTGGATGTGGTCGCGACATATATTATTGCGGACAGGGTGAAAGGTTCCAGCATGCCTTGGATTGTATTTGCGTGAGTTCTGATGCTTACGCACGTTGTGAAATTCCTTACGATCTCTTGCACAGTTTCGCCATGGGTCACCTCACTCTCAAGTAAGGCTCAATCCTCACTCTGCCAGAAAAAGCCGCACTAACAAAGATGGATAGCCATGTCATTCGGGCCATGTTCCAGCTCAGTTACGAGACCTTTGAGGTCACTGGGCCTCAGATGGTTCTTGTCATGAAGCTGACAACTTTCGCATGGAATGTATATGATGGCAGGAGACCTGCAGAGGTACGTCAGCGACGTGAGTTTCTAATGGTTTGCTTCCTAACTATGCTCTATTACAGGACCTCGATAAATGGCAGAAGGAGAAACGTGTCGTTCAATATCCAAGTCTACTCACATTCCTTGGTTACGCGTGAGCTGTCCTAGTACTCGCTGCACTTCTCAGCCGAACTTATAGCCCGGACGTTTGGCAGATTCTACTTTCCTGGCATTCTAGTCGGACCATATTTAGAGTTTGTCGACTATATGAACTTGATCGACGGAACACTATTCAAAGCCCTCGAAAAAGTGGACGAAGAGAAACGTGCAGCTCTGACCATACCCGGTCGCCTTGTCCCTCGCGGCCGCAAGCGGGTGGCATACCGCAAGATGGTTATGGGCTTGGTGTTCCTTGGAATCTTCGTCGTGTTCGGAGGCCAATACAACTTCAGCATTGCTGTGCAAGACGGATTCGTTAGCAAAAGCCTCTTGTATCGGTAAGCGTTATCATCTTTTGCATTGTTTAATATCCGACTGAACTGGTATGATAGCATCGCTATCTACCAGCTTTGTGGTTTCTTCGAACGTACTAAGTATTATGCCATCTGGACGCTGACAGAGGTAAGCGCAAGTTTACTGACGCCTTTTGAGGTCACTTATAGTCCTCCTTCCAGGGTGCTTCTATACTAACGGGATTGGGCTTCACCGGGACAGGTGTCAACGGCGAGACTCGCTGGGAGGGTGCTGCCAACGTGAAGGTCTGGACTATCGAGTTTGCACCGAACTTCAAGGTATTGCTCGACTCCTGGAACATGAAGACCAACGTTTGGCTGCGCGAGTGTGTTTACAAGCGGGTCACGCCTAAGGGCAAGAAGCCAGGTTTCCGGAGCAGCATGATTACCTTTGCCACAAGCGCTTTCTGGGTCAGTTTGCACTGGTATAAGTATTCTGCTATGGTGGTCTTACGATTATTCTGATAGCACGGTATCGCCGGTGGATACTACCTGACTTTCATATTCGGGGGCTTCGTTCAAACCGTCGGACGTCTCTGCCGCAGCAACCTTCGTCCGCTCTTCCTTCCCGCAGACTTTGTGGAAGTACGCGGCGGCCCTGCACCTCCTCAGACCCTCCACAAGAAAGCATATGATGTCGCTGGCATCGTGTTGTGTATCTTCGTGCTCAACTACTTGGCCGCGCCGTTCATGCTCCTCACGGTGAAAGACTCGATC
This sequence comes from Phlebiopsis gigantea 11061_1 CR5-6, assembly GCA_000832265.1. Classification (NCBI taxonomy): domain Eukaryota; kingdom Fungi; phylum Basidiomycota; class Agaricomycetes; order Polyporales; family Phanerochaetaceae; genus Phlebiopsis; species Phlebiopsis gigantea. The sequence goes on along the minus strand of KN840469.1, from coordinate 134,426 downwards.
CTCGCATGGAGCCGTCTCGCGTGGTACGGGCACTGGATCGTGGTCGGCGCGATTGCGTTCTTCTACCTCGGTGGCACCAGGTGGCTGCGGCGGAAGCAAGCCGCGCGGGTGAAAAAGGCTGGAGGGAATGCTACGGGTAGGACGAGCGGTACGTCCACCCCGAGAACAGGCGTAACCCTTCCGCCGCTCGACGACATCGCGAAGGAGATGGAGAAGATTGAATTTGTGCGCAATCTCAGCAACTAGGTATTGCGAGTGGCCTTGCACCCCTCATCGAAAAGTAGTATTACTTGGAATATCTCATGTCCTGCCGGTGAACGACTGGCTATGCTTGTGCTTTGTGCACGTGTTGTTTGGATATATCACTGCACTCCTTATTTTCCAGACCCTGGAGGCCTATAAACATATTCCATTCAATAAATGTTCATGCAATGCTGGCTTGAGGTTTGATTTAGCGCCCATGCTGAACGCTTCGGTCGGGAACAAGATGGCACGCTCACTTGCGCGCAACCATGTCTCGACCAAACGCTGCGGACACGCTCCCACCCACCGCTCGATCTATAGCTTTGCTGCTAGCAGCTACGCCTACTGTGCAAGATGCACAGCCGGGCGTTCTGCACCAGCTCCTCGAGTTCTCCCACAGATACACGGCCCAAGTGCTCTCCGATGCACTCGTCTACGCTGAACACGCCGGTCGGTCGGGTAAGATCGACCAGGACGACATAACACTTGCCGTGCAGGCTCGTGTGGGATGGGAGTTTGGCGGACGGATACCAAAAGAGGTGCGTCCCTGTTTCGTGCTTCTCAGTATCTTGCCGGTACTGACCACCCGCCACAGTACATGCTTTCGCTGGCGACACAGACGAACACAACGCCGCTTCCCAGCGTGCCAGAGGTCTTCGGTGTGCGGCTCCCGCCCGCGTCGGAATGCCTCACGTCTGTCGACTTTGACCTCGTGCCGAACAAACCGCCGCCAGGCGTGAAGCTGTACGACGAGGAGATCGAGGAGGTGGAGGAGTCTGAGGATGAAGACGAGGATATGGAGCCTGCGGCCATACCTGCGCCGCCAGAGCAGTCGACGAAAGAAGAGCAGGCTACGCAAGAGGCTGTCCCAATGCCTCTGGGAGCCCGCCAGTCGCCTTCGGACGTAGATATGATGACACCGGTCATTGCAGCGCCTGAAGAGGTTAGTGAAGGCGAAGATGCGGGGGGTCTGTTTTCGGGTGGCGAAGAAGAGGAAGAGGAGAGCGGTGACGAGGCGATGGACGTCTCTGCTCCCGCAGGCGAGGATGCTGTTGCTGGGGTCAAGCGGAAATTGGTCGAGGAAGATGATTACGACTAGATTTTCTCCAAGAGTTGACATGGAGTATTGCCTTATATTATTGTATTCTAATTGTGATACCACTATACTATTCCTCCCAAGATCGAGACAAACCCCGAATGCATATCAGACGTAGAGTGTGAAGGTATAAAGATAATAGGTTCTAGAGTCAGTGCATTTGTTGCGCTAGGATAGCAAATAGAATGACAAGAAGGGTAACGAGGACAATAATCCAGGAGCTCCATGCTGTCGACATCGTGAGTATATATATACTCACGCCATGACACCAAAGATATGGACCACTTACACGCCGCGACGAGGTTTTCGGGCACAGAGACTATACGGATTGTATTGTCAACGCTTCCAGAGACCAATAGATCCGACGAGGGACTGAATCGTAGCGTAGTAGGCGGGAACTCGTGTGCTTTGAGAATGGTCAACAAAGGCTACAGTCCAGTCATGTGAGCCATGTTCCACATTATATCGCACTGAACTGACCGCAAGTGCCTGGGTGTTCAATATGCCGACAGTAAGGTCAGAGGAGCCATAGGCCAAGAATTTCCCGTTCGGACTATGGCAGGTGAATCGTCGGTCGGACTTATCCCAAGACATGCTTACCTTATGTCGAAACACGTCAGATTGCGGTCGCTGACTTTGCGTAACTTCGTGACGTTCCATGTCTTCGTGTCCCATTTGCATACAAACGAAATTTGAGGCGCATTCTTCGTTCGCGTTTTAGGAGGTAATGAGTTCACCATGGTGTACAGTACGTCTGGGTCTTGGGGATGATACCTCGCTGCACGAAAAGTACTTCCTGCGTTCTTTCCAGGAAGGTTCGGGCGATCGACCGTTCGTAGTAGCGTTAACGAAGGAGTGGGGACCGCTTTCTTTTTCCCAACAACTTTCTTGCTAATACCACCCGTTTTTGACGGTGGGAGGGAATATACAAGTAGGCTGGCCGTCGTACAGACGGTTAGCTGTGGACGCGATATGTGAGAAATGAATAGCCAGCCTGGGAGAGCCAATACGCACTCCTGTGGGCGAAAAGCTAGCATCGTATATCTCTTTGTCCACATGAATTGAACTGGCTGCAGGCTCCAGAGAGGGGTAATGGAGAAGTGAAAGCTAAGAGGAATATGTTATAAGATACCCTTTGGGGAAACCCATATGTGGACGTACTTCTTTGAACCCTGCTACGGCGAGGAAGTTACCATCAGGAGATAGAACTGTGACTTTCTACGAAACCATCAGGATATGCTACATCCAGCCTGTGTGCTCGCTAACTTGCCTGGTAGTTATCTTCTTGGGCTTTATCCAGGGTCAAAGTGCTAGTGCTGGCCATGAAAGCCAGCCTAGGGATCGTTCATGAGTGCCGCATGAAGAAGTAATGATCACCGGTACATACTTGTTTTCCTGTACAGCAAACTGCCTGCAGTTCTGATTCACGCCGCTTTTCAGCGAGTCTTCCGAGCTGTTGATCCCGCAAACGATCTCCTTTGTCTTGGGCCATGCCGCCATGCTCATGGGTACATCTTCTCCCTTATCAAGTTCGTATTCATCCAGTGGATCCAGACGCTTGAAGCTTTCGACCTTGTATAGTCTCTACCCCATGGTCAGTGGGCCCACTAGATGAGTTGGCCAGAGTTGCTTACTAGCTTGTTTTTAACGCCGCTTCGAGACTGACCGCCGCCGCCGCCCAGCACCAGCTCATCTGGGGCGACGAATGAGCACGAGTATACCGGAAATGCCGGTAGCGGATGAGACGTATGATGTACACGCATGAAGAAAAGTCTATATGTTGCAGAGTGAAAGCCAAACGACGGGCGTTGCTGAGGACGCTGTGCGCGACGGAGGACGTGGCGAAGTCGCGATGTGCGCACGTGAAAGTCTCGTGAGAGCGCTGACGTCGCCGCGCGTCTTGCTGCTGCACGTCGCGGACCGAGGCAGCCGAGGCACTCCAGGCGCAGTACGCGCCGTATGTCGCCCTCGAGCTGGTCTCTCCCTCTAGCTTTCATCTCGCCATGCCTGTTGTCGACGGCCGCGATGTGCCTTTGACATCTCCCTTCAAGGGCACCGACGACCTCTTCAGACTTCCCAAACTCGACCGTGCTACGGCCGCCGGAATCTCGGTGGCCATCGCGGGAAACATCCTCATCTCCCTCGCTCTCAATTGCCAAAAGCTCGCGCACAGACGTTTAGAACTTGAGAGAGAGCATGCGCGTGAGCTGCTCGATCAGAAACCAGATGACCGGCGACCCCTTCATGGCCCTGATGCCCTGGGTATCACGGAGGAAGAAGACATAAATGAAACCACAAACGACGATCAACGCTGGTCCTCGGAGGTACCCTACCCCGACGGGACGGCTTCAGCCACTCCAGGTGCTGTACTGCTGGAGACAGAGCCTCTATTAGATCGTAATGGCCGTCCCGCTTCCGCCTACGACACGAGCGGGCTACCCCACATTTCATCTAAGCCTTCACTGGCATGGTACGCTCGACTTTCGCCCTGGAGAAAACGTGCGAGAAGAATAGCAAGAGAAGCGGATTTTGCGCATCTACAGTCCGCTCATTCCCTTGTGCCCGTTGACATAGTCAGGGCGAGACCCAAGAGTCCCCGCAGAGAGAGCTCGGAGAGTAGCGTCATATCCAATGGGACAGAGAGCGATTACCTCAAGTCTAAACTATGGTACGTACGGATATGGATTTCTTGCATGCGGGACTATTACGTATGTAATAAATTGCATGTCTTTAGGTGGGTTGGGTTTACTCTTATGAACGTCGGTGAAACGGGCAATTTTATATCATATGGCTTTGCTCCGGCATCCGTAGTTGCGCCCCTAGGAACAGTGAGTGTGAATCTGCGTGAACTATATACAATCAACTCAAAATTTACTAGTTCGCACTTATTGCTAATTGTGCGTTCGCACCGCTTATGCTGAAGGAGCGCTTTCGTAAAGTCTGCCTAGCGTCCTATCAGCTATCCTCAACGACTGACCTTCACACTTAGCGTGACATCCTCGGGATCCTGATTGCTATCGTCGGCGCGATAACAGTCGTCTTATCTGCAAATTCTTCCGACACCAAGTTGGATCCCAACGCACTCATTCAAGCCATCACGCAGCATACATTCATTGTCTACACTGCCATCTACATCGTCACCGGAATAATCCTATCCGGACTCTCGGAGAGGTCCATAGGCCAGAGATACGTTTTTGTGGATGTCGGATTGTGTGCCATCTTTGGTAGGTGTGCATTTATAACAGCCAAGCACGGTCTGACTTTGCCCGGCTTTGCTAGGTGGCTTTACTGTGCTGTCCACGAAAGCTTTCTCCAGCCTTCTCACTCGAGAGTGGTTTGAGATATTCACGGAATGGATCACATATCCCATCCTCATTGTGAGTGTGTCGCTAATCGACAGGCAACAAAATGTAGATCTCACGGCTCCTAGACACTCATTGGAACCGGTGTTGGACAGATCAAGTATCTCAACCGTGCTCTCATGCGCTTCGATAGCAAGGTCAATTTTAGAGTGATGGTTCTTCAGGAAGTTCATTGACGCCTTTGCAGATTGTCGTGCCCACGCAATTTGTTACATTCAACCTTTCAGCCATCATCGGATCTGCCATACTCTACGGCGATTTCAAACGCGCATCGTTCCACCAAATTGTGACTTTCCTATATGGTTGCGCAGCAACTTTCGCCGGAGTTTTCATCATCGCTTGGTCGCGCGATACTCCTGGTCCTGCAGATCTACAAGACGAGGGCGTAGGTCCTCAAGACGATATCGAAGCTGTCGCCGTTAACGTAGATGACGATGCCACCGTGCGTAACTTGCAGCTGGGCAGCCTCGGCCGGCGTAGCCGAGCGACGCTCGTTATACCTGAATCTGCGACCATTAGTCCGCTGAGTACACCTATCCTGAGGCATAGGCCGAGCATCGTTAGCATGATTGGACTTTCGCCGGCTCAAGCGAGTTTTTTCGCTGTTCTATCTAAATGCCACAACTGACTTATTCCCTATAGCGCGCTCTTATCGTCCATAGTCCTCCTCGAGACACCCTCATGCGCACGCTATCTCAAGAACGCGAATCCGACACGCTGTACGACGATGAAGGCCATAGACGACGCGCGATTAGTCTAGTCGGGGAAGGAAGTCCTGCACAACGCGGGAGCCAGCGCCGCAGAGTACTCTCAAACGCTGGGAGTAGGGAGCAGAGTCACAGTCGAACGAGAACCGCACTCACGCGTAGCCCCACTTCAACAGCTTCAACGAAGTAGGCCACTGGGCTTCGTCCGCGTGTATCGAGTTACTTATTTCGTCCAACCCACCTAGGTAGCACTTATTCTACCACGATATACTGCTGTCCTTTACTGTACGCCACATATTTACGTGTGTACCCTTTTCCCGCTCAGTACGCAGTCCTTGCGATATCTAGAGCGTCACGTCCCTGTGCCTCGCAATGAGCGCAGTCAAGTCCCCGTAGACTGCTGATCGTTTAAGACGCTGGCCTCGGAGCCCACGCTGATGGTTCTATGTCTCCGTGCCTCGCGCTGTCCACACGTTGGCACTGACATAATTGTGTATGGACGCCTCGTGTGCGATCTCCCCGCAAGACTATATATGAACTCCTCGGACAGTCTTTCCCCCCCTCATCTTCTCTCGCGTCAGTGGCTATACGTCTCGCCACTTTTCCATCTAAAACAGCTTGCCCCTTCACTCTTTCACAATTGCTTCCTCAAGGCGGACCTCCATGTTCAACGGGTTTCACAACCCACAGCCACCGAGCGATGCAGAGCTTGCCACTCAGACTCTGAACGAGGAGTCGAGCTACCGGTTTCGTTCGTTCACAGCCAACGATGCGGTGACACTCGGACTGTCGATACGAAAACGTTTTAGAGCTTCGACCAGACATGGCAAGGGAAAAGGACTGGTCATCGCGATACAGTCCATCGCCGGGCATCCGCTCTTCTCGTGTACGGTGGGCGACCTGGGAGGAATCTCGGGAATAGGAGATGTGAGCTTGGATAGCTGGTCGTGTTTGGAGGTGTGCTGGCAGCAGAAATCCTTGCGTACTTCGGGCTGACGGTGAAGATGCGGGGTAGGGGATGTTGACAGTGGTTAAGCGAACCGGACACTCGAGTTATTACGTCGAGAAAGGCATGGCGGCCATGGGGAAGACTCCATCACAGATGGGTATACAAGGGGACTATAAGATCTGCGGGGGAGGTGAGTGCCGTTCGTACGAATATGATCAAGAATACATTCCCGATTCTTGGCGCGTTTTATCAGCTTTTCCGATATGGCTTGAGGTACGACTTTTAATTCATCAGGTGTTTCCGGACACAAAGACGACGCGTTTCAGAACGCACCTTGCTGCCCAATAGCGGTCGTAGGCTGTTACTCTGGCTCTAGTGTTGATGACCATCACGTGAGCACTGGTTGCAGCTCTTCTTTGCTTCGTCTGACTAGTCTCCAGCTGGCGGTGACAACGGTCAAAGACTACCTGAAGAAGATGCAGCGTGATAGTGAGCCACAGCATTCTGAACCTGCACCAACAATACCATCAATGTCTCCGCCAAGGCAAAGAGAAACCATGGTAGGAAATTCGCACCTATGAATGACAATCTTCGAGCTGAGGTCTGTATCAAAATAGTGGGCAGAAGAACGAGCGCCTAGCGTCTTGTCGCGCGACCTTGGGTACAGAAGTGACTACCGAGATAGTTACCGAGAGGACGACGAGCACGAACTTGCACATTAGCACACTTGTTATTACGATTAAACCATATTATTGGACAATTAGATAGCATTGGCTACCATGGAGCATAGATGGCAGATAAACTGAAGTGCGAGTGAGGTAGTTCTCAGTCGTCGTGGCTCTGAGACTCAGCGGAGGGTGTCCTCTTCAGGACGCGAACATGCTCTATCACATAGGTGAGTAATGAAAACGAGGGATCGCGACTTTAGACTGACCGTGTCTGAGCAAAATCTGACGTTGTGCAGCCGGTGAATCAGGCTCAGCATTGGGGTTCGCATCCCTCAACTCGTAATTGGCCTCAACGTAAACCTGCCAGCCCTTCTGCAAGGTACGAAGGTAGTTGTTGGCTGCAGGACTGAAAGACACGATTGTGTGCCACGACGTGGTAGATTCGCCGCGAGCTAGGGAAGGCCGAGTTTAGTACGCTTCACCCGTTGCCAGTCAAACTAGACATACTGCCGTCTGGGTTCGGGGGAGGAGGCGCGTTCGTGGTTGCTACAGTGTACCTGACGTTGTTCGCAGTGAGACAGATCATCTGTGCGCATTCAAGCTATACGCACGAGACATATTCTTTGTCTGTCTTAGTGGTACGGACTTCAGGAGTCTTTCCCAAGCGGCCAATCAACGTGAGCTTCGCCAGGTCAGCCTGACGTCTAGAGGTCGTGGAGAAGGTCTGGTACGATGAGAATCGTTAGGAAGATGGCCGCTAACAGTCATGAGACGGTAGCCATAATAATTACCCTGGTGAAGGAGCCTGTAGGGGCAGCACGACGAGTAGCAGCAAACATTTTAGGAGGAGATGGTTGTGGGCGAAATCGAACTCGGAGATTCACGCGCCTAAGCCGTGGGCGTGTCACACCGTGTTACGTCACAGCAAGTATGTCACGCTGCGCTTGGGCAATGACGCCCATTTGGTTTCACATCTCGATCGACCCCTCGACACTCACGAACCTCTCTGTCTCTCACCTACCCCTCGGGCACCTTCAGTTGCCCTCAAACGTAGCGTATATCCTGAAGCTGAGCTTACATAGACACCATAATGTCGCGCCATAGACTTGTCAGAAACATGAACATCCAAGGTACTGCTTACACTGTTTGCTTCCTCCCCTGTCTAATTAACCTTCCAGACGAACTTGATGTCGATGCTATATCCGATGGGGGCGAAGCGGACCTTTCTCCAGAAGACTATAGTGCGTTCAGGTTAGGGTCAATAACCCTGAAATTAACCAGCCTATACAGACCGACTCATGGATGGACTGGAACAAGTTCGGGCAACCATGGGTCCTGAAGCTCAAAGCGGCTTTTCGGACCAGGAGATCAAGGATACACTCTATGAGTACTGGTATGATTTACAACAGACTGTGGACCATCTCTTTGGTGAGTAAGGCGTTCGTTCGCCTGCTATTGGTATTTCATAAAGCAATGCAGAGGAGCAGACGCGAAGGAGGGCAGCATTAGAGCGTAAAGGTGAGCTCGGACTTTGAAATCTCCTTCTTTTATGTGTATCCCCCATTCTTCCCGCCTCCCATGACATGGTCTCTTCGTGACTTGCATTGGTCGTGGATGTTTCGAAGGTGCTTATCCTCTACTGACCCATCATTTGTCACCCTTTCGCTCATGGAATTCAACAGCGAACCAACCGCTACCTCCTGTCCCAGATCAAATTGCATTAGAAGAAGCATCTCCAAGTGGCCACGTTGTCCCCCTTCCGCACGGAGACCTATCACTCGACGGACGGTCCACTGTCCCTGTAATCCGGTTGGCGCCTGAAGACCCCGAGGACGACGATTTCTACTACGAAGAGGAAGGCAGCAGCATAGAAATCAAGTTTACTCCCCGGCTTTCGAGGATTAGCGAAGTGCCGGAGCCTTCTGAGAAGTCGAGTGTCAGTTCGCGAGTCAGCTCTCAGCGATCGAGTGCCCAGCAGTCCGTGGCTGGGCGCTCTGTTCTATCGTCTTCTACCACGGATTATGGAGTGATAGTTCGTGAGTTCTCTGCCTACTTTTTATCCGCATTGCTCCTTGCTCATAACAGCCTAGAACCTCAGGTACCGCGCGATCCTAACGCAATTAGACCTTCCCCATCTGACACCGCTCTACAGCGATTGTCGTTGTCCGAGCCTCCACCTACAGCCTCTCCTAGTGGTTCTCGCACTACTGTCCCTCCGGCAATGTCTCAGGCAGGATCTACCTCTATAACTTCGGTTGCACCACCTACTATTCCCCCGAAGGCATCTCTCTCACGCTTGGCGCAGAAAGCGCGGGCGGTTCAGCCCATGTCACCTCGGCCACCCTCAGTGCTCAGCACCAAATCAGGGTCTGTCGTCAGTCAAAGCGATGTCGAGCAGCCAAGGAGGCCTACATCCAAACTCACTGCTCTCGCAAGCTCAAGGGCAAGCATCCTAAGTGAGACAACATCTTCCTACACCGATTCGATCGATGCAAGGACTGCCGTGACATACCCTTATTTACGACCGTCTTCGGACTCAATCCTATCTCTGACATCGGAAGAGAGTACTGGTACGGGACTGTCAGCCATGTCTTCCGCTGTCCGCAAAGCTATTAATATAGCCCTGGATGCCGAAGCTGCAGACCTCCTCACGCCGCCTTCTGTACATGAACCTGTCGCTGCGAAACCACCCTCTACATCTGCTGCGATACCGTCACCTGCCTCCTCTGCACCGATCGATCGTCCGACGGCCTCTGTACCTATGTCGCCAGGGCCTCCATCGGGGCCCATATCTCACAGCCCTCAAACAAAGTCGCGCTCGGTGTCAAAGCTCGCACAACTCGCTCAAGCGAAGGCCCAGCAAAGCCAACAAGCTTCTCCCGTAACAAAGCCGAAAATGCTCAGGAGCGAAGCTCTGGGGCTTGGGACCACAGTGCCGAAATCACGGACAGAGTACCTCACCCCCATCGCAAACGGTCCGACAGCCACGACGGCCATCACGACAACATACCAGACTTTAGGCAGTTTGGCACAATCCAGTCGTGCTCCCAAGTCTGCAATGCAAGGGGTCCAGATGTTTGCACGCACGTCCTCGGAGTTCAAACAGTCGAAACTTGTAATGAAGAGCAAACGAGTAGCGAAACCAGCCGAATCTGAATCCGAGCCGGAGCCGATGCTGTCGACGTTGCATCACCCTATGTTTGCCCCCGAGTCGGTCCGCTCACGCGCACTCCCATCAGCATTTGCATCACTTCTTATTGACGACGAGGAACTGGCCTCCTACACCCACGGTGCATCAACAGGCGGGGCCAAGAAAGAGAGCAGCCAGGCTCGAGAGCATCGAACTATCGTTGAGAAGCCCCGCAAGAAGACACATAAACGTCGCGATGTTCCACCTTCTCTGCCCTCCGCAGGTTCCTCACAAGGTTTTGCATTCGACGTGCCCAGCCCAGATGACATCGTGTTCAATGCACGTCGTGGAACTTCCCTGGCTCAGCGATCTCTGTCCACCTCTACGCATGCCCCTGCCTCTTCTCGTTCTTCGGCTGCCACCCCTACCCCTTCTCGGACTTCTGTTCACCAGGCTTGAGCATGTACTGACCCGTGTATTGTGAAATATATTTAGCTGCTAAAGAACGTGAAAAGGCGGAAAAGGCTCAGAAGCTCGCACAGCAGAAGCATGCCGCCGAAGCGACGTCAAGATTGTCGTCTACAGCGCCGACATTGAAAAAAGGTTCAGGGAGCGGGGCGAAGAAGCTAGGAAACTCGACTCCGTCACGCGGTTCCGATGCCCGTCAGTTGGATCTGTCTGCTTTGAACTTGAATCCCGAGGAGAGCTCGCAGCAAATTGACGAACCACCGCCGAACATGACCATGGCGCGGGAGAAGGTATTGGAAGAAGCCAAGCAGACATTGCAGGGGGGAAAGGACAAGCGTAGTGTGAACTTGGTCGTCATTGGTAAGTGTTTTTATCATCGATTCGAACGTGAGCTGAATCTTTGACAGGCCACGTCGATGCGGGAAAATCCACCCTCATGGGCAGGCTTCTGTACGAGTTGGGTATCATGGATGAGAAGAAACGTGTCGCGAACGAAAGAGCTAGTAGCAAGATTGGCAAGAGCAGTTTCAGCTGGGCCTGGGAGTTCGACGGTACCACGGAAGAACGCGATAGGTAAGAATGCGATCCTGTCTTTCACCCGTTCACGCTGAAGGGACAACAGAGGCATCACCATGGATGTAGCGCTACAAACGATGACCACCCCTCATCGACTGATCACCATACTGGATGCTCCCGGACATAGGGACTTCATCCCGAACATGATATCTGGTGCTTCGCAGGCTGACTGCGCGCTTCTTGTCGTTGACGCAGCGACCGGCGAATTTGAGGCTGGATTTGAGAGAGGGGGTCAAACACGCGAGCACCTACTTCTCGTTCGCAGCTTGGGAGTGGGCCAGGTCATAGTGGCTGTAAATAAACTTGATCAGGTGAGTCGACCGTGCTGAAGAGCGGGATTACACCGAACAATATTCGTACAGGTCCAATGGGAACAGGCTCGGTATGAAGATATATGCAGTCTTCTCAGACCGTTCCTTTTGCAATCGGGATTTCAGCCCAGCAAAACCAAGTTCGTTCCCGTGGGAGCAATGTCAGGGATAAACCTCGTGAACCGTGAAGGCGAAGGAGCAGAGGTTCTGGTCACTTGGTATTCTGGACCAACGCTTGTCGATTATCTTGGTGCGTATCCCGCTTCTATTCCTGTGCTCGCATCTCACTCTCCACTAGACGAGCTCGAACCTCCCACCCGAGATATTATGGCACCCTTACGCTTTCCGATCGCAAACGTGTTCAAAGGCCAGGCAACAGGCACGGCTGTGGCCGGTAGAGTTTGCAGCGGCCTTGTACAAGTGGGCGAACGCTTGCGAGTTTTGCCAGGCGACGAGACTGCTATTGTTAGAAGTAAGTCGCAGCTAGCTGCCCACGAGCAGGAGTCTAACCCTTCCTTAGGCATAGAGGCTGAAACCAATTACCTTCCATGGGCAGCAGCTGGTTCTAGTGTTACACTGTACCTCACGGCGATAGACCCTGTACACCTCAACATCGGCAGCGTCCTATGTCCTCCATCAGATGTCATTCCTCTCGCTCGAAGCTTCTCGGCAAGGATCATTGTATTCGACATTCAAATTCCTATAACCTCCGGAGCCTCGGTAGGGTTTCGTCTTCTATGAGATTTGTATCGGTCGCTGAAGGTGTCCCAGATTGAATTGTTCCACCACTCGCGAGATGTGCCCGCGAGTATCACGAAACTGTCAGCTACGATAGACCGTGCAACGGGGACTGTTGTGAAGAAGAATCCAAGGTACGTCTTTTGATGTACATGCTGATAATATCATGGGCTTATGATTTAACAGAGTCCTCACGAAGAGCGTGTCCGCCGAAGTTCAGATCACGCTGCGTAGTCCTGCTTACTCTGGCCCCGCGACGAGTGTACAACCAATTCCTTTGGAACCGTTCTCCGTAAACAAAGAGATGGGTCGTATTCTCATTCGCCGAGGCGGGGAAACAATCGCTGCAGGTACGAAGACTCATAGGGCTCTTCATTCGATCTAACAAGAAAATTCCCTCTAGGTGTGGTATTAGAACTTTTATCAACGTAGAACCTAAGCACGAAATGTATACGGGGCGAAGGGAGGATATACTATGTAGAATCAGTACGATAGTGTGTAGTACGCATGGCAGCAAGAACCAAAAATGTAGGATAGTTATGCGAGCATATAAGTAGCGAATAAATTACTAGTACGGCTGCCAATCCGTCATCGCAGCCTCCTCTGCCAGTGCCAGTTCAGTGAGTCTCTCCAACTCTTTCTTCTTCTCTGGATCTAGAGGTGGTCTCTGCGTCTTCTTCGAGCCTCTTCGCGCACGGGATCCCCCTCCGATTCCACCCAGAAACTTCTGACCGGTGGCTTTCTGGGCAAGGTGCTTGATTTCGGCAAAATCTGATGTCGCCTGGGCCCGAAGCCAAGCGGCGTTCTTTGCGCGGTGGGCTAAATAGTTGGGAGCTTGGTAGTCTGGTAGGCTATCCTTGCGCAGACCGCTCGCTTCGAAGAGCATCGGCGATCCGTCTGGGTGGAGCGATCCTCCGTGAGTCTTGTCTAGGATTTTGGCCATGTCCAGACTCTCTCCTGGGGGAATGGGGATAGGCTGGGACGGGGTGACGCAGGGCATGTCGACTTCCTTGCGTAGCACTTTGTCGATGTCGACCGAAGAGAAGAATGCTACCCCTTGGGGCAGGTCGTCCATACCGAGCTTCAGCGCGAAGAGGCATCGAGTCCAGAGGTTCGCGATCTGGAGTGCGAGCGCGGCGCGGTACTTGTCTTCCTCCTTCACGAGATATCTGAGCTCGTCGTGAACAGAGATGAGATAGCGCGCCTTGATGTTATACTTCCTGATGAGGTAGTCCATCGAGACGATGAGGAGATGCAGATAGTCTACGCCAGAGGATTGCACCACCCAGTTGATTCTCGAAGTCATGTAGTCGGAACCGAACTCTGCGGGGAGATAGTCCTTCGACAAAGCATAGGTGATACCACACCCAAGAGCTGGTGTTCGAGGTCTGTCGGATAGCGCGATCTCTTCAAGCTTGTTGAAAACAAAGCTTTCGGTTCCCCCAAACCAAAACTTTCGCCCAAATATATCTGCCCGGTGGGTGTTCTTCCCCTTGGTAGATGCGTAGAGACTTTCCGCCAACTTTTGGGCCCGGTCGGGGAGCATGCCGGGGTTGGCCTGCAGAAGCAGCAGCACGGCGTGCTTCATGCCGGCACCGTAGATACGCGAGTAGTTGAACACCTTCGCCTGATCTCTAGAAATACCGAGAATATTGGCAGTCTTGGAATGCAAATCCGTGCCTGCTGCCTTGGTGCCCTCGAGGGTCATCCAGCCGATAGCAGTCGCGCCGTGCAAGCCGAACTGCGCATCGCCCATGGCGCTCGAGATCCAGAGCTCCTCGGAGTCGACGTCCGCACCGACTATAGCGTACCCCTCAGGGGCGCGGACCATCGCCTTCAACTCCGAGCCGACGCGGTTCTTCTTCGCGTTGCTGGCGGTAAGCCACGTCTTCTCGATCGCGCGGCGAGTAACCGTTCCCATTGTAATGACCTGGGGTACGATGATACCCCATTTTCCCTCACGGGGGAAACCCATATCGAGTTGCTCATCCTGGTATACTACCACCTGCTTTGAGACGCGGTCCCGGGCACTGATCCAATAGCTACACTGCGCGTTCATTTCGAGCGCGTCTTTGGCCTCCTCACCCGGGCTGGTAAGGGTGCCGTCTTGGGCATACTTCATGAACGTCTTGGCAAGCGGACTCCCGACATTGGCGCTCTCTCCATCCTTGTGCGGCAGCTTGTAGTAGAGATAGCCGTCACGTAGAACAGACTCGCGGAGAGCTTCATCGGCGGGATCGTAGAAGGTGAGGCTGGATGTCCGGGTTTGGAAGTCGGTGCTAGGGCTGACGCGGAATGTCCATCCATGCTCGCGAGAGTGGAAGAGCGGCCAGCCCTGCCACGATAGACGGAGGAGAACAGGTGCGACACGGTTGCGCACCGTGATGTCGAGTGTACCTGGTGGACAGTCCTTCTTCGGCTTCGCCAAGTCCCAGTACCACTTTGGCCAAAGTACCGGGGGCGGCTTCTCAACTTTGACCTTACTGCTTTTCGCCGCACGAGGGGCGGTTGACACAGCGGTCCAGTCGAGTTGCCGTAGCCATGGATCTTGCTGCACCTCTGTTAGAGTAGCATTGGAAGTTTCCCGAGCAAGTACGGTGATCTGTTCTGCTACCGAACTGTCCTTCTCGTTGCTGCATAGAGCCTCAAGGAGCGCGTCGTCGATGGATGTGAGCTTGCCGCTTTTGAGGGCTGGTAGACCATGCGTGCGACCGAGGACACTTAGCATGTTATTCTTGGCCGTTGGAAATCTCACGACAAGCCCATCAACAACGTAATGCCACTTGTCTGTGATGGTGTAGACCAAAGGATGACCGTCGTATGCGAGTTTTAGCAGATACGGTATGAAGCCGTTGAGCGCTCTGGGAGAAAGAGGGTCCACAGAAGCGAAATCCTTGTACCACGCAGGTACCATATGAGAATCGGGGGCAGGCGGGGGTGCGATTTCTTCCGCTGAGCTAGTGGCAGCCTGAAAATATTCTCAGTCTGAAACTGAGTGTAGTTAAATGAGTGTACTTACAACGGACACTTCTACTCCTCGAGATTTGCCTGCGACTTTCGGCGTCCAGTCAAGTTGACCCAGCCAGTCATCATCCTTCCACTTCGCGTTCTCCATGAGGTCCTTCGCTTGGTGGGCTAACTCCACAAGACGAATCTTAACCTTATCGTCCAGTTCCTTGTACTTTCTATCAGCGTTGGCAATGTATCGATCCCATTCCTCGTTGACGGTTAGAAAAGCGGAGCCCATGGTTAGGGCGCCAGCGAAGGATACAGGACTTGGACAAGACTCCAGAAAAGAAGGTAAGACCTTCGAATAGACGGCGTGCGTGGTTTGGACATCAAAAGAACAGTAGCCGAGGTAGTCGTTAATGCCGTCTAATATCTCCTCTCGGGTCGCAGTTGTAAAGTCATCGCGTATTTTCTTGTCCATGTTGATACCACAATGAAGCCGCGCTACGTCTGCGAGTGAGTTTGCAGAAGTGATGTCCTCCCAGCGTTTGGAAACGGCTTCGACGTCCGCTTCATCGTCCGAGAGACTATCTTCCATGGCGAGACGCATACGACGCAGCTCTTCCTTCTTTATCAAATCGTTCTCAACCTCGTGCTGCTGCTCAGTCTCCTCCAAAAGGTCGAGTACCGCGTTTCTCGCTTCCTCTTCTTGCTCCTGCTCCTGCTCCTTGGACTTGCGGTATTTCATCCAAGCTGGTCGCTGATGAGAAGAAATCCCCTTGACAGCGACATGAAAGGCCATTGTGTCTAAGAAACGAATTTGAGAGGGCTCCATGTTGTACTCTTCTTGGATTCGGGCGCGGTCGTAGGAGACGTTGTGGCCGACTACAACGCGAGGAACGGTAGGGTTGCCCAAGGGTACGAGATGCTGTGTCTCCGATGTCTGTCCAAGTAACCACGGGGAGATCCACGCATACCAAGCGTTCTTGCTGGCAGCGCATGCCATAATAGCATACGGGCTGTACTCGGGCATGGTCTCGACGTCAAAGACGAGCATCTGCTCGGGCTTCCCGTCGTGCTCGGGGTAAGATACATGTTCGCTGTAGCTGGACCCGTCGGACTGATAGATGTATTTCGTCCATCCTGGCTGAATATGCCATTCCTCGGGTTTGGGGGGCAGTTCCGACGAGGCAAGATTCTTCGCAAGAGAAAGCCATGGCTGAGCAACTGAGGTACCGATGTTGTAGAAGTGCTCATCGAGCGTTTTCCCTTGGAGCGGGGGGAGGGTCCATCCGAGGTCTGGTAAGGTAGACCCCTGCTTCGGGTCGAGACCGTGCATCTTGAGATGCTGGCGCGCAATTTGGACGAAGGACTGTTCGGGAGGAGGGAAGGAGATGTTTCGAAAGAGCTGCTCATGAAGTCTTCTTGATAGGAGCTGCACGCCGACTTCATTTCTTTTTGCTACCGTCGCGTCGTTAGATCCATGGGCATCCTGACCGGCGAGCACTCACCATGACGGGCAGGAGTCGTCGCCTTGGGTTTGACGGACGGTGTCTCGACCGCGACCTCCTGAGCAGGTCGGTGTCTGCTTGGAGATGCCGTCCGCGTAGTTTGCCCTCCTGCGGGTAGATGCCTCTGTTGGAGGAAGAGATTTGGACGGCTCGTGTGAAGAAGTCGTGAAGAGCCAGGTAGCTGAGATATTTTGACGAGCATGTAAGCTGTCGCATTCGGGCACCGTGGTCTGGCGGTGGTACAGGTCTCTCGAGCAACGAAGCTTTGCTCGACAACAATATGGTGGCAGGAGGTGTCGACGGAAAGATAGAGGCAAACAAGAGTTGGTAGCGGCAAAGCGGGAGCAAATCTCTATTACGTGTGATGGGCGCCTACGCGAGGACGCGTTGGGCGCTCGTCAATATGGCACGCTGCCTGGGATTGGTAGGCGTGCCTCCTCCAGCGAAACTACCACATTCGGGCAACTCCCACCTCGCCTTTCACCCTGTCAGTGCGGGAGTTGCTGCCCGGCGTATCTCTTTCGAACGGCAATGTCTACCCACCATCGACACACACAAGGCGAGCGTGATGCGCTGTACCAGCCCCTTCCGCAGGCCGAGGACCAAGTCTCTGAAATCCAGCTAGGAGAAGACGACGAAGCCGGAGCCACTGAAGATTTTGTTGCTCACGAACATCTTGTGTCCAACGACAAGCGTGTGGGCTGGATACACTTCATACTTGGCTGTGCTGTGTTGCTACCGTGGAATGGTATGTTGCTGCTGTGTTTCAATACGTCGGCGAATTGACATGAATTTCACCAGCTCTAATTACTGCCACGCCCTACTTTATTACCAGGCTGGAGGGTAGCTCTCTAAAGCCTACATTTTCTTCATACCTGTCAACAACGTTCACCGTGGCCAATTTCCTCTTTCTCGCACACGCGACGGCCTCACAAAATCAGGTGGGGATAGATTCTGTTGCACGGAATTCCTCCCATTCATCGGATTGCATGTAGAACACCAACTCGCGCAAAGCTATGCTTGCGATATCAGTCTTGACTGTGCTCACGCTCATGCTTACGCTGAGCACGTATTTCCATCCTTCTGCCGGAGTCTTCTTCGCATTCGTGATGCTCAACGGCGTCGTACAAGCTGCTGCGGGATCCTACTTGCAAACGTCCGTCATCGCTGTTGCGTCCCTCTTCGGCCCTGCCGCACTTCAGCCAATGATGTCTGGACAAGCCGCCGTCGCCGTAGCTGTTAGCGGAGTTGAAGTCGTTACTGCCGCAATTTCGCTGAACAAGGCCAAAGCCCCTGGAGCTGTCGCAGACTCTGAGCCGGAAGAGAAATCGGCATTCGTCTTCTTTGGCTTGTCGACCTTATTCTATTTGGTCAGCGCCACCGCGCACACTTGGCTGACTCGCTTGCCTGCATACACGGACATCATGGGCAAATATACTCAAGCAGCACACACATCGTCTTCAGTCACACTACATGGTACAGACGCATCGAGCGAGAAGCGCCAGCAGCTGGTTCGCGTGGCAAAGACCAACGCACTGTACAATTTCGCGGTCGCGTATGTGTTCATCGTCACACTCGTGAGTGTCACGAGCACCCCGCGTCTCCCCCCTTCGCTTATGCTTTCGCAGTCGGTCTTCCCTCCCATTACCATCTCGGTGCTTCCGACTAATCCTGCGACACATCCGCTCCTCTTTAGCACCGCCCACTTCTTCGTATTCAATACTGGCGACTTCCTTGGTCGATACATCTGTCAATTTGAACGGGTCATGATCTGGTCAGCGAAGCGACTAGTGTCATTGTCCTTGGCGAGGACGCTGTTTGTGCCTCTATTCCTAATGTGCAACGTCCAACGCTCTGCTACTTCCACTTCGACGCCTATCATCAGCTCAGACGTACTCTTCATGCTCATACTCCTTGCGTTTGGCTTGAGCAACGGATACGTCTCAAGTCTCTGCATGATGGCCGCACCCAATGTCGAGCATAACCCATACCTCAAGGGGAGAGTGGAAGACGTAGACGTGGCGGCAACCGTTGCGAGCTTCTGTCTTATAGGCGGACTGGCTATGGGTAGTTTCGCTAGCTTTGCAGTCAGGGCTGCGGTTTGTGGCTGCAATCCGTTCTACGGATAGGACTATATAGGGACTTTGCGATGTACATAGAGAGCCTTCAATTGGATCGCTGCAAATATATTCACCCGTTGTCGTCACGCCTGTACATTCCCTCCACGTCGAGCTGGATGTGGTAGTTTCTCCACAATGTAGACACGTCGTTCTCCACTGCCTAATGTTTCCTAGGGGAAAAACCCGTGTGTGTCATGGTCTGTGTAGAGATTTCGAACTGTGTACGCTGCCTGCTCACACGATACTAGACAGTTTTATGAGCTACTTTTGAGTGAGAAAAAAACTCGGAGTACTGGCTGTATGGTGGCAAATTGTACAATCTTGTGAAAGCGGATGGCACCGTTGAGATTATCAATATGCAAGACACACGCGAGGAGTTTGCGCTCGCTTCGACCACTCGCTCATGTACATCGGAGTGAGCAGGAGAGAAACGGACAAGGACGGTGGTATCGAGTCATGTGCGCCCAAGCCAAACGTTGCACATACAGCGGCGGCCCCACAGCCCGGGCTAAGTCGGTAACGTTCGTGGGCGCCGGGCGTAACCTTCTGGCCTTCCTAGTAGTCGGGAGATGACGGACAGTTGATTCATTGGTGGAGACGGACCTTGGATGCAGCACGAAGAATAATAGCTCTAGGTCTATCATTTCCTATCATCTCCAGATCGACCACTCCGGTTTATTGAATCGTACTGCATCCGACTTCATAGTGGGAAAGTTGGCTATGTACTGCTATCATATCGTCACCAGCTACTCACGCACGTCTATGGCTATGTTTGCTCACCATGTAATATACACCTGGCGTGGGTGAGAGACTACGAAACAGGGGCTAGAAGAGCGGAGGATGAGCCCCGTGACGATGGGGAATTGAGGCGATCAGCCAGAATACCCAGAACTGATCTACAGGGTCAACGTTTACGGAGGTCTTAGGGCGTAGTGACAAAATCAAGGAAGAGGGGCATTCGGAGCACGGGGAAGGCGAGGGGCGAGCTCTTTAGCCTGAGCTGTCTGTCTGCGTTTACGGTGCTCAGCTAGACGCATGGCGAAGATATCGCGATGCAGACTGTAGCGTTGGTATACAGGCTGGGTAGCAGCGGGAGGAGTGGCAGGCGTGCTCGTTCGCGACGGGGTCGCGGAATCCTTATGCTCCTTGGGCTTTCCCTCCTTATCCTCCTTACTCTTGTCCTTGTCGCCTTCTTTCTCCTTCTCCTTTTCCTTCTCAAGCTCTTTCGCTCTCTCCTTCTCCTTCTTCTTTGCCTGGCGTTCTTCCCATTCCGCCTTGACCTTAGCAATCTCCTCAGGGCTTAATCCCATCTTCGTAGCCCCATTGGCCTCAACCCCGTCTCCGGTCTCTCCGATTTTACTTGCGAACCCAGGGTCCGTCAAGTGGGTGTCACACACATAGATGAAATCCACGGTGTTGATAGTCGCGAGAACGGTAGTGGTAGGCTTGTAGCAGACATAGCAGGCCCGGGGAGTTCCTACGGCCTGAAACGGTCTGGCGTCGTTGGCAGAGTCAGCTGAACTGTACTGTGTAAATGCCCACCCTCTTGTAATACAGATTCGTGAAGGACATGGAGTCCGGGTCAGCTGCTCGTCTGAAACCGGGAGGTGGTGAGAGGAGAGCTGTGCGAACCGAGAGAGAACCGAATGGAGTCACAGGTTAGGGAGAACTGATCACTCCGATTGCTGAGCAATATCAAGCGAACATGGAAGACGTGAAAGTCACAACGCCTCCTGAACACCTTTCTCTCTCTCTCACTTTGCATCCACCATGTCCGACACTGTAGGCAAGTCAATCAAGTGCAAGGCCGCCGTCTGCTGGGGCGCAGGCGAGCCTCTCAAGCTCGAGGAGGTCGACGTCGCGCCTCCACAGGCGCACGAAGTCCGCATCAAGATTCTATACACCGGTAAATGGGCTCATGCACCGTCGTGGACCCACAAATGCTCATCTCGCGTAGGAATCTGTCACACGGACGAGTACACTCGCAGTGGCAAGGACCCGGAGGTCAGGCTTGAGCCACCGTGCTGCGATCGCGAAGGTACTCATCTCCTGCGCATATAGGGTCTCTTCCCAGTGATTCTCGGCCACGAGGGAGGAGGTATTGTACGTGGCCCTGCGTTTCGATTGACGCTTCCGCAGCTCATATTGAATAGGTCGAGTCAGTTGGCGAAGGCGTCACCAGCGTAAAGCCCGTGAGTTCTCCCTGCGAGACTGCGCGAACGAACAGCGGGCTCAATGCAGACACATAGGGCGATCATGTCATTCCCTTGTACACCGCTGGTTGGTGTCATGGCCTCTAACTTCCTAGTTGCGTAGCTGACGTGGATGTGCAGAGTGCCGGGAGTGTAAGTTCTGCAAGAGCGGCAAGACCAACCTCTGTGGCAAGGGTACGTCAATTAGTCAAGCCTCGCTAGCACGGTACAAATCACTAATTCCGCACAGTCCGAGCCACGCAAGGCAAGGGTCTTATGCCCGATAACACCTCCCGGTTCTCGATTAATGGTCAACCTATTCACCATTTTGTAAGTCGACATTGCTCATCCATCCGCGTAACTAATTCCCAATGTCATCAGATGGGTACCTCGACCTTCTCGCAGTACACCGTTGTTGCAGACGTGTCCGTCGTAGCAGTCAACCCCCAGGCACCTCTCGAGAAAGTCTGCCTTCTTGGCTGCGGCATCACTACCGCGTGGGGTGCTGTCGTGAAGCAGCCGGGAATTCGTACGTAGCTCCCTCTGAGTAATTCGTGTCGCATCTCAGAAGTGTAACAGCGGGCTCAACCGTCGCCGTTTTCGGCTGCGGTGCCATCGGTCTCGGTGTCATCGCCACTTCCGCCCAGGTCAAGGCGTCGCGTGTTATCGCGGTTGACACCAACCCAGACAAGGAGGACTGGGCCCGCAAATTCGGTGCCACCGACTTTGTGAACCCGGCCAAGCTTCCCGAGGGAACCAAGATCCAGGACTATCTCGTAGAGATTACCGATGGTGGCCTCGACTACACATTCGACTGCACTGGCAACGTGAGGCCGTTCCGTACCCATGAGCCTTCTGTCCTTGCTAACGTTGTCACAGGTCCACGTCATGCGTGCCGCTCTTGAGGCCTGCCACAAGGGATGGGGTGTCAGCACCGTGATTGGTGTTGCTGCCGCTGGTCAAGAGATCTCTACTCGTCCGTAAGTTGGCCTACATATCCGATACCCTCCCCCATTTGGCTTACACCTCAACTAAGATTCCAACTTGTCACTGGCCGCACATGGCGTGGGAGCGCCTTCGGTGGTGTCAAAGGACGCACTGAGATTCCCGGCCTTGTAGAAGGTAGGCTGTGCTACCTTCATCGTTGACTTGCAAAGACTCATTCTGCACCATAGACTATCTCCAGGGCAAGGTTAAGATCGATGAGTACGTCACCCACCATCGCACCCTGACCGATATCGCCGAGGGCTTCCACGATATGCATGTACGTATCAAGTTGTCTGAACCACAAGGTCTGAAACTGACATCATCCCAGTCTGGAAACTGCATTCGCTGCGTCGTTGACATGCAGTAAATATGTATTTTGTGGTGGACGTGGCCAGAAGGCTCGGAACAATCTGCAACTTGTAGCAAACAAATATTGAATGTAAATTGTAGCATGAGACTAACAATGTGAACAACGTGGGATGAAGAGTATACGGCCTGAGATGCGTGCATGCTCTTTTGGGTATATAATGATATTAGTAGGGAAATCTCGAGCGGGGTTAGCCTAGTACGCATGAAGCCGTGGGTACTAGACACCGCGATCCACCAACATACGAGGCGCCTGTTGACCAACCACGAGTATCCATATGTTCCTCAGAATGTGAAGCAATGTCTGTCGCCTCGGGCTGCTGCGACGCCACGCGAACCGGAGCGTCGCCAAGAGGCAAAGCAGGAACGACACGTCGAGCACCAGCCTCCGCACAACTACTAACGCCGGTGAGCGGGTATCGTTGTGTAGCAGGAAATCCGTAAGCCGCTGAATGCGGATGATGACGGCGGAAAGCGGGTTGAGGATGAGAGACCACATGCCCATTTCTTCGAATGTGTATGGTTCGTGAGGGTAGCCTAGGGGGCTGAGCCCTCTGCTAGAGCCCAGCCACCGTGGCGAACGCACGCCGCTTGGACTGACGAGTGATGAAGAGGACCTGTGAGCCCTGGTCTCTAACGAGTCCATGCGTTCTGTGAGTGCAGCCAGGTGCGTTTGGACGTTCTCTATGGCTCTCTCCAAAGCTATTCGTGCGGTGACAGGATTCGACAGGGCGTACGGACGTCCTGTATATTCTGACTGCTGTAGGCTGGCACTGCGATATGGCGGCTGCAGAGGCAAGCGAGGCGAAGTCGTAGCTTCAATCCTCGAATATTGCGATGCGCTGGGTGGATAGGACACTACTACGCCCGAAGTAGATGGAGGCGCTGCAGACATTTCCGCATAAGCAGAGGATGTTTCATATCGTGGCATGGGTTGCACGGGTGGTACACTCGAACTGACGGGAGGTGGGGACGACATCCCGGAGGCCATAGGTGTGCGGTAGCGTCGGTGAGACAGAGAGGATTGTGGGCGAGTTGCCTGCGCATATACGGATGGCGGTGCAATCATGCGCGACCGTACTTCATCGGCTCTTTCTCCTGCATCTTCCTCTTCTGAAGTCAATGATTCAGGACCGGTGTCGACATTGGGCTGAGATGCTTGACGATAGGACATTGACTGGTAGTCTGCTGAGATAGCATGTCCGTAAGGATGCATGCCCTCCGAGTAATGAGAACCCGAGGGCCCCGCGTGGGATGAGCCTGAGCTCGAGGAACTTGAAGCTCGGGAGTTCGAGAATGAACCTGGGCATAGAGTGGGTCAGCCAATGTACCGCGTTATATGGCTGGATCTTACCACTCAAAACCAAATCTGAAGAATCGATAGCATACGTTCCCAGCTCTCGCACATAGTCCATGGCGATGGTCTTATCCGAGTACCTCCTTAACACCTGCACAGCGGCGTTTAGACATGGTGTCGGCAACAGAAGCGTGGTGCATACCTTCAGTAGCGCTTCAACATACATGCTTTTGGCCTGGTATGGATCAAGATCTTTGTGTTTCGCCCATGCATCCCTGTATCATTCACGGTACTTTGGCATGTGATTCTCGCAGAAATGCGTCGTGGTTGTTCCTCACCATTTCGCTCTGGGTAGCATCTCCCACAGACTTGGTCGTGGGCCTTGTACATTGCCCATGGTGGCTTCACGAGGAAGACGTATGAGCGAGCGGCACGTCATGACGCAAGACGCAAAGGTCACCTTGCTTGAATAAGCTGGCATAGCATGTTGTGAGCAAAGTGGATATTACCACCTGCGGAGCTCTACGACACACCTATACATGTCCAATTTATCCTCATAGCCCGTTTGGATGGGACCTGTCTTCGGCAGATTTTGGACTATTTCCACTGCGCGGTTGAACTGAGCATCGACAATACTCTGCGGGTCCATGGCAATGCTGTCGGTGGGAGAGTGGACGTTGTGCGGGTCGCAGTTTGGCAACTATGCACAGAGAATAGTGGGTTTCAAGCCACGAAGTGAAGGTCTCCGCAACGTTGCTCTAGGTGATGACAGACGAAGCTCGGTCAGGTTAGGACTCGGACTCGGAAGCTTTTGGCAAGCCGAGTCCGACTTCCATGTTCTGTTCTCGATCGGGTATCCGATTCGCACGCTTCAAGGACTCTGAGTCGCAGACTTTTAGGAATATTCCATATTCAATAATGAGAGTGCGGTAGATGAGAGGCAGCGGTACGATGAGCACAGTGAATTGGGATGGTAGCTGACATGCAGATAGAGTATATCCTCTAATGTCCCGTCGCAGAAAACGTCTTCAAATTCTCGTACCAGCCGGAACCCGTCCTCCGTCAACAGCAATCACGCTGGGTCTGAGAGAGCGGCTTGTGGTGGTGATGGTTTTGACGACGTCGGGATAGTAGTAGCTGGGCTTTTGGACTGCGATTCTCCGTCTCTCCACGTATACTTTAGGCCACCTCGGATGCGCTCTTCGCGTCCTGTCGCGGGACGACCTATGAGTATAATTTAGTTCAAGTTTCCATACGTGCCACAAAGCCACCGGGTATGCAAGAGTGGAATGCCATAAGAGTCGGAAGAACGGGTACTCACCCTTCCAGATCAACTTTCCCCATGCCTTCCCATGCTGCCCTTCCAACTTCAGCTGTGTCCGAGTAACTTCCCAGTAGGAGTTCCCGATATCCTTGACAGACCACCTTGTCTGATGTACCCGCTGGCCTACGCCATCGTTCGGAAATCGACTGAGCACTTGGTACAGTGTGCCGGGGCGCGTTGAAAGAGTTGGTGGAAGTTTCGACGGAAGCAACTTTTTCAATGCAGAATTCAAATTCGGAGGCATGGTTGTGGGCGGAGTACAGTGGTTGTAGGATGAAGCTTGCTACCGTAGGCCCGACCTTGGTTTGGTGGACCGTGGAGGCGGGAAGACAGCGTCTGGCGCCTCTGGAGCCGCTGCCGCCACGAAGGTAGCTAGTAGAACTGCTCTCCCATGTCGCGCACGTTGCGACTCTTGCCTCTGCGCCCAAAGGTGTCGTCTGTCGCGCGCTGGAAATCCACCACCTGTCGCGCTGCACCTGCTGTGAAAACAGACTCGTGCGGCATTCCCCTCGAACCCACTTGGTCGGTCAACAAGCTGATCTCGTCCTACTCTAAACCGACCATCGCCCCTTTGACTCTCAAAAAGCTACACGATCTTTCCGCCCTCATACCCCCCGAAGAGGGGACACCACAGCACGCGCAGCTCACGGAAGAGTTGTCGAATCTCGTGAAGCTAGTGGAGGCTGTCAAGGCGGTGGACGTGGGCCAGCCCGATGAGCGTATCCCGGATGGCAGGATATGGGCCGAAGGAACTGGTGTCCAGCTCGAGCGCGGGGCAGCCACGAAGGGTGGGCGCGACCTACTCCGTCATGCCGCCCGCACAGAGGATGGTTTCTACGTCGTAGACGCAGACAGGTCGAGATGAACGCCAAGACGTGCCACGAGTGTGGTGAAGGTATGTCGGCTTGGCAGTCCGGGTGCATACGTACTCACACGCAGGCAGAAGTCAGCTTCTCCACCCCAGCGTCGTTATCTTTGGACGGCATGCGGCAATTAATAAGCAATTTTAATAGCACCCCACAACGCGCGCAGGGTAGACACTGCTTTCGTCGCAGTGCAGTCTTCAAAAGTATGTACTCTACAATGGAATTGGATGAATGATGCAACTACATCACACTGCTGGGAGAGCGGCGTCGTCTCACTACTCGATGTGTGGGTGTAGACGCCAAGTAGCTCAAAATGAATATGGCCAACCGTGGCCGTGCTTCGACGAAGGCCCATGGTGGCCGTGCTTCTCTACGAAGGACCATGTTGCCCATTCCGTTATCGCGGACGTTTCTCCGCGCGAGCCAGGTTGGGCATATGTCGGGCGACGTCGATTCGGTCTGCTGAGCTCTCGGTTCGCTTTTCGCATCTTGCATGCATGTTGTCCGAGCACGCTGAGCGGATACCAGACATGTGCGACTCATCCTTGGCCTAAATGTCGGTCAGCTATAAATGCTGAGCAATACGTCGCGACACTCTTCAAGGATCCCAGTCCCAGGTATTCATCACCCTCAGCCATGTTCCGCTCCCTCATCGCTGCCGTCTTCCTCGGTGCTTCGCTTGCCGTTGCGTCTCCCCTCAACGGCACCTACCTCGGCAGGTCTGTAATATTTCTGTCCCTTGCCGTCGCGCATGCTCACAACCAGCTTGCAGGGGATGTGGTTCTCACCTTTCTGCTGAAAAGGTGGCAGAGTTTGAGGCGCACTTTGCGGCCCACAAAGTCGAGCAGAAGGTCTCGACCGATGCTGTCAGTGCTGCTGCCACTGTTAACATCCCAGTATACTTCCATGTCATCAGCAAGGTATGCTTCAACTGGTCTAACGCAAGATCTCCATACTGAATGCCTACCCAGGATTCGACTACTGCTGGCGGCAACGTCCCGTTAGTCTCACCAATTCTTATCTCTGCTATTCCGACACTGACATCCCTGTAGGGCCTCGCAGTTGTCCTCCCAAATCGATGTTCTGAACTCGGATTATTCAGGCTCGGGCCTGACCTTCTCTCTCGCTGGGACGACCCGCACGGTCAACTCCGAGTGGTTCAACACGGTTGGCCCTGACACGACTGCGCAGACCACAATGAAGAACCAGGCAAGCGTCTTGTCTGTCTATCGAAGTATTTGCTGACGTTCATCTAGCTCCGCACCGGTGGTGCGAGCACCCTCAACGTCTACACAGTTGGCTTCGTCAGCGGAAGCGGCGCCGGCCTCCTCGGTTACTCGACCTTCCCCTCCTCGTACTCTGGCAGCCCTAAAGACGACGGTGTTGTCATGCTGTTCTCTTCGGTTCCCGGCGGAAGCACTGCGAACTACAACCTCGGCAGGGTATGGTCATCTTATTCCTTGCTTTCTGCTTGCGCTCATTGCTTCTACTAGACTCTGACTCACGAAGCGGGCCACTGGGTCGGCCTCTACCACACATTCCAGGGCGGCTGCTCTGGCTCGGGAGACTATGTCTCCGACACCCCGGCAGAGTCCAGCTCTGCAAGCGGATGCCCGACCGGCCGTGACACTTGCAGCTCCGCCGGCGTTGACCCCATCCACAACTACATGGACTACAGTTACGACAGGTCAGCACAATCGATCCGTGTGTTGATACGAGTGCTGACGGACGTTCTCTGCAGCTGCATGAACCAGTTCACTGCCGGTCAAATCACCCGCCTGAAGTCCCAGATGAACACCTACCGTGGCGTCTCGCTCTAACATATCGAAGTGCGAGCAATATGTAATAAGATTAATGCAGTAGTTTATTACAAATGGGCCACAACGACGGAACAAAATTACAGAATGAACAATACCATATACGACACTGTGACGAGTTTAGAGAGCTCCATGACCTCCAGTCGAGTTTAGAGAGCTCCATGACCTCCAGTCGATCCGAAGCCCCCCGCCCCACGGAGGGTTTCGTCAAGGTCCTGGAGAGAGTATTAGGCGCCACACGTATGAACGAGCGAACGAACTTGCCTGAACCTCCGTCACTTCAGGCGTATACACTCTTTCGAGGATAAGCTGCGCTACCCGATCGCCTTCTTCTACTGTTGGAGTCGGGGGTCAGAGCCTTCGCGAGGAAGTCCTGCTGAGGTCTCACCTTCGAAGTCGTTGTCGGACAGGTTGAACAGGAGGACGTGAACGATACCCCTGTAGTCGGCATCAACGACTCCGGCACCAGTGTCAATCATGAATTTCCAAGCTGTGAATGTGGTTGAGACCAGAATGCGCATAGCGTGACAGCACACGCACCAAGGCCACTACGTGGTGCTATACGCCCATATGTGCCAGGGGGTATGGCCATGGAAATTTGGGTGTCGATGAGGGCTTTGCCATGGGCGGGAATCGTTTTCTTTTCCGCACTATGGTGCACACGTCAGCACGCGTTCAGTTTCAAGAGGATGTTCCTACCTGAAGAGGTCGTAGCCGGCTGCCTGGGCCGAGCTCCTGGTGGGCATCCTCGCCTTGTTCGAGTGTTTCTTGATGAGGAGGTTAGGGATGGGGGTACGGACGGGCTTCCTAGGCTTCAAGTGAAACAGCTTTCGCTTCTTGGCTCGGGATTCGTCGATGTGATGTGTGGCCATGGTGGATGCGCGTGAAGGCATAAGCGCCATTCAACGCGACGCGAAAATGGCGGAGCTTGAAAAGCGCGTTTACTCCGACGCGGGGTTGGGATTGGCCAGTCAACGTGGTCACGCGTTTCCTGGCGTCTACGATCGCGTCATGGCTCCTCCTTCGTAAATGCCTCCACCTAACCGACGTCCAATTTACCATGTCCAAGCGATTCTCGAGAGTTGAGAAGGGCCAAGTGTCTCTCACCTCCTTCTTTACACCCGGGTACCAGGCAAAGTCATCCAAGTCACAGAAACGCCGGCTCGCAACACCGAGGCGTAATGCTACCCTTGGGGAATCGTCTCAGCAGACAGTGAGGCGGAACGAGAACAAGTCGCCCGTTTCTTCGCCTCAAACCACACCGAAAAAGAGGAGCCGCAGACTGTCTGCTCTGGGTTCTGAGACCAATATGGAGACCATCGGGCATGTAGTTGACGGCTCGGCTGAAGGTTCCGAGCGACATGACGAGACAAACAGCCGAGGCAAGGTCATTGATCTCACCGGCTCACCAACCTCAGACCGTATTATTGAATACGGACTCCCAACTCCCGTAACTTTGCTTAAACGTAGGGCGCCACCTGCTCCGGAACCAACGCCGACGCATGCTAGATCTTGTCAAGAGGCTGTAGACGGGACATCCATCAGTAAACATGGTGACATAGGTTTTACAACGCCACTAGCTCGTATTACAGAACACGCTGTGCAGCAACCTACACCCGCGACTCCTTCTCGGTCGCGAAACTCACACGCATTACCCCAATCCCTCTTCTCATCACCTCTCTCAAGGAAGAAATCGCCGAAACATCGCCCCGTACACGCCTACTTTACTTCTGCAATGCAAGACACAACGTCCTCTGAATCACAAGGGATTATTCCCTCGTCACAAACTCAGGATTGCAATCCCTTTGAAGTTCAGGACAAAGCGTCGCCAAAGCCTTTGTTCAAAATCCCTCAATTACCAGCTCGCTTCGAGGGTGATGACACCCCGTCTCGCAGGACATCCACTACAGACACTCATTCGACACGATTCAAAGTACCTGCCACCCCAGTTTCCAGGCGCATTGGCACATCGTCGAAGATGAAGGAGACCGTGCCCACTTCTCAACCTTATGAGGAGGAGTTAATATTTCTCTCTCCCGGTCGCTCAAGCAGTGAGTTGCTAGCGCACTACACAAATTTTGTTACGTACTAATGCCAGCTACAGGCACTGGAAGCTCTGAGGTGGTTTCTGCATCGCAGGTTGGTGAAGAAGAGCTGATCTTGCCCTCTTTATTCGGGACACCTAAGAGATCCAAGAAGCGGTAAGAGCTTGTCTTTTTACCCCACCGCAAGTATTGAAACGCCACGGCTAGGAAACTGTGTGAAATACTGTCCACCCCGTCACGCCGTCATATCCAAGAGCCTCTTCCGATGTCGCCGAGTCGAACAGCACAACTCTCGCCGCTGACCGTCCCTTCTTCTCCACACGATCTCTTTCCGTCTACGCCGAAACGCAAACGCGCACTTGGAATCCAGCGTCATATGTCTTCTCCGGGGTGTAATGTAGCGGTGGCTCAGCCAAGGACCCCGATAAAGAGTCCCAATCTCGATAGTGGGATCGGAACCTCTGTGTCCCCCGAGAAGCTCGTGGACGAATCGCAGACGCAGCCAGAGTCCCCGCAATGGGAAGTGAAGACGCCGCGTAGCCCACAGCCTCAGAGCTCGCAGACGCAACCCGATTCACCTCGATGGATAGTCAAGACCCCAACCAAGACCCAGGACGACTCTCAGACCCAGCCTGACTCGCCCCAGTGGGAGGTCAAATCCCCAATCGCGGTGCGATCCCTGACCCAGCCAGAGTCGCCTCGGCGCCTGGTCAAGACCCAGAAGAGCCCGCAGAGCTCACAGACCGAGCCCGAGTCGTCCCAGTGGCGCGTGCACACGCCGCCAGCGCAGGCGGACAGCTCACAGACTGAACCGGAGTCTTCCCAGTGGGTCGTGCGGACCCCGCCGGGATCCCAGACCCGGTCTCGAGCTTGCCTGCCCCTCGAAGACGAGCAGGACGCTGCGGCAGCACCGTCGGGCTCGCTGCCGATCGCCGAATACGAGAGTCAGGGTCCCGTCGAGGCTTTGGGGGGCTCTCAGCCTCCAGTCTCTGGCTTGCCGCCTCCACGGATACACCAGGTGGGAGACGAATCGCAAAGTCAGCCGTGGGACTTAGATACGCAGACCCGCAGGGAGGTACTGCGTAGGCTGGCATACGTGCGGGCTCAGCAAGAGACCGCTTGGGACAACATGTCGGATGGACCGCCTAGTATTCCCGCCGACTTTGGGGAGGATGCGGACTTTGGAGATATTGGCACTCAGGATTTATTCGCTCAGCCTGTCAAGGATTTCTTGGGGATACGCTGACAATGTTGCATGCCGACGAATAGGGTATGGTCAATCTTGCGTTTATGGTACCCATACGCCTTCTAGTAGCGGTCTCTACAGTTACTTATATTTTGGATGCTCAGGACTTTGGTTTAGTATCCTGTGCCATTTTTACACGATATCTAGGATACTTGCATAATCTTTCGCGTACCCGTGGTGCATCGCGACTACCGACTAAATATGAACGACGTACGAGAGAAGAATGGCAAAGTGGGCGCCACACGCCACGCGACGTTGGGCGGGAGTAAGTTCAGCTGCCCCACTCCACCTTGTGGAGATATCACGCTTTCCAACTACCCTCGTCAGAATGACCAGTATCACAATTAGTGGGAAGATCAGTGGGGAGTCCTTGGATGACGTCCCGAAATCCAGATGCTTATAATGTGACGGCCCCTACTATCCTGCACCAAACATACCACCCCCATTCGTGAAATGCCACTCTTCAGCCGACGAGATCATACTCACCGAAGTGCTCTCTCGACGAGCGAACCCGGATATGGTCGCCGTAGTCATCGCGCCGGTGCGCGACGTAACAAGGACCCAGACCGCGTTGCTGGCGGTTACAGTGAGTGCTCAGCACTGTCCCCATCTTGTGTGAGCTCACGCTCTTCCCCTGACAGAAGCGGCCCTTGCCAATCCGAACACCACCCACGAGGGCCGACAGCACGCCGAATACGAGCTCGAGGCTATGGTGCGTCTTCTATGCGCGTCGGTGCCCCATGGGGCAAACATAAACTATACGTGCTGACATCATTCCTGCGTGTTATAGGGGCGCGGTCGCGAAGCTCATGTTCCGCTTGTGACGAAGATCAAGCGGGCCCTGGGGATCAGAAGCACCCCTCGCAGGCAACGGCGCGTGGCTGCGAGCGAGCGAGAGTACTACTAAGTCTACTGAGCCCCTGCTGGCCTCGACGAGGGGGTCCAAGTCCATGAATCCTAATACCTCTCGCATCTTTCCGACGCGCTGGTGATGCCACGTTACTTGTAACCCATTTTCTTTTGGAAAACATGGACCCAATAGGCCCGAACACTCATTGGTCAACGGTGAAGAAAGATATGCATTTCACTTTATAATTATGTATCTATATCCTACCAGTACATGCTGTACAACACCTCGCGAGCGTCCGTCGACAGTATGCTACAACTAAATTAAAATATACTGGTACAAAAATATAGACGCAAGGGCGGTATTTTGGCAGCAACGAGCGCGACCAGCGCGGCAGTCGCCGCCGCTACTGCAAGAGACATGGGATTATGGTGGTACAAAACGGGACACCGACGATCGTCCGGCATACAACAGCAAGGGCACACACATACTTTCATGATTGTCGTGAACGGATTCGCTCAGCTCGTCGCGAGCACCGGCTGCCACACGCCGATCGAAATCTCTTCGAGGTGGTAAAGGATGACGCGGTCCCACGAGATGGGGATCATGTTCGCCTGCGGGCGCGGTGAGCTTGGGGTGTGGCGGGTGTGCTCAGGGCATGTGCTTACCTGGAGGAAATGCACGATGGCACGCGCAATCCTGCGTGCGAGGGTCTGCAGCTGCACGCGCCCCTCGTAGCCGTCCACGGGAATCTCGTAGGTCATCGACGTGTACCCAGACCACTGCGCGCGCGTCAGCCCGCCCGGCCCAGCGACAGAGAGCGCGAGAAGAAGAAAAAAACTCACTCTGACTTTGAGGATGATCCGTCCGCGCGGGTCGACGTTGAGCTCGTGGAACGTGTACGAGTCGTTGCCCGAGAGGCGGGTGTTCGCCATCGCCTCGCCGAGCGAGACGCCGGAGCGGAAGCCGCCCTTGCGGCGGAACTTGATCAGCGTGCTGCTCACCCGCCGGAAGCTGTCGAGCTGCGGCCGGCTGCGCATCGACACGGACGACTGTCGTCGCCGCCGCGAGAGCCCCGGCGTCCACGGCGTAGCGTAGCCCGACGTCTCGTCGTAGTATGTGTCGCGGCCGTCGTACGCGTGCCCGTCCGAGTACGCTGCCGCTGGTTCGGAACGTGAGATGGGGAACGGGGGGACATGGACGGGACGGACACACCGTAGGCCCCGTTGTGCATGCTGACTGAGCGCGAGGGTGCATATGCAGCATAGCCAGGCTGAGCATACGCCTGCTCATATCAGTCGGCGAGTCCGGCAAATGTGAAAGAAAGTCAACTCACATCGCCATATACACCGCCAGCAACTTGAAGGGCGGGGTCGTAAGCATAACCGTCCCCGTGCGCCATCGACTGGCGGCGGGAAATCGGGAACGCAACCTGTTGGTTGTAGGTGTCGTATGCAGGGTACGCCATGAGAGACAATTATTGGAAGCGGCGCTCGGGAGTTGTCTGAGAGGGTAGCGGTAGTGTGGGTAGTGGAGGTGGGTTCGTGGCGCGGTAGCGAGGATTGGGCGCAGTTAACGAATGCACTCTTTTATATGATGGAGGAATAGGGCACCGGGCCTTGCGTATTTGGGCGCGAGGCAGGACCGTTTTCGCGCAGCCTCGAGGTCCGGGCAGTCTATTGCAGAGCAAGACCGGCCCCACGTTCGTCTGGCTGGCTCTTCACGTAAATGCTTCCAATGCGCCGTAACAGGCTCCCATCTCGCATTACTGAGTGAAGAGCGCGCTGGGAGGTCCCACCCGCGGTCCAGGTTGGGACGAGCGCACATCTGCGTTCGACGGGTGAGCTTCCACCCGCGAGTAGCGTAATAGCTGCCACAGGGCTTTTATAGGGCCGTCACTTCGTCGCTCGGCTCGCTCGCATTGTTTGAGTGGTTCCTGCATGCAGTCAGTGGGCAGCTCGCAGTAGCACGCACACGACCCACCGGCGGGTGCGGTATGAGATGGGTGTTGATTGAGTGCAGGAAAGGGACCGGAGATGAACCCGATACGACTGCCTTCGAAACCGCCGCCCTCGGACCTCGTGGTCTTTGCAAGGACAGTGAGGATCCAAGAAGCGAGGTGACGGCAGCATGCAATGCGGTGAGATCGGTTACTGGGGGCCTGTGGCCGCGTTTCAGAATTCACCTAGGGGGAGCAGCGTAGACGACATTGTTTGGACTTTTGCTGTGACATAGTGTACAGCGCTTCTCACGCTGTTTGTTGATACCTATTTGTCTGATTTCTCATCCTCGTTGTGTTCAACGTTCAAGTCCAACTGTGATGCATGATGGCCATCTCTTTCCCAGTGAGCTTTTCACTAGGTGGCGGGCACAGATAAGCGTTGAAACGGTTATCTGAGGAACGAGAGATCGTGGAACATCTACGACAGCAAGCACATCATGGCACTCACTCGGGGCTGTTTCCACCAAGGCTTCTACATTTATCGATGCTTGAGGGTACGAACCTTGAAGCTGCCATCGTGTACTGTTAGACGGAAGCAAAGCGCATAGAGATATCACTATACTTATGAGCGTGGAAGGGGGAGAGACGGAAGGCAGATGGTATCGAACACCGGCGTTCCCGTCTATAATATATTTAGCAGATTGGGATTACGTCATGTCGCCATTTATCCAAGCGTGGACCTACTAACTTAACCGGGATGAACGATTCGCATAACGCGTCAAGTAGACTGGCTATCGCAAGTTTGTTTGTTCCCAAAGTTATGCTCAAGACAGCACTAAAAAGTTGGAGTATCAAAACCAAGTCCCACGCACCATAGCGGCGACCACTGCTAGTAATGTACACAGTACGAGATATACCTGAATTATGAAGGGGAAATACAGCAAAAGTCCAACATTACGTCATCGGTTTACAGTCCTACATTAGAAGTCTCACGCGCTGTCGTGGCCTACACCACTGGCCCCTACGTCGGGTATGACAGGTCCCTGGGCGCCATCAACGCCGGTGGCCGCACCAGGATTGAGGGCACCATTGGTAGGGCCTCTGTCGATGCTGTTGGCCCGAGTACCAGCGCGGGATGCGGCAGCGGTATGGATGTCGGCGAGCTTGGTCTCCCGTTGTTGCTGAACGATGATATCAGCAACCGCCCGGTTACAGCAGAGAACGTTGAGGAACGTACGTCGTTCACATCCTTGCGGTGTTGCCACTCGTCGACCGTTGCTCGCCGTTGTTGCAGGTCCTGCTCGAGGCGCTGCTGATACTGCCTCTTGAGCTGGACCGCCGTCAGAAGCTGCATGTGTCTGTACCAAATAGTACACTCACGTTCAGGCTCTTTTCTGCGCTCGCCTCGGACGAGATGGCAGCCTGGTGGTTGTGCTGGGCCTTTTCGACTGCGGCGGCAGCCTTGTGCTCTTTGCGGGCCGTCTTGTCGACTTTATGCTGCCCATTGTCTACGGCCTGAGATTCGCATGTCAGCAGGCGGCGAGAGAGAGCCAGCAAATCATGTAAGTACCTTGATGGCCTTCTGATGGTTCTTCTCTGCAACCCTCAAGTCTTTGATAACGTGGTTGAGGTTACGCTCGTCCTGGCGGGCTTCCTGTGCGATCCTCTTCTCAACGTCGCGGATCTGGGGGTCGGAGGACATGGTGTCGTTACTACGCGAAAAGAAAGACGGCATGTACGGTGGCGATGTGAAATTGCGATGAGTGGATAGGGCCAGCTTTATGTAGCGTGTAGGACGAGGTTCGCGTCATTGGAGCAGTGTTCGGTGGCTGTCGAGGTGGCTTGCGTCGGGTTAGGGCTGACAGTGACGTCAGTCGCATAGCACAATGAAGTGCGCGCGGGCGGAACCGAAAAGCATTCGAGTCGGCCGCCAAGCAGTTACTCGCGCTGTGGCGAAATCTGGGGACCACCGAGATCATGCGTTACGTAAGGAACCCCGGGATATCGAGGTGGAGTGGGGGTATCGTTCGCCGTTTGCAGAGTCGACGGACCCATTTTTTGTTCAAATTTCGAGCAGCGGCAGCGCAGTTCTCTGCCACCCACTCCTACCTCTGGCCGTCCGCTGCGCATAGCTCCTGCCCCAGCGAGCACATCGTTGCAGCCGCGGCCCAATCGCTCATATCACAGGCCCCGCAACCAACATGTCTTCCACAGATCCGAACCCCCCACGCCGGTCTCCCGCTGACCCTTCCCAGCCTCGTCGGCCCACCCGACTCGAGCTCTTCTCGACCTCCGAGGAAGACATACACTCCCTTCCCTCGCCTCCCTACCGGCCGACGCCTTCTGCGTCCAATCTCTATCTCAACGCCTACCCGGAGGCTTCGCCCGCCTACCGCTCCACGTCTCGTCTCGACCTCATTACCGAGTCCTCCGCCATGGTCGACGCGAAGCACGAGGTCCGCGATCGGGGTTCTGATGGCGACGACCACCACCCCAAGTCTAGCGCGAAGACCGCTCGCTTCCCGGACGACATTCCTAGTCCCGCCCACTCCGTACCCCAGTTTAAGCGAGTCGACTCTGATGTCGACTTCACGCGGTCCGGATCGCGCTCGCCCTCGATAGCGGACACGGACGACGAAA
This sequence comes from Phlebiopsis gigantea 11061_1 CR5-6, assembly GCA_000832265.1. Taxonomy (NCBI): domain Eukaryota; kingdom Fungi; phylum Basidiomycota; class Agaricomycetes; order Polyporales; family Phanerochaetaceae; genus Phlebiopsis; species Phlebiopsis gigantea. The sequence continues at coordinate 98,029 of KN840469.1, read as the reverse complement.
TAGACGACTACGACTGGGAGGCAGAGGAGGACCTCGTCGACATGGAGGCCAAGTTCGAGCAGAGCATAGGCACGAACAAGAGGTCGTGGGGCTTCAGAAGGTGCGTCTGCCGCTCAGAGACATGCCGTGCTCGCGTACCGAACACCATCTTGCTAGGATTCTGGCGCTGGCGTTTGGGTCGCTCGTGGGCTCGACGCTCATCTCGGGTCTCATCGTCCTTCCAGCACTGATTGTCCGCTTCTATTGGTACAAGCCACACCCTACCGACCACCGGCGGTACATCAAGGACAACGTCGAGGCCTGGCTGTTCTGGGCCGCTGCGAACCTGATCATTTCCTGGTACCTGGCTCTCATCATCGATGTCGTCCCCGTCGTCGCAAACTACCTCCTTGCTATCGTCTGGGGCCATGTCAGTGAGAGCGTCAAGACAAAAACGGAGCTCTACAACAGCGTCAAGGACACGATAAAGCCACTGTTCTATGCATCCAGCGCATGGGCAAGCTGGGTCATCATCTTTGAAGGGATTTATGGTCTGTACAACATGGGCGATAACTCCAAGAGTCGCGCGCCATACACCAACAGGGTATGGCATCCCTTACCTTGTGTGGTGCTATAGCTGACTGTGAGAAGCTGTTTGACGTGGTAGAGTTCGTGTTCTTCCTCGCCCTCGTTGTATGCGCACAACAGATGTTGTCCCATGCGATAGGTTTGTCTTCCCCCTTCTGAGACATGTCTGCGACTTAGCACACTCCCAGCTTTTGCCTTCCATCGTACAGCATACCGAGAGCGCTTGGGGGACGTCACGAAAACCCTGAAGGTTGTCGAGAAGCTACGCGCCTACAAGCCAAAGCGACATACCAAAAATCACTCGCAAGGATTCGGCAGCCGCTCCTTCAATGCTCTCAACCTGGCAACGAACTTCTTGCCTTACTCGAGGCCCGGTACACCCGTCAATGGCCGTTCGCGCCAGCCAACACCTGACCACTCCCGCTCTGCCTCTCCATCGCCGATGGACCGCGGGACAGGGCGCCACAACACGGACGACACGGAGGACCTCGACGCGACCCTCGTCGGGAAGGACAAGGGCAAGAACAAGGCCAAACACGGTTTCTTCATCCATTCCCCAGAACGCGCTGACTCGGAGCCCGTCACTTCTCCTCACCAGTTCTCTGACCGCCCGGGCAGCCCTCATGCATACCCGCCGCGGCACACGCACAAGGAAGATAGCACCCCAGATGTCCGAGACGTCAACGTCAAGGACGTGAGGCAAGCGGCCAAGACCGTCGCCAAGACTGTCAAGACCGCCGTCCTCCACGACGCGCGCAACCTGTCGGGTCGTACCGACACCGACATCAGCGGCCTGATGTGGGACGTGTCGTCGTCGCACGAGGCGAAGCGGCTCGCGCGGAGCATCTACACGGTGTTCCGAAGCCCGGCGCGCACGTACCTCGTCCCGTCCGACTTCTACCCTGCGTTCGCGACAAACGACGAGGCGGCGGAGGCGTTCCGCGTGTTCGACACGGACAACAACGGCGACATCACGCGCGCGGAGATCAAGACGACGCTGCTCAAGGTGTACAAGGAGCGCCGCTTCCTCAGCCGCAGCATGCGCGACGTCGGCGTCGCGCTCCAGTCGCTCGACCAGATCCTCATGTTCTTCGCCCTCGTCGTCTTGTTCTTTATCTCGCTCAGCGTGTTCGGCGTCTCTGTCGGTAGCTCGCTCACGAGTTTGTACTCGCTGGGCATCGCGCTCAGTTTCATCTTCAAAAATGCGGCGAGCGGTGCATTCGATGCTATCATGTTCTTGTTCGTCACGCAGTACGTTACCGTTTTTTCCATCACAAGTCGTTTAGTTGCTGACAAAAATCTAGTCCTTTCGACACAGGTGATCGATGCTTTATAGACGGTTAGTCCTGGTCATCGTATGCCGTCGTTTGTCAGGACCAACATTATCTACAGATGAAAACTTGGTGGTTAAAAAGATGGGCCTGTTTGCCGTAAGTATCTCGGGATTATGTGCGCTATTTTGTCCTCACGGGTGGTTTTTAGACTGTCTTCACACGACAAGATGGCTCCGAGTCTTACTACTTTAACAGCCAGCTCTTCAACAAGTTCATGTGAGTGTCACTTCAATTCAACGCTAGCTGCATCTCACTGGTTGCCATATGTCAGTATCAATGCTCGACGCAGCGACGTAAGTATTTCATGCACATCTCTGTGGGATGTTGGCCCTCATGATGTGCTAACAGAAAACCGCGGAGCTATGCAGTCTGTCCATCGATTGGAAGACACCGCTCGAAAAACTTGACGAACTGGAGAAATGTCTAAATGGCTGGCTTGCGAAGGAAAAGAATAGATGGTTCCAGCCGAGCACAGGTGTCGCGGTGCAGAAAATTACCAACATGCGGTGGCTGGAGATAACTATCGGTATCCCGCACAATGCGTATGTGTCCCTCGGCCTGGCTCGTCCAGACTCCTTACTAATGGGTGCTTTACAGGAACTGGCAGTAAGTACCAATAAGTTTTCCTGTGTCGATTATGTCCTGATGACATCCCTTCTCACCTTCTTTTTAACGTTCCGCAGAGTAAGTTATTGATTTTTCTCAATGAGAAGTTTGAGCTAATTCCCTACTTCCGCAGGACTGGGGGGTCCGCCTGGCACGCAAGACAGCCTTCCACGCCGCGGTGCAGCACTACACACGCCAACTGGGGATCACCGCGTACGAGCCTACGATTCCCGTCGTCTACACCGACCCCGAGACCCAGGAATTTCTGTCTTACCCCGGCGACGACGAGTTCGTGGATGTCGGGTACGATCAGGACGCGAGCTCGCAGAACTCGCAGCTGCCGCCCGGCGCCCACGCCGAGGGCGGCGCGACGAAGCCCGCGATGACCACGCTCGGCTTCGAGCTCCCGCCAGACGGTCCCGGCATCCGCGCGCGCAAGTCGCGGGGGCGCAAGGTGGGCATGCAGCCGTTGGGTGCGGATGGCTGAGTGGAGTCTGTGCTTTGCCATCTCCTAGCGCTTTGTCGGCGTGCTTTCGTGCACTGTACACGCGTATCTCGCGCATCTAGTTTGTATCTTAGCGTAATATCTACTCCTACAAAATATTTTGTGGCCTGTTTACTTGTACTTGCGTCATAGGACGATGAAATAGGCGTGGACCTCTGGCGCTTACATGCTTGGCTTCCCCATTTACCACCACCACGGTGTCGCATGCAACAATCGACCTCAGATGCCGTCGCGTCCATAGCACTGCACCAGTATGATAGTCTGGGCTTCAAGCCGCCGCCACGCCAGTTCACCGTCGTAGCGGCGTTTGTCCTCGGCATCCCTGGCGGAGATCTGAAGGTTGTCTCCCTTGGTAGCGGGTCGAAATGTCTCCCTGGCGTGCGCCTTGAAAACGGCGGCAACGCGCTGCACGACAGCCACGCCGAGGTGCTCGCTCGACGCGGCGCCGTCCGCTGGCTTCTTGAAGAGGTTCTGCGCGTCCGGCAGAGCGGGGTCGCGTCCGCCTGGATGGACGCGCGGTCGGACGGCAAGTTCGCGCTCAAGCCCGGGGTGTCGGTCCACCTGTACGTGTCTACACTACCCTGTGAGCGTCGCCACCGCTAGTGCATCCCCCCAGCCCTCACGCACGCGCGACGACCTAGGCGGAGACGCGTCCACGCGCCACCTCGCCGCGCTCCAAGACGAGACGATGGCCGCGCTCAAGAACGCGGGCCCCGTCTCCGCCCTCCCCGCCGGCCAGGCCGCCCGCGGGCGCGACAACTACGCGCTGTACGGCGTGCTCCGCACCAAGCCCGCCCGCGCGGACGCGCCGCCGACATTGTCCATGTCGTGCAGCGACAAGATCGCGAGCTGGAGCGTGCTCGGCGTCCAGGGCGCCCTCGCGGCGCGGCTCCTCGCACCCGTGTATATCGACGCCATCGTCGTTGGGGAGGTCGGGGCTGACATGCAGGATGACGTCCGTGAAGACTGTCAGAGGGCGTTTTATGCGCGGCTTCTGGCTACGAATGGTTTGTTATCTGAACCGTGTCTGTATCATGACGCGAGTACTGATAATTGTGGTAGATCAAGGGCTCCCAGAGGGGTACGCTCTACGTAAGCCCGCTGTATGCTTTACGACCCTGGACTTTGTGCATTCGCGCAATTCGCTGCCCGACGCGTCGAGTTCGTGCAATGACTGTAAGCTCAGATAGCCCGAAAAATGAACGCATATATCTTACTCGCATATGGTTAGCTTTGTGCTGGATCGCGGGTATGTCCAAGCCCGAAGTCCTCATCAACGGTCTCAGACGAGGCATCTCACCCAAGAATCGACATAATCCGAAGTTTTGGTACGCCATCATCTCTGATACAACTTTTCTCGTTTCTGACGCGGCTGTTGTAGGCCTCTTACGTCGAAGGTCTCACTCTTCCGGCTGTACCAGGAGATCCAAAAATTACATGGCGAGAACCAGCTGACGTAGGTATCATCGCCGAGTCCTTGAACCTTCTCACAGTGCAACCGCGCACTTAGAAATGTAAGCTATCGTCAGGCGAAGGATGGTGTCGAGGACTACCAGCATGTCAAGGCTCTCTTGCGTGGACCTGACTGTCCTTTCTCGGGCTGGGTGAAGAGCGGAATTCAGTATGAGGAGTTCACATCGGATGGCCATACATGCGAGGCCGCTTGATCGTCACATTGAAGACGTCAAACGGACGAACAGGTGTAGCATCCATTATAATCAAACGATAGCATCTACTAGCGACTGGCTGCTCGCTACTTCCACCGCGAGAGGGATAGATATAGAATATATCTTTCACGCCACGATCTTCGCGCTGCGGACGCCCCGGGCACAGTGCGTGATGTGGTAGGCGGCCGCGGACACAACTAAATTGGACAAGTCGGCCTCGTGGTGCGTCGTATACCTAGCATTTTACCATTTCGGGCACAATGACATTTGTATGATCGTATTCAAACCCTCTTCTTCTTCTTACCGGTATCGCTTACTCTGCGACCTCCCCCACCAGGTCCCTGTCCACCATGAACACATCGGCCCCCAAGTCCCTACGGAAACCCGAGACATGATCATTGATTAATATTGATTGCCTACATGACGACAAGAAAGCTCTCTCGGCATGTTCTCTTGTTGGCAGACCCTGGCTCACACGGTGTCAATATCACATCTTTCGTATCCTTACGAGTACAGTATACGCACCGTGGGCGGAATGGAGCTTGTCGGCAGACGGAAGAAAGTTATCACCTCGCCCATACCCCAACAAATCTGAGCTTGTCCAGGAACTCCATATAGATGGTATTTTTGCGACTCGATCGTTGGGCACAAACGAACTGTAGCTCTCATACTCAGCCTACAGCAGCCGCGCATACTTGATATCAACAATGTCTACCTCTTTGGCGAAACCTCACATCTCGTTTACGTCCTTCAATTTCCTCGCCTCACTGAGCTGCGCACTCTGCGTCTCCATGAAGTCCGCTGCGTCACGTCGATGCACGAGGCGAGGGCCAAACCTTCGATTGTATACAACTCCAGCTTGGACCTTCCACCGTTCTGCTTCGCCCGTCTGCAGGAACTCGACGTGAGCGGTTTCTGCTTCACGCCCATCCGGATCTGCCAGCCCACAAACGGTTTGCGGCCGCGCGGCGCAAGCCACTACCAGAGTTCTGTGGTCTTCGTCGGGCCACGCTCGGGTATGTCTTTGGTGAACGCGATGCAGACATCCGTAAGAGCATCATACATATTCATATCGTTCGGCAACCTCCTCAACGTGGCGGGGGGCTCGCTCGAGCACATCTCTCTCTCTTTCCTCAATACAAGCTTTGGTGAGCGCGTCATTGGCTGTGACATGAAATCTCAGTATCTACACGGCCATCTTTCTTCAACTCTACCGTTTACATTTACTCGCAGCATCGCTCGAAATCTACAAACGCCTCATCTTGTCAACATCTCAAGTCTCCGAGTCTCTCTATCTACTACGGCTGCGCAAACAACGACACCCCTTGGCTCTCCGCTGCTGCATGCCTATGGCTACTTCTACCGTCACCCCGCTGTGGTCTCTCACCCTCGCCTGCATCCATGGCCAAGTTTTCCTGGTCGGCCTCCTCAGCCCCGAGGCGCAGCGCGCCGTGATGCGCTAGCTCGACGACGCGGCGTGTATGCTGCGCAGCCTGCGACGCGTTACGATCACTGTGTCATATTTGGGCTACACGTATACGCCTTTAGTCTTCAAAGTCCGAGAGCAGCTGCCGAAGTTGCAGGAGAAGGACGAAATTATCGTAACTGACATTGAAAGTCAGCTGTACTAGTAGGATGCACTTTTGCGGTGTCAAGGAGGCCAAGCTGCCGTCCGTAGAAAATTTGCTATGTTATCCATGGTCACACATAATTGCACCAGCGTGAGAGATCATCTACGACTAGCAACGACTGTCGTCGATTTCACGTGACCTGTGACCAAGAACTTGGAAGTGCATTTGCCAGAATGGGAATCGGCGCGTAAAGTTCAAGTGGGCGGCGGGTTAGCTCGGGCAGCGAATGCATTTTTGATTGTATCGGAATGGAACTTGTCAAATCTTTATACCCTGCACGATACAGTACAAATGATTTCGGCTGAGGAAGTATATATATGTAAAAGTACAAGCCTGCAATCATTGCTCAATGCTCGCCCGATGCCGCCGACAGCCTGAGAACCAACGACAGATAGATGCACGTCCAGGCACGGTGTTATGAGAACTGCAAAGTACGTAACCACGACTGCTGAAGATCAATAGTAATTTTATCGCCACAATATCTCTAACCAAAAAGTGAGTGCGACAAGTAGATATCATGATTTTATCCAAGAATGACACACCAAGACATAATCGAACAACCTTCTGCGTGTGTTACACTATCTCAAGAGTTGCATTGGTAATTTCTTCGTCAGAACGCCGAAGACGTCCGGGCGCGTCTGCGCCAATCGCTCCGCGAATCCCACAATCGCGACTTGACGGACTAGCTTTGAGAGCTCGGAGTCCGAGTCGCTGCCTGCCTCGACTCCAAAATTGACGCATAAGGCATCAAAAGTCTTGAAAAATATAGTGGAGTGCTTCTCGGACAAGTCTTTGAGAAGAAGATTCTCTGGACGCGGTCGGAAGCCAGGGAAAGGAGCGTCAAGCCGCGCAGTAAAAAGACGGTAGGCTGTGTCGGCCAGCGTGCTTTGCTCAGAGAGGAATGGGCTGTCCGGCATGTCATGATTCTGGCAGAGTCTATAGATCGCGTACGCGGTGCCATAGCGCGACTTGAACGAGGATGCGCCAGCTAACTCCGTATCTATGAGCTCGGACAAGCGAGCTCGTAGGGGGTGGTCAGTGGTATCTGTGCCGATGACGGTAGAGCGCAGCTTATTGATGTCGTAGGTAGCAGGTAAAGGGTAGTTCACTTCACCCCGAGGCGAAGTGCCCCGGCACGTAAGATTTGAGGGTGTGGACGAATTTGACTTAAGCGCGGCACGAGGTGGCCCGGGAGGGGTAGGTGTGGTGGGCAAGAGGGAGGGGTTGTTGAGACGTTCGATAAGTTGGCCGAACATATCTCTGGTAAGGTTACTGCGAATGGTTGGCGCAGAGACAAACTTCCTAAGCGTTCGAAGAGTCGGCTGAGTGGAGAGGAATGTAAGCGAACCGCCAGGTTTAATGTTCAGCAAAATGACTGCGTTGATAGAATCGGTCTGAGCGACGGTCAGCTTTGTCTTTGTGAAAGTGAAAACGTCCGCTTTTGCTTGGGGCGAGGATCTGTATTGAAAAAGACTCTCGTCATCACTGGCATCGAGGTCCTGCGGAGGAGATCCACTGGCACCGTGATGTCGTCCGTTGTATTGTACTACCGCCCGGGTCGCTGGAATCTCCAATAGCGAAGTGATCCATAGGTCTTTCGACAGGACAGTGTAGATGGGATCTGCGCCCTGAGCTCGGAGGATGATAGCAATCCGTGGACTGACGATGAAGATGCGATGAATACACGGTTGACCCATGAAGAGCCCCTCCCACAAGCCAAACGACGTATGACCAAGCAGGAATTCTTCGTCATCGGCCGCTTCCCATATTGACAGAAAGAATGCGCCTGCCTGAAGTCCGTATGCGAGGGCTTCATATTTCACGGTGGGGTCAAAGTTAGTGCTCAAGAGCATCTGGTTGTATTTGAGTCCATATTTCTTCTTGGTCTTCGCGTATTCGATTATCATCTGTTCGTGGGGTTCGTCCAGATAGTAACGCAACACGTGCAGCCACATATCAGCCGGTGATTTCAGACCATGTCTCTCTCGGTAGTCCAGTAGCCAGGCTTGGGAGGACACATTTTCCGGATGATCCTCCTTGAAGTAGTTATGGGAGACGACCTCGCCCCGATAATGCATGATGAACAAGAAGCGTCTGAGGTCCTCTACCTCACCTCGTCGTAGCTTGACAGTCGACGAAGCGCCTATGGTCTTGTGTATATTAGATATGACACGCGCAGCCTTGTTTTCGAGGAGGGAAAGCTTCTTTTCTAGCTCCATCACATCGTTTGTGTTGTGCTCATCTTTGTAAAGGTTCGTCGAACCATACACTGTTGCGATGGCTCTCAACTCGACCTCTCGAGTATCGATGTTGTAGTAATAAAGATAGTCTTGGGGTATTTGTCTACGCCGCTTGCGCCCGGGTCTAGCCAAAACATGAGTTTGTTTGCGAAGGCGTACATATTTCACGGACTCACGAGGTAACAATTGGCTTGACAGTGACCCGAAAGCGTCGCAGAATGAATCGGGGAATAATATGGTGATACTGATCCTTTACTACCGGCGTCGGCGTCGAGGCCATGATGGTGGTTTGAAGTTGAAAACGGCTTGAGTGGGCGCATTCGCTTTCTGTAAATGGTACGAATACGCAGATGGAATCACAAACTCAAATTTCAAACCTTATATTATGCGCTCTGCTAGTACAGCCTATTCGAGGATTGTCTCACTACGCCATCCATCCAGAAACGGGATTGTTCAAATTACACGTGACATCTTGCCATGAACATAGTTACAGCGAGGCATCAGTGGACGGGGCTATACGCCACCTCGATATGCAGCACCAGAAAAGGCTGGGATCTACTTGTATCTTTCGCGGGAAATTCCATTGCGCGCGGGGGTTCTACGAGCGGATCTAGTGACAGGTCGGTGACAGAATGCAGCAGGATTACCCCAGAATATGGCTTTGTGGACATCATAATACACAATTCAAGAAAGCGCATGCATACCGATTATTATCTGAGAAGTTTCGTGGGTAATTTCTCCGTTAGAACATCGAAGGCATCCGGTCTCTTCTGGGACAACCGCTCAGCAAGCTCCACCATCGCGACCTGACGAATGATATTCGAGAGCCAGGAGTCGTCACCTCCTTCAATCTGAAGTGTGGTCCACACTGCCCCGAAGGTCGCGAAGAACAGAGAAGAAAGTCCGCCAGACATGTCTTTGACGAGAAGGCTTTCAGGGCGGGGTCGGAAGCCGGGAGGAGGAGGTTTGAGCAGCCTAGTGAGAAGTCGATACACCGTGTCTACCGAGGTGCGCTGCTCAGAGAGGAATGGACTGTCCGGCATGTCATCATGTTGACAGAGCCTATAAATCGCGTATGCTGTGCCATAGCGCGACTTGAATTGAGCCACGCCAGCTAAGTCGGCGTACATGAACTCGCGTAAACGGGTTCGTAGTAGATGGTCCGGAGCTCGAGCGAATGATGGAGCAGGACCAGAGAAAAAAGAGCTGGCACCGGGAGCGGATGGTGGAACTTTGGTCATGGTGCGTTGACCAGATTCCGATGATGTGGGTTCACTGGGCTTCGCAACGCGTGACGCAGAACCTGATTTTGGGGGTACAATGGGTAGGAGGGAGGGGTAGGAGAGACTTTCCACAAGTTTGGCGAACATGTGTTTGGTGAGGTAGTTCTCGAACTCGGGAGCAGAGATGAACTTCCTCAAAGTTCGAAGCGTGGACTGAGCAGAGTGGAATGTAAGGGAACCCTCAGGTCTGACGTTCCGCAGGATGACCGCATTGAGACTGTCAGTCTGGGCCACTGTCAACTTTGTCTTGGTAAATGTGAACATGTCGCCCCTTGCTTGAGCCGAGCGTCGGTACTGGAAAAGCTTCTCGGGGTCGTTCGTGGCAATGTCGCGCGACAAGGCACCGGGATCCCCGCAATACTTTACGTCGGCAGGAGGGGCAGGAATGTCTAACAAATCGCTGCTGTAGAGATTCCTCGGCATGTCAGCCTGAATTGTGAGTTGGGAGCGGAGAATGATGGCGATTCGTGGACTGACGACGGAGACACGATGGATGGCTGGTGAACCCATGACAAGACCTTCCCATAGGCCAAACGACGTATGACCGAGTAAGAATTCTTCTTCGTCGGCTGCCTCCCATATCGATATGTAGAATGAGCCTGCCTGAGCTCCGTAAGCGAGGGCCTCATATTTCGTGGATGGGTCGACGGCGGTTTCAAGCATCTGTTGATATTGTGAGCCGTATTTCTTCACTGTCTTGTAGAAGTCAGCTATCATCTGCTCATGTGGCTCATCCAAATAGTAGCGAAGCATATGTAGCCACATATCGACCGCCGAATGTAGGCCGTATCTCTCTCCCGTGTACGCCTTCATCCAAGCTCGAGTGGAAACGGTGTCAGGGTGGTCCTCCTGAAAGTAGGTCAAGGAGAGAGCCTCGCTCCGGTAGTGCATTATGAACAAGAAGCGTCTGAGATCCTCCAGATCGCCTCGCCGAAGGATGGCTCTTTGAGAAACGCCTATTGTTTTGTGTATGTCCGATATGGCACGTCCCGCCTTGCTTTCAAGGACTGAAAGCTTTTTCTCCAGCTCCATTACATCGTCCGGGTTGCGAGCGTCCTTGTATAGATTCGTCGAGCCGTAGACCGTCGCAATGGCTCTCAGCTCGACTTCTCGAGTCTCGAGGTTATAGTAATATATGTACTCTTGAGGTGACTGTTTGCGTTTGCGCTCGAGTCTGTGCCATGCGTGAGTTTGTATGTACATTGTAAGGTTTCATGTTGTACTCACGAGGTCACCGTTGACTCGACAGAAACCTGAAAGCGCCGCAGAATGAATCGAGGGATGGCATGATGGTACTGATCCTTCACCAGTTTTACTGGGGGTGTCGACGTTGAGGCCATGGATGAAGTTGAGTGCAGCCTTGCAGTGAGGATGCATGGTAAATGGTATGTACACAGATGCAATCACAAACTCAAACCTTATAAATATTATGTGCCCGAGATAGCCTGGTTCCAGTGACGGCACATATCCCGAGCCAGACTCATTGGACAAACGGTTGAACGGAATTGACAATATTGCCCATATTTATCAGCTGGCCAGGGCAGTCACATCGAAATGTTAGGTGACAGCGTCATCCGTAGATTTACGCAGCGACTATTAAGCGACCTCGACATGAAGCACCAAAGAAGGGAGTGAGCTGTTTGTGTCCATCGTAGGGAAGTTGATTGCGCCGTAGTTCCAAAAAATCTCCTCTCCCGTTAACGAGAACTTGAATCTGTCCAAGATAGCGAGGAGTACAGCCTCTGTAGTACGATGGACGATAGGATAGCATGAGACTTGAACGTGAACTTGGACGCTTGTGGCCAACTAGTGACTTACTAATTTCAAGCATAGCAAAGCGATAGCCGCTAGACATTGACAAATATTAGCGTCGAAAGTCAATGTACAACTTATAAGCGGTACGGACATGCAGCCATGCGGCCCCCCACCAAAACTCATCCTGAAAAACAGTCAGCGCATGACACGCCATTGAGTGTTTATACTCACAAATTGGTCATTATACCAGGCAAACGAGCTTCTAGCACAGTCTGCGGTAGTCTAAACCACCGCTCAGGCTTCCACTCCATAGCATCTTCTCCCCAGATAGCTTTGTCTCGATTACATCCCTGCCAATTCAAGATAATTTCCGTGCCTTTGGGCACAACAAATTGGTCAAGAGCTTTGTGGTTTAGTCCTCGGATTGGTTTGGAGAGGGGGATAATTGCATCTTCGGCGGCGCTATGATGATTGTGGTTTAGGGATGTCCTCCACTACGTGGCAGGCCTACACTCACTATCTGAGCGAAAATGTGACGGATGTGTGCCTAAATTATACCGACATATGTGAGTAGAAATCTCCAGAGCAGTCCCACAACGTACAATCGGAGTGTCTCTCGACAAACTGCATCGAGGAGCTTGAGCTCATTCAGCTGGTCATAGGAGAGTTCAGACCCATGGCAATCTTTAGCGGCCCTGATCTCCTTTCGAAGTCTGTCTTGAACGTCTGGACATTCTGCGAGTATGTGAAGGATCCTAGAAAGAGAATTCGACGTGGTATCAACAGCAGCAAAGAGTAATGTGCTGTGTATAGTGAGTAAGGCGGAGCTGTCAAGGCACTTCGCAGCTCACCGAATTTGAGCGATGAGCTCTTCCTCAGATAGCCTATCACCACCGTTTCTCATAACCTCGCCATCTTCCTTGACTATCTCGTTGTGAGCTCATTTAATTCGACGATCAAAAAGCTACTCACGAAGGATACTCATGATGTTCATGTCGTCCAGTGCCTCGTTTTCAAGCGCCGCTTTCCTCGCTTCGAATATGTCTCTAGACATACGATGCAAGGTCTCGATGTGATATCTCGCCGTTTGGAAACGTTGACTAGGTATCAATGGAGTGATGAATCTCCGAAAACGTGCCGTCGTCCACTTTTCGATCCGATCAGCTGCCAATCGTAAAGTTGAGACCTCAAAGATAGACGGCCTGGCGTGGAAAGATATGAGGAAAGTAACTGCGGCAGCAGAACGATGGCACTGACGCTAATCGCTTGACTACTTCAGCGGCGGTGTTGTCGGTGGAACTCGCTTCGTGGAAGGGGACAAACGAGTGTCCCAAACCAAGTCGACCAATGCCTTCGAGCGAGGCATGCACCATCCAGTCCTCGACATCGACCCTGCTCCCAGATTTCAGGACTTCGCTCAACATTGCATCACCGAGCTAGAACGTTATCAGCCGGTATCCTCGTTTCGACGGGTAAGGGACTAGCCTCGGAAGCAAGGGAGAACATCATCGGTGTAAGCTCTCGCATTACATTCACTGTAAACAGTGGGTTGAGGAGTTTTCGCTGCATGCGATGTGGATGGCCTGAAGACATCAAACGTTCTGCACACTGTATTTGGTGTATACGAGACACTCTCACCCTCAGTTGACAGAAGGCCAGGTCCGAAGAAAACCCTCATGGATCTGTGGAAGTATGTCAACAAAATACCCGAGATTCGTGGCAGAGCAGCCATACGTGAGGACAAATGGGGCGTGGATGAACGTTGAATATTCGCGGAAAATATGTTGCAAAGCTTTACTATCGGATATGCAGAGGACCTTGCTCTAGAAGCGATTAAGGCGATTATTCACAGTAAAACAAATAACATCGATCGACTTACTCCGAAAAGGCCATGAATTTTCATCACAGGACCGTACTTTTCGAACAAATCCTGTTGATACGATAACGCAGTCTGGCGGTCAAACAACGGTCGCATATTCCCTACACCCTTATCAGCATGACTTGAGTCTTACTATTGATTTCAAGTACTTACCTGTCAAGAACGAGTGCCATGCCGGACCTGGTACATCATCAAGTGGTGAGCGGAAGGCACAGAAGCGAAAAATGCGCAAGCTCAGCCATGCGATACAAGCCAAGCCAACTATGACTGCTAGTGGAATGGCCATGATTAGACGACTAGAGAACGTCACTGCAGCCTGTCATGGTGGTTAGAGATATAAGTACTTACAACGTCCCTGCATTAGGTGAAGCGTGCAAGTTCAGCCGGAGATGTCTTGCTGCCGGGGTGGTGTGCATGCAAGTCTGAACTGCGCTGAATTGTAGTCTTCCATGCATCGAAATGTACCTCCCTAGGCAATTTAACTATCTTTAAATAGACAGTCGCCGATGATTCCATTCTTCTGAGGTGCCACGTATCGTTATCTTGTTATTCTTCGGTAGAATATGAGGGTTCGAGAGGCCGACCACGGCGAGCAAGTTCGTGGCTGTCCATTGATACGAGTAGAAATATATATCATTGACAGACAGGGAAGCAAAGATCGGTCATTTGGACCGAGTCTGTACACGGGGGTCGCCGCGTTCAGATCTTTTTCGAAGCTTTTCTTGTCGTCTGCTCGTTGGTGCAGCAGGTGCAGGATCCTCTTGCGGAGCCGACGGTTGACCACCACCCAGGAGTATTGGAGAGATGACTCCGCCCCATAGTTTGTAAACTGCGTAACCAGGAATCTGAAAAATGGCATCAGTATTAGCTCGGGAGAAAATATAACAATGACTTACAACTAGGTACAACCACCATACCCAGGCTCCCAGTAAGCCGCTTCCGACTTGGCATGCCCCTTCAAATGGGTGAGCTGTCGAAACGTTCGTGTATGATTACTGTAAACATACACGTGATATAGACTACATCAAAGCACCACTCCAAGATACCAGGTTGACTGAGGTCCTCGCCAGACGATATTAGAGTACCGGTTGTAGGGTCGTTCCGAGGGGAACCAATCCTTTCAAGGTAGCGGGTGAGGAAGATCGAGGGGATGAGTGACAGACAATATATCCAGAACGAAAAGGTCTTCGGAGAGAGTGTGCTTCTATGGAATACCATCCGGAGGACAAGTGACAGTGCTCCAGAGATGAGCATACCCAGTCTCAGGTTTTTGATAGTTGCAGCATTCTGCGAAGCTATGGTACGCGAGTTAGTTGAGGTTCTCAGCACACTGGCAGAATGTCGGAGCGAACACACCTACACGCTTTGCAGAAGCGTTTGCCATGACCAGGAAAGTGCCCGTGAGTCAAACGTAGGTGGTGGTAGTGTTGGTGGTGGTAGGTCGAGTGAGACCCGTCAGCGTAACCGCGGTCTGGCTTCGGTCGCGCTACATGCGCGTCTCTTTCGTTCCACAGTTGGGCGTTAGCACGTCCTCCGAGGCTCCGAGTCCGTTCCCTCATGTCGGCCGCACCGTCCATACCACCGACCGTCAAGGAGTTGATTCGGAGTAGCCTCCAGGCCAGCAAAGAACACCAGTATGCACTTAAAGTGTACACAGAGCGGCTAGAGGCAGAGCTCGAGGCCGTCGACAGACTGCTAGTAAGTCTCAAGAAATATAGATCTAACCGCTGTTCACCTCTTAGACCTAGACCGCTGCGGAGGCTCCAGACGACGACCAAGACGTCGATGTCGGAGGCCATGTCGTAATACTCGGCGCTTTGAAAGCGATAAGTCCCATTCCCAGTGAAATAGCACCTGGCGTAAGGCAATCGCCACTCTGCAGAGCGCGTCTACTAAATTGTAATACAGGAGCATCCATTTGTGGATGATGTTGCGAAACGCCAAAAATATATGCAACATACGACGATACACCCAAGTAGGATTATCACTAATGTGGCAATAGTACTGCTCATCCTATAAATAGTGAAAGCCGCAGACTTTGAAGCTCTTGCAGACGCAGTTCGTTCTGAGAACCATCGTCTTCACGCTTTGGCAGCCCAGAAGAGGTATGAGTGGAGTTACCTCTCTTGGTAGGCCCGTTCTCAATGCACCTTGCAGGGGGCAACAACCATTCGTGGGCCTAAATGACCACCCTCAGTCTCATTTTGAAAAGAATAAGCAGGATATTAACTGGGAACGCGTCGCACAGAAGGTTATATATCACTTACCGGTCTCAGGTTCAATAACCTTCTGACAAGTCGCAGGTCACAGCAGCTACCTCCAACCCTGTCAAGAGAAGTGCGGAAGAATGTGAGATCCGCTGGCTAGGGGAACGTCATCCAGACTTCGACCGCTCACAATGGCCTCCGTCAGAAATTTTGAAGGTAAAACAACTTGTCGGCAGTGCCAAGGAGTGCGAAATAGATTGGGCCGATATCGCCACTAAACTAGGGGTAAGCTTCTGTCCTTCATCACTCGAGATGCATCCTGACATTCGTTCAGACTAGACGCACACCTCTTGACTGTATGCGTCATGCCATACCCCGTAAAATGCACGTATGGACGCAAGAGAGCGACCAACGGCTCATAGAAATGGTCAAAGTATACGGTACTGAGAATTGGCAGCTCAGTGAGTAGTCTTGTTCGTATGGCTAAATTCTGACTGAAACCTCGTAATTAAGTAGCGCGCCAAATTTCTGAAGACGCCACAGCTACGCAGTGTCAAAATCGCTACACGCGCTCTCTCGACCCCCAGTTGAGACGTGGGCCCTGGGCACAAGAAGAGGATGAACAACTTCGACGCGCCGTCGAAATATTTGGACGGTCATGGGTGGACGTGTCCGCCTTCATACCTACACGCAGCAACGAGCAATGTCGGGATCGGTGGCAAGACGTACTGAATCCATCTATTAGCAAGGGTAAATGGTCCGAGAGTGAAGACCAAATCCTCCGATCTGCGTGCGAAGAGCTAGGCGAAAAGTGGAAAGAGATCAGTCAAAGAGTTGGTGGTGGTCGTACCGATAATATGGTACGTCCTGAAGCGCTACCTGAACGTCATTTGATATTAACTCGATTGTGCGACCTGTAGTGCAGGCATCGCTACAGTCTCCTCCAGAAACGAAAACTAAAGAGGAGTGTTACGGGCACGATATCAAGGGAGACCTCTACTCCTACCTCCGAAGCCGTCACGGGACCTCATCATCCGTCGCCTGCCCCAACGCCGATTCGGTTGACCCCTTGTTCAGAGACATCTGCGACACCGGCTCCTCAAAAGGCGAAGCCAAAACCTCGTCCGCGCATAAGACGTGCAGGAACACAGCCTGACGGCGAAGGCATCCCTCCGACGTCGTCTCCGGACATGCCCTCGCCGCCAACGGTAGAATCAGGTCCGAATGTTACGATAGCGTCGGCCCATGTCGCAGCAGAGACCGATACAGCCGGAGGGGGCACATCCACTACTGGCACGCATGCTGGCGGGGCGTCCTCCGGTCAGACAGCTTCTAGCACGATAGATGGGGTGATCCAAGAAGAGGGTGCGCCCCAGCGACGAGGTCGCGGTCGCCCTCGTAAGCGACCTCAGCCCGACGGCGACAGCGTTGGTGGATCGGCTGCGAAGAAACCGCGAACAGGAAAAGGTAAAGAGTCAGATGCCTGCCCTGTGAATTCCCCGCAAGCACAAGAAGCGCAACATGAGACGCATGTAGCAC
Organism: Phlebiopsis gigantea 11061_1 CR5-6; assembly: GCA_000832265.1. Lineage (NCBI taxonomy): Eukaryota > Fungi > Basidiomycota > Agaricomycetes > Polyporales > Phanerochaetaceae > Phlebiopsis > Phlebiopsis gigantea. The sequence goes on along the minus strand of KN840469.1, from coordinate 80,816 downwards.
TCAACACATCTCACATCTCCACGGACGCGGCTCCTACGATGACCACCGGATTGAAGCGCGGTCAAAAGAAGCCAGCAGAACCAGCACCGCGCCCTACACCTGTTCGTCAATCTGCCCGTTTGAGGAATGCACGGGAACCTAGTTTATCACGAGTCCATTATCATACTTAGCTCAGTAGAGCTCGATTATAAGCAATTGTCACTTCATTATTCCGCACTACAATACAAAGGCGATATACTCAATCTGGCTCATGAGGTTCCGAGCTTCCAACGTTTCCTCGGGTAGACCGTTGGTTCCCAGTTGACGACGGCACCTAAGATCTCGCCGTCTTCATTATCGGCATTCTCTTCGGTTGCGAGAAGTAGGTTCTTCAACGACTCTTGCACGAGAGAAGCGTTCTTAAGCTTCTTCTCGAGCGATGGGAGGGCAGCTTTCCTTGGAGGTGAAGCCTAGGTAGGCATGAACAGGGTGTGTAGTTCATAGTGGCGGATGCACTTACCGGCGTCCGTAGGTACGTGTGTTTTGGTGGTAGGGGAGGAAGAAACTGAGAATGCGGAAGCATGCGCAACGTAGTGGGAACCGAGGGTCCCACCCCTTCATCGTCAGAGGCTAATAGCTCTGGTGACGGTGATCGAGACGGCGGCGGTATGAGAATCAATGGCTCAGGCTCTGAACTCTCTGTGGAGGAGAGTCAGGGGCACACGTAAATAGCTCCAGGGCGAGCACATACCCAATCTCCGTTTCTTCGATAGCATCTCGAATTTGTGTAGATGTTTTATTTCCATCCCATAGAATTCCTTACACGCAAGCATGATGTCTGTAGCTAGTGGACGGGCTCTACTTGCGTGATTGGCATATTCGTGTGCTCTTTGGAATATCTGCTCCACAACTGGAGGAGTTCTTTAGTTTACATCTATAGTGTGGCCGATACTGTCACTGACAGGCAATTGTCTCGAGCTCCAGCCGGTGCAATGCGGAAGTTACTGCAGTGTCGAACTCAGCGTGTCGTAGCTCAGACGAGACGATTCTCTGTACGGCGCGTAGGGCCACATCTTCGTTAACTTCTGCAAGATCTGGTGCCCCAGGTGGATCAAGTGCCGGCGATCCGGGCGTTTTTACGACTGGTGAATTCATGGCTGAGGGAGGGTATGGGTACGCTGCCGTCTGCGGCTGGCCTTGTCCAGCGGCCGCTGTATACTGGCCAGCATACTGGGCAGTTTGGCTCGGGTACCCGGAATATTGCTGTGCATAGGTGCCGTACGCCTGAGCTGGGTAATACGTCGAAGTGGACATGGGAGACGAGAGGCAGGTCGAACGCGGGGCTCGCGAGTAGCGCTGAGATTCACATGCGCCATCTCTGGCACTTTCTCGCAGTAGATGACTCTCATGCGGGCCCGTACGTTGCGGCGATTGGCTACTTCCGTTCTTTCAGTTCCTTATCCTCCCAGATAACCCTTGCTCCTCCTCATCTCCCTGCTCATTGAGATACTGCTAGAGCCATTAAACACGTCCCAGAAATGACGATAGCGCAGACCATGGTAGAGACCGCCGCCGAATCCGCTCAGCACGAACGTCCCCCTGCACCCGTGTCCAAGGGCACCTTCAGGGCGGTGAGACCTGACATCGTCGGCCCTGAAGAGCCACAGCCTCCGTTCCCTATCATTCTTACTGGTGCAGTACAGAAAGGGTTCGGAAGAGGCGGAAAGGACCTAGGATGCCCGACTGGTGTGTAGCCACTCAGTTGACTGTAGGACTGTGGTCTGACTGGCGAGAGCAGCCAACTTGCCTGACGAATCTCTACCCGTGATGAGCTCTGTGACACAGACCGGTGTCTACTATGGATATGCTCGAGTCGCTGCGGACAAAGTGGGAGATCCCAGCCATACACTCTCCGCAGAGGACGCCGTCGTCCATCCCATGGTCATGAGCTTGGGATGGAATCCTTTCTACAAGAACGAACGTTTGACCGCTGTATGTACTTGTCTCCGGATACGTAGGATCGAACTAATTAGATCGCACGACAGGAAATCCACATCATGCATGAGTTCGAAAGTGACTTTTATGGCCACGAGATGAAGGCCATCGTGCTAGGTTATATTCGGCCAGAGCTGGACTATGTCTCAAGAGGTTCGTTCCACGTCGAATTCGAGACGTCGAGTACTTACTTGTTTTTAGATGCACTCGTCGAGGACATCGAGACAGATAAGCGTGTTGCGCTCAACAGCCTTGCGCGACTGGGCTACGAGAAGTACAGGGACCATGAACTGTTTCAGACGTAGAACGCCGTAAGCTATCTCATTTATGTATAATTGGATACAACCATAGAAGACACAGTGTACGATATGACGTAGAATAGTGAGGAAGTGCATAACTGCGGATATAAAAAAACATATCAACCACACAAGCCATAATGCATGAGGCGAGATGGCCGAGCGGTCTAAGGCGCTAGTTTCAGGCTCTCATAAAGCAAGTTACTAGTCAGAAATGGCGTGGGTTCGAATCCCACTCTCGT
>KN840469.1:65213-77999 GCA_000832265.1 Phlebiopsis gigantea 11061_1 CR5-6 | reverse complement strand
AGATTGGTCTACTATGAAGCCACAAATTAGCCCTTCACCAGTATTGCAGGCGATACCGTTTAGTTTACTGTCTATGAACTATTTACGCCGGTTTACGGGGGTGGGCATAGATAATCATAAACGCAAACAGTTGGAGCCTTAGTGAGAACGTTGCTTGTAAGGTATCAATAGCAGGGCATAAAATCCTATGCAACCTGGCGACTTTGTTTGAAGCTCACTCGGCGATTGAATTTGCCACAGAGCGCTGGGAGTGCGAGGCAAGGTTTGGCGCCGTCGATTCGTCTCTGGCTGCGACGTCCATCCCCAAGTCAACATGTACAACGGTATCGGTCTCACAACTCCTCGAGGAAGGTACGTGCGCTGCATTGCGTACTGCTGTACTACTACTCACACCATCTATAGTGGTACGAATGGCTATGTCATTCGCAACCTCTCCGTGTTACGCACCCACCAGACTGCCGCGGAGCGCGCCGCAGCGTGGGACGTCGCGCCTCCCAAGCACCGCGAACCAGACGCAGAGATCCTGGAACACGAGCGCAAGCGAAAGGTGGAAGTGAAATGTCTCGAATTGCAGCTGGAATTGGAGGACAAAGGGTTTGTGCCTGCCAATGCCGCTTGACGCAACGCGCTGACACGTACCTAGGCTCGACGAGGATAAGATTGAACAAGAGGTCGATGCCCTCCGGCAAAAGCTGCTGGCTAACCTCGGTAACATGGCCCCCGATATCAGGAGTTTAAAACCGTCCGACCGTCATGGTATCGCTGCCGCCAAAAAGGAAGAGCTTAGCAAGATGGCGAGAGCTCTCGGAACGCGTAGCGACTATACCGAAGGAGAAGCGTTTGATAGAGAGAAGCAAGAGGAGTCAAAAATACGTCGTGCCGCTGAACGTGAGGAACGCGATAGGCAACGGGATGAGGAGCGGGCCAAGATACAAGAGCAGAAAGAGAAGTGGGAGGCAGAGAAACGGGAAAGAGAGCGATTAAGACGGAGGGAAGAGGATAGGAGGAGGAAAGAGCGAGAAGAGGGCATGAAGAGGGAGCGTATGCCTCCGCCACCTTTGCCTTCAGGCCGTGACAGGGATCGGAATATGGACAGGGATATGCGAGACAGACGGAGTCGCAGTCCAAGGCGAGATGGCCCCCCTCCTCGCGACCGGGATTATGGACGCGACTCCCGAAGAGGTCCCCCCTCATCTCGCTCGCCTTCACCTCCTCCTGCTCGTCGGCGACGCCCATCTTCGCGATCTCCCTCTCCTCCACCTCGTGCACGTCGTCGCTTCAGCTCGCGGTCACCCACGCCGCCACGCTATCGTCGTTCCGGCTCGGTCGAGCCACCTTCTCGTGCCGCCCGTGGCGTGTCAGGTTCACCCCCTCCCCATCCACGTAGGACAAGCGAGCTGGGACGCGGAGAAAAAGATCGTCGTGACATGGACATGCGCGACAGATCGCCGCCTCCCCATTTACGCCAGTCCAAGCGGCGCTCGCCGTCACGGTCTCCCTCCCGTTCCCGATCCCCCATGCGTGAGGACGACCGCAGCGAGGGCAGGGCTACCCGATCGCCGTCTCCCCTTCCTCGTGGTGAGAGAGGACCCCGTCGCGGTAGGTCCTCTTCCTCCGGAAGTTCTTCCATGTCTGTTAGCAGCCGTTCGAGTAGCAGGAGTCGAGGCTGAGCGTGCTGCCGCTATGTCTTATGTTTTACACGGTCGCTTTAGTGTAATTTATCGATTAGTGTGCACCACTTTTGTACACTATTTGGAAGTATTGTGGATCTGCAGCGCCGCTTGAGGCTGTTGACTTGAGAGCTTCTATGAATGAATAGGCGCCTCTACTGCCAATGGCAAAACTTCCTAGTCGCCAGTCACGATGACTCGCAACCACTCTGACTGTACTCGCTGCTTGCACGTTTAGAAGCTGCTGTCTGGTGTTGGTCTGAGGTGCAAGCTTCCCCGCGGACTGCTTTAAGCCGACATTTCCGAACTGCCGCTTTTTCGTTTCGCTCCCCCACCATGACCTCGCGCCACCTTCCCCGCGTAGCCCACAGGACACTCAGGGCCAGCAAGAGGAGTGGACAGAGCGTGCGCTCCGCCTCTTCGTTCTCTTCTGAGGTGTGCATACAAAAGTCCTAGTTGCATGGATGCTAATGCCGGTACCGTGTGTTCTTGACAGTCCCTTCCCAAAGCTCCTACCAATCGTTATGCGTCGGTTACACACCCTGAAGACCTCTCGAGCGTTCCCAAGCCTGTCCAGGCCCTCTTGGACAAGTCGAACGCATACATCTTGCCAGTGTACGCTCGTCCGCCCTTCGTGCTGACCCACGGCAAAGGCGCGTACGTATGGGACACTCAGAGCCGAAAATATCTGGACTTTTCCGCCGGTATTGCCGTAAATGCGCTGGGGCACGCGGACGAAGGGGTCGCCAAAGTGAGTTCGAGATGTCTCCAGAGCCGCATTCGCGCATGGCTATTCTCGTACACGAGCGATCCGCCGGGTCCAAAACCCCGTCTGTGCACCCCTCAGCGGACCAGTGAACTGCATCGCATTTGCAACTGGGGTCTGCACCCCTCCCGACGGTCTCTCACGTCTTCGGGAACGAGTGCGTTGAAACTGACATAATGGGATGGACGTTGGGGCGTCCACGTAGGCTGTTACTGTTGCAGTCTAATTGGACTCCTGATTGTGGGGAATGCTGTTGGGAATGTAGGCTCAACGTTACCGTTACACAGGTTCTGGCACATGAAGCGGGCAAGTTGCTTCACACCAGTAATGCATTCCACCACCAATGGAGCGCTAGGCTTGCCGAGCTGCTCGTCTCTCTCACGCAGAAGGCCGGTGGTCTTGGGTGGGAAACCGGCAGCGCCACGTCCACCTCGGGAGCGAAGATCTTTTTCGCAAACTCTGGTACGGAGGCTAACGAAGGCGCGCTGAAGATCGCGAGGAAAGTGGGCAAGACTCGGTGGGCCGCGCAGAACGGCAAGGAGTGGGACGATCCCGCAAGCGACAAGTTCGAAATTGTGTGCTTTGAGAACGCTTTCCATGGCCGGTCTATGGGTGCTTTAAGCGTCACCACGAATCCCAAGTACCAAAAACCATTCGCACCCCTGATTCCCGGGGTGAAGGTTGGCCTATACAATGCGATAGACCAGGTGAACAACTTGGTCACTGACAAGACTTGTGCTGTGATCGTTGAGCCTATTCAAGGAGAAGGCGGCGTCCATCCTGCTCAGGTGGACTTCCTGCGTGCGCTCCGGAAGCGCTGCAATGAGACCGGCGCTGTGTTGATCTATGACGAGATCCAGGCATGTCTCCTATTTTGCCGTGACATCCGAAGAAGAAGGGAAGACTAACCATGGCGTGTAAATTTAGTGTGGGTTGTACAGGACGGGCACCCTATGGGCTCACTCGACCTTCCCCATTGATTGCCACCCTGACATGGTCACAATGGCAAAACCCTTGGCGAACGGATACCCCATCGGTGCGGTGCTTATGCGCGACAGTGTGGCCGAAGTCATGGCAGCAGGTAAGCAGGGCCCGGTCAGTGCAAGAAGATTTGACGGGTGTTGATGTCTGCACAACGACAACAGGAACACACGGTACGACGTTCGGAGGCTCGCCTCTGGCGTGTGCACTAGGACATCACGTCCTGTCACGGTTGTCAGAGCCGTCATTCATCGCTCACATACAGGAGACGAGCGCGTATCTGACCGCCCGATTGTCCCAGTTGCCGGAGTGGTTCCCAGAGGTCCTGCAGCCCGGTGTGCGAGGGACTGGCCTCATCCTAGGTCTCGGTTTCAGGAACGGGGAACACCCGGGCAAACTGGTGCAAATGGCGCGGGAACGCGGTGTGCTGGTGTTGACCGCAGGCAAGGATGCTGTGAGATTTGTTCCCAGCCTAAATATCGCGCGTGAGGAGGTGGACGTTGCGGTGGACGTTCTGGAGAGCTGCCTGGGGATGCTGATCACCGCGTAGGGGCGCTGCATGCTGTGTATGTAGTCGCGGTGTTAGATACAAGTTCGATTTATTTCGAAACCTGGATGCGGTCAAAGTCGGGCATGGGGGCGCCCGAACCCGCGTTTGGTGTGGGATCTGGGTAGAACCAATCGGCCGCGTGGGATTACACCGGGTTCCCCCAGTTACACTGGGTCACGCGCTCACAGATCGAGTTCCCATAAGAGGCACCGATCCATTCTCCGGATTTTCTTGTGTCTGTCCCTCCCTGCCGTGCTTGCCCTCTCCCTCGTCGCCGCCACGATGGAAAGACTCGGAAATATATCCAAGTTCAAGAACGCCTGCCCCTTCCTCGCCCGCACAAAATCTACCACCCTTCGGACGCTATGCACGAAGGCGTCGCCCCGCTACCCGACGCTCTCTAAGCTGACCGTCAAGGCAACGGGCTGCCCCGTCATGGGCCCTGCCCTCCAGATGCGCTCTGGTCAGATTGTCGCGGGCTATGCCCACGTCGCCGCCAACTCCGACGTCACCAAGCTTCACCAGCACAAGGGTGTCGACCCCAACTCCGCCGACATCGAAAAGTGCCCCCACGCGTCCAAGGCACTCGCCGCCGCTCGCGTCGCGGAGGATCTTGCGAAAGCCAAGTTCAAGGCGGATAGGGAGGCGTCCTCCAAGGCGTCCACCTCCAAGGTCGCCGCTGCCGGCTGCCCCTTCCATGCTGCTGGCGCCCAAGAGACCGGCCGCACTGCGTCTACCGAGAGCGCGAAGAAGGCTCCTACTCCGGGTGGCTTCGATTACGAGAAGTTCTACGTCGATGAGCTCGAGAAGAAACACCAGGACGCTTCCTACCGCTACTTCAACAACATTAACCGCAAGGCCGACAAGTTCCCGATTGCCCACACAGGCAATGTGCGGGATGAGGTGGAGGTGTGGTGCGCCAATGATTACCTCGGCATGGGTAATAACCCGGTCGTATTGGAGACTATGCAGTACGCCTTATTTTGTCCACACCGCGTGCGCTTGACGCTGACACTTCTGCTCATAGCCGCACTCTAGACACGTACGGACACGGTGCCGGGGGGACGAGAAACATTGCCGGTAATACCGGCATGCACCTCGCTCTCGAGGAGGAGTTGGCGCAACTCCACCGCAAGCCCGCAGCACTCGTTTTCTCGTCGTGCTACGTCGCCAACGATGCCACGTTGACGACCTTGGGGTCTAAGCTCCCTGGTTGTGTCTACTTCTCCGACTCCATGAATCATGCCTCCATGATTGTCGGCATGAAGCACTCTGGCGCGAAACGTGTCATCTTCAAGCACAACGATCTGGAGGACTTGGAGGCGAAGTTGGCACAGTACCCCAAGGAGACCCCAAAGATTATTTCGTTCGAGAGCGTCTATTCCATGTGCGGCACTATCGGTCCTATCGCCGAAATATGCGACCTCGCTGAGCGCTACGGCGCTTTGACGTTCCTCGACGAAGTGCACGCCGTCGGTCTCTATGGTCCCCACGGGGCGGGTGTTGCTGAGCATCTCGACTGGGATGCGCAGAAAGCTGCCGGCATGAGTCCTGAGCCTATCAAGGGTTCCGTCATGGACCGCATCGACATCATAAGTGGTGAGCTTAAACCTAGCGCCCATGTCGATCCCCGCGCTAACTGCTTGTGAACAGGAACCCTTGGTAAGGCGTACGGAGCCATTGGCGGATACATCGCTGGATCGACCGACATGGTCGATATGGTTAGGTCCTATGCATCCGGTTTCATCTTCACCACCTCGCTTCCTCCCTCCAACATGGCCGGCGCTCGTGCCAGTATCTCTTACCAGCGCGAGTACCGCGGTGACCGCCAGTTGAAGCAGCTCAACGTCCGGGACTTGAAGTCTCGCTTCGAGTCCTTGGATATCCCTGTCATCCCCGGTCCTTCGCACATCGTCCCCGTCCTCGTGGGCGACCCGGCCCTCACGAAGCAGGCGTCTGACATGCTGCTCACAGAGCACAACGTCTACGTCCAGGCCATCAACTACCCGACGGTCGCGCGCGGCGAAGAGCGTCTTCGCTTCACCGTCACCCCCGGTCACACCGTCGAGCAGATCTCTCGCCTCGCAACCGCTGTCGACCAGACCTTCAACGAGCTCAACATCAAACGCACCTCCGACTGGAAGGCTCTCGGTGGCCACGCCAACGTCGGCATGCCCGACGCTAAGCCCGTCGCACCCATTTGGACGGACGAGCAGGTCGGTTTGGCGGACGGCTCGGCACCTAGGACGCTGAGGACTGGTCAGAAACGGGTGGTGGATGAGCGGGCGGTGCACATTACCAGGGAGAAGTTCAACGACTTGCTGGGTCCTTACGTCGAGACACCCACCAAGGCCCACGTCACCGATGTTAAGCCCACGACCATCGACATCCCCTCTGTCCCTCTCCATGCTCCTATCCCCGTTACCGCCTCTGCCTGAGCATGCTATCACGCGTCGTTTCGAGTTTAGCCGGCTCTTGGATGTTCTTCGTTGACAGGTAGTACAACAAATGGAATGGTGCATCGGAGCAGTCGTTGTTATCGTTGCTATGCATGGAAACAAACGAGTTGAGAGCGTATAACGTGTGGCACGATGTCTGATTAACACGGTAATGCTGACGACAAAATTGAGAGAGCTCGAGTATTTATGTGGTCCATAAGTCAGTCGCGAGGCGCGCTCACGTGTGAGAGATGTGAGGGTTATTATAGGCGCGCTGTATGCGCCCTTCCTCCTCACTTTACCCCGCGTTGCCTCTCATTACAATGCCGATTTTCTCGTCTCCTTCTTCGCCTACAAGGCCTGTACTCATAAATTTGACCAATGATGATCGTGAACCATCAATTACCATCATCTCACCACCCCGCAAACGAGCACAGGCCGCAGATGCACCGACTCTCGGGTCGAGGAAACGCGTTAAACGGGACCAGAGGGGGCCCATGTCGAGTAAAGACGAAGAAGACATCGATAACGACGACGACCGGGTATTAGTGCCTGTGCGACGCGTCCAGAGAGCTTACACCGTCTACGGAATGCGGCACGCGATGATGGCAGGTTCCTCTCGACCACCCCAGCGTGAGTCGCTCGCGAAATCACGTTTTTGTGTGTCTTATATACCACTTCTTAGTACATAGTCGCCCAATACTGCAATCATTTGTGTCTTCAAGCAAATCTGACATCTTCAAATGTCACTCTGTCCATGACGGGGCGTACATGAGCCCACCGTACGCGTGCGCGTACTCCAACTCAGCCAAAGCCGGAAAGAAGCCGCTATTAGCTGTATCGACAGAACAGGGTGCGGTGCATATATTGGATACCTCGAAACGCCACGAGTGGGACGTTGGTGCGCTATATATTCCGCTCAGACTCGATACTTTGGCTTAGTGTCGGACATTTACTAGAGCCACCACGGTGTACATTCCAGCCACATCACAACGGTGTGTTTGACGTCCAATGGTCGCGATGCGACACACTCGTGGCCACCGCGGCCGCGGACCAAACCGTCGGCGTGTCGAAGCTCACCGCCGACGGGGCAAAGTTGACGCACTCCCTCGCGTACCACCAAAGCACGGTCAAGTGCGTGACCTGGGACCCAACGCGTGATGGTGAAGTGCTCTGCTCTGGCAGCCGGGATGGCATGATCTGCATCTGGGACCTCCGGGACTCTGGCAGGAACAAGAAGCCAGTGCTCGTCGTGTCGAAGGCGCACGATACGGGCAAGTCAGCAGTGAGGAAGGGGAAACTGCACGGCCCGCCTGCACGAGGGGTGACGAGCCTGCTGTTCTCCGGTGTGAACGAGTATGGGCTGATCAGTGGCGGGTCGTATGACGGGTATGCTCAAGCATTCTTCTCTTATCAGCTTTCTTGCTTATGATTTTTAGTATTCTGCGCCAATGGGACATCCGCTTCATCGACAACAGACGCAAGTCCAAACGCAAGGATCCAGGCCGTGTCGACGTGATACCCAAACCGTCACACCTGTCCGACACCGATCCGACAACTTACAGCGGCACCCGCCGCGCGCGCGGCGTCACCAGCCTCACGCAGGGCTCGGGACCGTCCCGCGGGCTCATCTTCGCGCTCGCGAATGATTCGCGAGTGCACACGTACGATCTAGGATCCCTCGAGCCGCTGTCGGGGCAGACCGACGACACAGGGGCGGACCCGTGGTCGTATGGTCACGGGAACATGCGCACGAACTCGTTCTACGTGCGCGTCGCGCTCTCGCCCTGTGGCCAATGGCTGGCGAGCGGGGGCGCGGCGAACGGGAGCGTGTTTCTATTCGACATCTCAGCGGGTACGAGGGAGCGTAGGGCAATGGCGAGTTGTGGGAGCGAAAGTACGACCGGACGGCTGAGAGGGGTCGAGTTACATGGGCAGAGAGGTGAGGTGGGAGCGGTGGATTGGGCCGAGGGCATACTGGCAACGTGTGCCGACGACGGCACTGTGAGGGTTTGGAGGCCGGATTTAGTAACGGCCCGGGAATGCCAGGACGAGCCAGACAAGATGAAGTGGAACTGGAGCTGGGCTGTTGAGTTGTAATCTGTCCCTGATGTAAGTATGTTGAATGTAACGTTCACCAAGGCTTGTATCACACGGAATGCTCCCCAGTAGTATGAGTAAAGCAACGATTATAATGTGATGTACAGACAGGGTATGTTATAGCAAAAAGGAAAGCGTCCCGGCTGAGATACGTAGCGAAAACCAACGGAACGCGCAAGCCTACTTCTTCTGAATTGCGTTGACAAGCCTGATACATCCTGTCAGCACTCTTCCAATCTATATGATCAATTACGCACCAATCGAGGCCATCCTCTAATCCTTCGCCCTTCGTCGCACAGCTTCCTCGCACACTCCATTCTCGTCCCTTCTCACCCACGAGGCCAAGTCTCTCGCTGATCTCCTCGGGTCGCAATGCGCCCTCAATATCCTGCTTATTGCAGAATACGAGTAGAGGTACGCCGTTGAGCTCCTCCTCGGAGAGCATCGTGAGCAACTCGGAGCGTGAGGTATCCATACGGTCACGGTCTGAGGAGTCGATCACGTAGATGATCGCGGACGTGTTCGGAAAGTAGCAACGCCAGTACGGCCTATGCGACGAGAGAAATTGGTGTCACGACGCAGTGAGGTCGTATAGGTAGACCGACCGTATACTGGACTGTCCACCAAGGTCCCACACCTGGAACTTGATGTTTTTATACTAGGAATGGGTTGAGTACACTTCTGTGAACACAAAGAATACATCCAGTAGATATACCTCTACCGTCTCGACATTGAACCCAATGGCTTAGGTGGAAGACATGAGTCTTATGTCACTGAGATGGCGCATCTAGAACACGTACTTGGTATCGTGGACACAACTTCGCCAATCTAGCAAAGACGCACTGAGTCCCCTGGAGGCACCTGAGAGGGGAGTACACCGTGGTTGCCATACACACCTGTAGCCGGTACAGAATCGTAGTCTAGCCATGATATCCGCATACGTCAGCTAGACGTAATGATGTGTAGGACGCTGCGCGACACACCTTTCCCGCAGAATCCAGACCGAGCATCAATATCCGGACGTCCTTGTCCTTGCTCCACCATGCGAGTGAACTAAACAAGGAGGAGAACGAGAGACCCATGGTGATTTCTCTAGTAGCAAGGAGTGTAGGTAAGCTTCAGAAAGAACAGGTGGGGATTTCAAGTCGAAGAGCGAAGTAATGGGAGTGGAAGGAAACCAAGGAGGGTTGGGCGAAAAGCCGGCGAGAGAGCAAGTGGTGGAATGCCGGCGTGGAGGCGGGAAATACTGATCGCAGTCCGCGTCTCACGCTTCGATCACTCATCGTACCTGAAATTTCCTCATTGCCGATCCTCGAGTACACTTCTACCAGCCGCTTGTTCGACCTCTACACTCCTTGTTTTAGAGACAATATGGGGAGAGCAGAGAAGGTGTCTACAAAAGAGCCGTCGGAGAGGAAGAGAAAGAGCAAGAAGAGCAGGGAGTTGGATGCGGGGACAGCAGAGGAAACAACGCGCGAGGGTCAAGAACCAGCCGCAGGGTCATCGCGTGTATTAGCGGAAGATAACAGCGCGGCAAACGAGCAGCCCAAAGCAAAGAAGAAAAAGCGTAAAGCAAAGGAGGAGAGTACAGTGGGGCAGGAAGACACTCCTGCGTCCAATGATGTAGACGAGCCGAAACGCAAGAAGAAGAGTAAAGGAAAGGAGCGCGAGGCCGATACCTCTACAGCCACTACCGTAGTAGAGGACGAGGTGAAAACCAAGAAGAGCAAGAAGCGGAAAGACAGGAAAGACGAAGCAGTCGCTGAGACCGCGAACGAGGAGGACCGCCCGCGAAAACAAAAGAAGCGGAAAAGGGAAAGTAAATCAAGTCTTCCAGACCCTGAAAGAGACGGAGAGTTGTCAGACCAAGCAAAAAAAGGTACGTGATTCTCCTTATAGACTGGTGCGCAGATATAAACTCAGCACTGGGAATGGTCAAGCCTTGTCGTATGCGTATTCACAAGCAGAAGAGCCCTCGAGCTGGAAGTTCAACAAAGCTAAGCAAAACTGGCTTTTGCGCAATATTTGGTCAGAAGAATCGGCAAGTCGTTGTTTTTTTTCACTTTTCGTCTACAAAGGCTTACATCTTACAGATACCTGATACTCATGTCGCATTGACGAATAAATATCTCGCTGGCGTACAAGGCGGTGTGCGAGAGGTACACTCCACTGGTGCTTACAGGGTCGCTACGCATTATTGACTTATGCTCGCTATCTAGACATTAATAAAGACATGTCGAGAGATTATCGCAGCAAACACCGTCGAAGAGCCTGTAGCGGCAGTGCAAGAGGTTGAAGGAGACGGTAGCACGAGGGTGGTCAAATTCGACGTCCCCGAGGCCAAGAACCAACCTACCACAACTGCCGCGACGCTTGCCATGAAGCAGAAGCGGGCTCAAGGCCTCCTTGATGTACTACTCTCACTGTAGTCCTGTCTTGCCACAATCCGCCAAGCACAAACTCACGGTCATTTACGGGCGGATTCCATGCATGCAGTCCCTTGGGGTTGCGTGCTCATTCCGCCTCCGGCGCATACCACCATCGTCCCGACATTAACATATGTTCCCGCTATTGGGTCGTCACGTTGCAAAAGACACGTCGGTCTGAGGTGGAAAAGAGTAGGCTGCTATTCAATAGTCAGAGAAGCCTACATTCGCATTATACTACTTGTCTATATCCTCTTGAGAATTTCGGCAACCACCTCCTCAGTCTTGCTCTTTCCGCCAAGGTCAGGCGTCAAGACCGTTCCCTGTCTCACAACCTCGTCAACCGCCTTGTCGAGCCTGTCCGCTGGGGCAGCATATCCAAGGTGACGAAGCATGAGAGCCGCGGAACGAATGGACGCGATTGGGTTAGCGATGCCCTTTCCCTCGATGTCGGGCGCAGAACCGTGCACAGGTTCGCCCATAACGAAGTTGTCGCCCGCGTTAACGGAGGGGACGAGGCCGAGTGAGCCGACGAGAGCGGCGGCGGCGTCCGAGAGGATGTCGCCATACAGGTTTGGCGCAACCATAACGTCGTAGATTTGCGGCTCGCGGAAAAGACTAACAGGTTTCGTATCTTAGCGAGGCAGTTCGGCCGAAAGTGGGGGGAGCGTACCGGTAGACCGCACTGTCGACGAGCTGCTCGGCAATTTGAACGTCGTCGAACCTGCCCTCGTTCAGGCGAGGTACGGAGCGGACGGTCTCCCGGAAAAGACCATCTGTTACGCTCAAGACATTCGATTTGTGGATGATTGTCAAGTGCTAGAGGTCTGTTTTAGCAAGACCAGGAACAAACGACAGCAATAATCGTCTGACCTTGCGAGGTCGAGCTGCTGCAAGCTCGAAGGCCATGGTACCTATACGCCTTGACGCACGCTCGGTAATGAGACGGGTTGCACGCGCTTCACGTCCGTTTTCTGTGTGCTTCAACTCTTCCTGCTTGACATACTGTCGAGGTGTGAATATCGTGCATGTCCGGACTATGATAGCAGCGAACATACCAAACATTCAGTGTTTTCACGGACGACAATGAGGTCGACTTTTGGTTTTTCGTCCGGCGTAGGAGCAACCTATTTTTCCGTTACATGATAAATCAGTTTCATGAATATATCTTGTGACGTACAGAGAGAACCGGTCGAATGTTTGCGTAGAGGTCAAGAATTTTGCGGAGAGCGACAATTGGGGAGGAGTACCCCGTTACTCGGCGAGATGGAGAGCTGACTAGACTATCAGACACTATGTCACTAGACACTAGCCATGAAACTAACTCACCTGACCGCACCAAAGAGTGCACAGTCGCACTCCTTCAAAGCACTGAAGCTATTGTTAGCCTGCACCACGCATCATATAGAGTTCAATTATACTCACTCTACTGTCTCATCAGGGAGAGCAGTGCCCGACCTCTGAAACAGCTCAAACCCTGCGAGGAGGTCTACGAACTGTGGCTTGGGAATGTCCGAGCCAAGCGCCTCGATCGCCAGGCGAGCGGCGGGGATGACTTCGCGCCCAATGCCATCGGCGGGTACGAGGCCAATTTTGAGGGATGAGCGTGCAGTCGCGACCGTACTCAACGCACGACGCAAAGGAATTCGAGACGCCATTGGGGATCGTAGAAAGAGCAGAGCGCGAACTGTCCGGGGGGTGTGACTCGCGTCGAGGTTAAATAAGTCATACAGTAGCTAGGGAAAACTACGAACAAGGCGAGATGGCCGAGCGGTCTAAGGCGCTAGTTTCAGGCTCTCATAAAGCAAGTTACTAGTCAGAAATGGCGTGGGTTCGAATCCCACTCTCGTCAGAG
>KN840469.1:38207-64842 GCA_000832265.1 Phlebiopsis gigantea 11061_1 CR5-6 | reverse complement strand
GTATTGTAGGCGATACTGTTTAGTTTACTGTCTATAAACTATTTACGCCGGTTTACGGGGATGGTCGTAAATAATCATAAACGTAAACAGTTATTACTGTTCATAAACAGTAAATAAACCAAATAGTTGGAGCCTTATAAACAGTATATTACAATTTTTGTCTGCTATTGATAGTCTATTACTACAAGGAATATCGATGCTTGGATTCAGATATTGAGTCAAATCGAGGATCGTTCACCGGTAGTAGGTAACTAAGTAGACACGAGCACTCTAACAAGTGGCATAGCAGGATTAATCACTTCCTAAGTATACCTTCTTCGCTCATGTGTAGGCTGGTGTTAGATGCGAAATACTTCCTTGTAGATACGCACTGTATCATATAGATCGACCAACGATACATCAATTGTTTGTGCAAAGACAATCTCATTTTCACCGGCGGCTGGAATAACTATCCCTTCTCTGTCTTTTCGCATCCGTATCCCACTCACTCTCCCTCTCCCTTTTGACCGGCATGTCTCTTCTCCGAGGATCGGGCATGCCTGGCCGGGGATTGCCAGAATGACGGTTGTAAGAAGGCTCAGATGCGAGCGGTCTCGGGGGAAGGTTCGCCGCGTTGGAAGCTTGACAGGTGTGAGAGTGTTCAGTGATCTTCATGTGTCGAAAGAGGGAAATATACTCTTACAGAGATTTTGCGAAGTAGAGCGCTCACGGCTCGAGTGACCGATACTACGTCGGGCTGATTACCATGTCCAAAGGTTTAGTGGCCGTTCCCTCTCATTGGAATGGAAGAAGACGCACAGGATATTGCCACACTGTGTGCGCCGTCAGAGGGCTCTGGCTTTACGCTAGTGGTCGATTGTTGGCGAGAACGAGTATAGTCTCGCATGGCAGCCTCGAGTTCTACACTGGGTCCTACAAGATTGACGATAAGTTCAAGACAACAGTAAGATGCTGATAAGGGTACCATCGTCTCTAGCTTCGGACTTAACACTACTAGAACTTCGTGCTGTCTCTTCGATATCTCTCGTCAATGGAGTGGCAGGCAAACATAACAAAGAATAATACCTCCACGACTCCGCTGTAAGTCGTCAAACGCGGCTAGCAGGTCTGGACCGGGGCCCTGAGATTCGTTCTTGACGTTAGTTCCCTGCAGTAAGAGCGTGTTATCGTGTTCAGGTTCTGCCTTGAGCAGCTGTGCGGCAGCAATCTCTGTCGTAGGTGCGTGAGCAACATTACCAGAAGTCGACATTCTAAAGCGGACCTTCCTCGTACGGGTCTGCTTTGTCACCGAGCCTCGAGGGTACTGAGGGTAAAGATCACTGGAATGATTTAAACATATGATGCGCGATCAAACATACCTGTCGAAGACTTTTGTCGAGGGTCAACAGAGCGCCCTGGTATGGGAGGGTTGGAAGACTGGGACGCTCGCTGTGCGGCCGCCGTAACATCCCGAGATTGAGGGTGCAGTGAATCGGCATTTTCTTCGGTCTTCGGGCGTCGTTCTTGCATAGCATTCACGAAGGAATACACAGAAGATTCGTCGATCTATCGGCAATCTATCAGTTCACTCATGGTCTCTCAGTTAAATGAACCTACATCCAGACGCTCGGGCAGACGAGAGTCAGGCTTGGGCTTAGGCTGAGCTTCTTCCGGAGGGGGGAATGGTTCTTCGTCAGGTACGGGTATTGGCAAGGCGAGGTCTTTGCACGCCAACATAGGTTCCCGTACATTCGCCCATTCCGGGGCAGGGTACGGCTGCTTGAATGGGACATATCCTTCCCAGTGAGGAGGATCACAAGCATCGAGCTCATTAATCGCCCAGTTATCTATTTCCAGTTGTGCTCAATGAGATTACTACCAGAGACGGCGGCGACGCACGGTTCTCCGGATCACCATTGGCGACATACTTGTACTCGAATATGTAGGAGATGACCTGTTTGGCACCAAGCCTTCTGTGAAAGCGAGGCCAGTGATGCGAGCCCAAAAGTGGTGTAATGTCCACGTCTTGCGCGAACTTGACGATGAGCTCTGAGCGCTGCAGGACGCAACGTGAGAACTCGCTCGGGTGCGGTTGGGAAGTCATGAACAGCGATCAAGAACACGCCATTTCAACCTTCCGACTTGAAAGGCGCGACATGGTGACAAAATTCGTGCGAAGAGGCCGTAACACATACCGTGTTTCTGCTGTATATAGTTTCCGGATATTCTGCCTTGTTCAGTGCGTATTTGAGCCAAGCTCCAACCTCTTGGTAGAACGCTTGTGTACGTGCTGCACCAGTAGGCCCTCCATATCCAGCAGGCCAAGGGTTCTCAATAACAATCAGCTTGCAATCGAGGTCCTCGATAGGATACGGTGGGCCTTTTTTCTTGGGCATAATGCGGTAGGATGAGTAGAAGGATGAACCTTAGGTGCGTCTACGAGTATGTTAGCAGGTAGCAAAATAGTAGGACTCTCTGCTCCACTATCGCTGGTGCTAGCACCGGTAGTCGATGTGAATGTGAGTTGCAAACAAGTAGACGCGTCTCAGACTCTCGCACCTCGAGGCGAACGCGAGAACGGGAATGGAGTCGTTTTGGCGCCCAAACATTCGAAGCGATCGGCCTGCACTCTCGACTAGAAAAGGCAGGTGGTGTAGTTGATGAGCTTATCCACGCAATTGACGACTGTCACGGAGCTACGATGCAACATACATCTTGCATAATGCTCGGAAGAATGATACCAGCGGACACCAGCCGGACGTTTCCACACTGCACGGGCCACCCTCAAGACGAGTCGCACTTAAATACGGAGTCGGTGGGCGTAGTATCCTGACGAAGTGTGCTAATGGCGATCTACATCCACTTATGCGATGCACAGCAATGAGTGGGCTCACCTATACACCCATCGGAAGCATCTATCGTGTGCCCCGAATGTGGTACACGACCGGCGAATATCAAGCACGTAGGCTATGGAGATTTGTCGGTGAACGTTACGAAGTGCCAAGGATCCCGACACGTATGAAAAATCTATCACCGCCAATAATACAGATTGGTCGCGAACAACTCGGTGGTCTGACTGCCGTGAGATTGCAACGGCTGGAATTGTGCCAAATATTTGCTTTGACAGCTGACTCGGATTTTGAGCCGTAAACTTTGTGACCGACAGGTAATCCGAGATACATATCATGCACGGTGTACCATGTAAGCTACTCAAATTCGCACTTCATATTGCTGGACATTTTTCACTCTGTACGCTCACCGTCTCCAGGATTGGCTCCGACGAGTCGGCAAGATCTTCTTGGGCGCTATGTAGTGCTTGGATGATCGGGGGGTCGATGGAATGAGATTATTCATCAGATCGGTATCGGTTCGTACCGACCTCGACCTCGCAGGCAGCGACCTGACCGGAACGACGGCGACGACGGGCTCTGCGCTGCAGTACAAGAAATCTTTGGTACCTTTACGAGCGATAACATCAGATTAGAAAGAGACGAGACGATCTCTCCCACGACGGCAAGGATGGATTCCGCGGTGCCGACAGACCAGAGAGGTGTCTATCTCCGGCCTTGCCTCGCCTCTGCAGCATCCCACCCGCCACAGCTCTCGCCTCATGGCACTTGCTCTTTAACCTCTACCTCCTCTGACTCCCCGTAGCCCAACCGACGCCCTAGGCCCGGCCTGATCACCGTCGCCTGATACCTCTGCGTGCCCTTCGCCCAGGGTTAGCACCTCCTTCGTGGTTCCGAGACATATATAGCAAGCGTCCACAAGTAGGTGCTATACCTGTTGACCCGTCCTCAGCATGTCACCTGAAGTGAGCTTGCCTGCTTTGACGCGTTAGTGGCAACTAATCAGGTTGTGTACGTTAGGTCGACGTGTCTATTACGCGTCTTGACAGACTATATCTCGCCAAAGTTGCAGATCAGGCGGACAGGTATCGCGGTACGTCTTATGTATATCTACGCTCCGTTCATCGCTCAATGCCCTTCAGATGTTGTCGCGCACGTCAAGAGCCTAATAAACTCGCCCGAAGACCAGCTCACAATCGAAGAGCGCAACCTCCTCTCCATTGCCTTCAAGAATATCACCGGTCAATTGCGAAACCAGTGGCGGCACATCGATACGCTGGAGAAGCGTGAAGCTCCGCGGTCGTCACCCCACCAAGTCGCCCTCATGCATCTACAGAAGGAGCGCATACGGCGCGAGCTCGAAGCTGCTTGCTTGGAGATCGTCGAGCTCCTCGAGAGGTACCTCATACTATCCTCGAACGCGGGCGAGGAGCGCGTGTTTTATAGTAAGATGTGAGTGCCCTTCTAAGCGCATGCGAGCAGAACTGACCATAGATGTAGGCGGGGTGACTACTACCGCTATCTCGCCGAATTTACCAAAGATCAGCCGGACGACAAGAACGCTTCCTCGTCACTGGACGCGTACAAGACTGCGTACAAACACGCGCTGACTGCGCTCGAGCCCACGCATCCCACTCGCCTCGGTCTTGCCCTCAACTTCGCCGTCTACTATCACGACATCGCCGACAGCCCTGAGCGTGCATGCTACCTCGCCAAGCATGCTTTTGATGAGGCCATTCAGGCCGCGTCCAGTATGCCCGACGGACAAGCCCTTGAGGACTCGTTAACGATCTTGCAGCTGCTCAGAGATGATATGATACTGTGGTCCGGAGAAATACAGTAATATTCGCTGCTGCGTATATGCTCTCATTTGTCTCTTAGTTATTGTATACTTCCTGGACATGTTATACCCTGTTCAAATCCTATTTGGCCGCGTGTCTTACAGTGATTTCCCGCGAGTGAGTCCGACAACACTTCATAATCCACTGCATATCAAGAAAGTTACTCAAAGTCTGAACACGAGTCGAAAAGTCCAAATTATGGCGGGCGACGAGGATGTGAGGGAAGCTTGAAGGGGCCATAGTGGCAGCTATTACGCGTCCCGTTCAACTTCCAAATTCGTCATCTTATGATAAACGAGTTCATCTGATATTCAATATTCATTGTCGATAATTGCGGGTCATGCATGAATTGCATGTCGTGGATGCTGTGAGGGATAAAGGTAGATAATTATTATAGCTTACATTGACCACAAGATACCTAGCACAGTATGAATACCTTGACGAATACATGAAGGCAGCAGCGAGAGTAGCCCTACTTCTGCACAACATCGCATTCACCAACCAGTTCTGAAATACTTGTAGTTAGGAATACAACCGCCTTGATAGGAACAGCCTCTACGGCGTTGTGCTGCCCAGGAGTAGGCTTCGCCACCTTCTCGCGTCTGCGTAAGCCAAGTTCGGTGATGAACAACACGTCGCTCTTTGTGTTTGTATCTTCCCCCGGCCCACCGTACGCGTCGTGCATCCATTGCGCGTTAAACTCAACACCAGGACGAGGGCACAAGAGCGAGAAGTCGCTAGAGGACACGTGCTCGCCAATGTATTCGCGCAGATGTAGGCATATCTGAATGATATTCTTGAGCTTGCCTGCGACGGCGGTCTCCCCGTACAGCGCCGGGTCTTTAGGCATGATAGAGAGGCCAGCCGCGCGTAGTACATCGGATATAATCTCTAGTATCTGGAGGCAGACGGTGTTGAAATATGCAGGATCTATCGGAGACGGTGATGTTTGAATGTACCGCCTCGTCAATTTCCTCCACCTCGCAGAGACTGCGTGTGGCTCTAATATATAGTAGGTTAGTTAAAATAGCAACTCGAGGCACTACAACGCTGCTCACCATTCTGAAAAATAGCTTCGTGGACATTAATCAACAAAGACACAGCAGACGGAGTAGACGGGCCGTCCACATATGTAGCAATACCAGACTTTCCGCCGAGCTTCCATGCAGAGACAAGGACTTCAGCGACGCGCGTAATACAGGTCTGAAGGGCAATCTGTACGACAAACGAAGCATCTCCAGTGCCTTGCCTGAGGGAGGACAAGCAGCGGTGCCCCTCTGCTCCGAGCATCGCGATGAGTCGGGTACGGGTATAACTACGGAAGGGTTTGGCCCGACGTTCGGCAGTACATTCATCTCTACTAGATTCTCAGATCTAAGCTAAGTTTGAGCAGGGCTCTGAGAAGCGGTAAAGTACACGCCCACAGTTAAGCACAGCTGCTCATAGCTTTCTTTTTAGAGGACCAGCGGAGATCATCTACTATGGGTGACATCGTGCGAGGACTAGAGTCTTTTCTCCTACATCGAACCATTTCGCAGCCGGAGAAAGCGGGATGTATATATCTATTATGGTTTATGTAGATAACATGGCCGCCTGGCGAAATGGCATCGCGTCTGACTACGATTCAGTCGCTATCAGGAGATTGCAGGTTCGACCCCTGCGGTGGTCATTCATTTTTGCGCTACACGGTCCTAAGTTGTTCTTCGGACTTCTTCCCCCCCGGTATATCGTAACGGTTTGAATTTTGAAAAACTGAGACTTATTGAACAGCCCGTCAGTATCGCCAGGCCACAAGCTCTAGCCCGGCTAGCCTCATGCAAGCGATTAGGTCAGACTAGCGAAGTTCGTGGTACGAAACATTGTTATCATACTAGTACACACACACACATATATATACGATATTATGGTTTCGTGTGGACATCTCGTGCGAATGTGGCAGCTACTAGCAGCGGGAACACAAGGGTTGCGTCTGCAAACACCTGGTACGGGTAGGAATACCGATGAGTGACATCTCATTAAGCGATGCGCTGTCTTACCTTGACGGATTCCGTACCAGCACGGATTTTACCCCAGGAGACTGCTTCATCTGGTCGCGCTCCTGAGTCGGAGCCATCAAATTCTTGACCCGTATTCTAAGATGAAGGTGAGGGATAGTCCAGTCATGATAACGTGAAACTTACGATGTACACGGAGTAGTCGGCCCCATTACGCTTACATCGAGTTGAGCGATGGGTACCTGAGATGCCGTTCGGGAGAGAACTTACAATGAGCATTGCATTCGCAATTTGGTGCTTGCATACTCCTCCACCGAGGATGATCATGCCCGCTTTCCGCGACTGCCTCGACAGTTCGTTCAGGCCGCGGATATCTTGCACAATATCCACGATCAACCCCGGGTTCTTGAACGAGTGGAAGTATAGCATATCTCCCAATGAACCGTCCGTAAGTGCTGGGCAGAACACGGGGATATCGTTCTAGATGGGATGGAAGGAAGTGAGACGATAGCGTCGAGCTGAAAGGATGCGTATTTACTTTGTACGCCCAATAATATACAGATTCCTCGTTATTTATCTCCTTCCCCAGCCTCAGAATGAAGGAGCTAGGCGACCACACCTGTCCAGTCGTCTTCTGTTCTTCGAGCATCGTATCGAGAATAGGCATAAGCCAGTCCTCGAACTTGCAGTAATTGTCATTCGGCACAATGAGATTTCCGATTCGATTCATGCCTCGCTGCCGGAGAGACGCGCCGTCTAGGTTATAATCCGCCAAGTATGTCTTGCCGAGGCACTTGATAAAGTCCTCCTCGATACCACCAGCAGTTGTGGTTATAGCACTAACGTGCTTGTGCTTGACGAGATGCAAAATGATTTCTCGAAGACCCGATGATATAAGGTTGGAGGTGTAGCCCAAAAAGACGTTACAGCGCGTGTTCTCTCTAATTTCGGGCTTGCGGAACTCTTCGTCCTCGTCTTCAGCAATAGGTTCATCTGATAGCCTCCAGGATCGCTGATCGAGTTCGCTGTTAAATTTGGAGACGCATGAGTATCATACACTACGCACCATTTTGTTCACGATGTCAATGGCCTTTCCGAGACTGTTTGCCTGGAAGCCAATGCGATTGTAACTAGCAAGCAGTTGCTGCAAATCTATCCCTTCGTCAAAGTTGGGGCCAACGACCGAGACCGCGAAGTCTGACATGGGTTCTGACGGCTTCAACACCGCTGCAGATGCGCCAGAAGGGATGCTACTTGAGGATGCCATTTTCGCGAGGACAGGTGAGGTCACCGAGCAAGAAATTTAGGCGAACAACCCTGCGCAGACGCCGGACGCGAGTACATTGGGCGCCAAAAGCGCGTTTTATTCGTTTCGTCCAGGGCGCCGCACGTGCCTGGTTGATCGCCGGCTGGGACGAGCGCGAGCGCGGTGGACACTGCCGTTCACATCGACAACGACAACGGCAACCACGTCGCAGCTATCCTCTTCACCGTCTTGGGCGACGCTATTCTGTTCTCTATGAACGCCGTCGACGTGGAGCAAGCGGTCTCCGTTCCATTACCTCTCTCTCCTCCCGCTGGCGGTAGTGCGACAATATACTTCGCCGTACCGGAACCCTCGAACGCGGAATCCGTGGAAGAGCCTGTGACATCATCACAAACGGAAGATGTTCCCGAGGAGCGTGGTGAGACAGAGGAGACGCAAGTGAAGGCAAATGTAGAAGTTGTGCAGGAAGCTGCGAAGGACGTCGAGACCTCAGCGTCATCGCCAACTGCGACAGCTCACGATGAAGCTGCCAGTGTGAGTACGGCAGTGGAGCCTGAAGGATCTCAGTTACCGACTACCACGATATCCCAGATTCCTCCCACACCCCCGGCTAAGCCTGAGGTGCTCCCTGAAGTCAGGTCACCTCCACCGCGACACGACAGTCTGACACCCGCGTCTGTTACCAGTCCGCGGGCATCCACGCAACCTCTACCCGATCAGGCTGGAGGAAGAAGGGCCAATGCCCATGTTCTCGCTCAAGGGCCACCTTCACGTCCATCTTCGGTTGCATCACATCGACGCTCTCTGACAATATCCAAGGGGAAGACTGTCTCTGCTGTGCTAGTTTCTTCTGCGCTAGAAACTATTGCGGCATCCCGGGAGGCAAAACGCTCCCAACCTCTGCGGGAGAGCGTACAACGGGCCCTAGAGATGGTTAAACGTGGGGAAGGCGGGGATCGTCCCCGCGAGATATTCGAGCCACTGCGACTGGCATGCGAGACACGCAACGAAAAGCTCATGATCGCGAGCCTGGACTGCATCTCCAAGCTCATCTCGTATTCATTCTTCGTGGAAGCGACCGATGACCTCAGCCAAGGACTTCCCTCACCTCCCCCTTCCCCTGGTCCTGGTGCTAGACCTTCTACATCATCTGCGACACATCCTCCGGGTGGAACCTTGGTCGACTTGGTGGTCCACACTATCACATCATGCCACTCCGAGTCTGCCCCAGAGACCGTCTCCCTGCAGATAGTAAAGGCCCTGCTTGCTCTCGTGCTCTCGTCGACGATCCTTGTCCACCAGTCGTCTCTCTTGAAGGCTGTGCGGACCGTTTACAATGTCTTCTTGCTGAGCGTCGACCCCATAAATCAGACGGTCGCGCAGGGTGGTCTTGCGCAGATGGTTAACCATGTTTTTGCCCGATGCAAGATTGAGAGTGGCTCGCTGTCTCGCTCTACCACATCAGCTACTCTTTCCTCCCAGACCGGCAGCGGCAGAAGACGATCATTGGCACCCAATTCGCCCATGCGCCTCGCCACGCCTCTTAGCCCGCCCGCTTCGGAAGGAAGTGCTATTGTCGATATCGCGGAGCCCGCGCCCAACCACGTAAACGAGAACCACGCGCGTGCGGAGCAGACTGCAGCTACCCCTCAGTCTGAAACTGTCGATCTTCCTGCCAATGGGCAAGTGGGTGAAGAAGGTCCCACGACCCCTGCAACAGCGTCATACCAACAGTAAGCAGCCCGTTCGTGCAATTGTGCCAAACTGACAGATACGTGTAGGGAGACGCCAGAAGCCTCCGAAACGGTGCACAGTGAAACGATTGACGAAGAACATGAGCCGCATATGTTCGAAATGACGGCGAACGATTTGTTCATTAAGGACGCGTTCCTAGTTTTCCGAGCCCTTTGCAAACTCACTATGAAAGCGCTGAACCCAGAAAGGTTGGTACCCAATGTTATCCCGAGGTTGTCAACAATTAATTCTCGCCCAGTGAACGTGATCTCAAATCGCACGCCATGCGGTCGAAGCTCCTGTCTCTTCATCTAGTGCTGACAATCCTCAACAACCACATGTCGCTTGTGGTTTCCCCAAATGCGATAATATACTCCAACTCCTCGAACGACTCGAATACCTTCGTCCATGCCATCAACCAATATCTTTGCTTGTGCCTTAGTCGTAACGCGGTCAGTCCCGTGCCTCAAGTGTTTGAGATTAGCGTGGAGATCTTCTGGAAGGTCATTTCCGGTATGCGCACGAAGCTCAAGGTATGTCCACAGCCCTCATCTGGTACGCCCATTGATAGAGATGTGTCTGTCGTAGAAAGAGATAGAAGTGCTGCTTCATGAGATTTTTATTCCTATCCTCGAGATGAAGACATCTACCTTGAAGCAGAAAGCTGTGATCATGAACATGGTCCAGAGGCTATGTCAGGATCCACAGGCTCTGGTCGAGATATATCTCAACTATGACTGCGACAGCGAAGCTGTAGACAATATCTATGAGCAGTAAGTGCTGTTGAATACTTCCCAGTTCGTGAAGCTGACCATGATTAGCTTCATCAACATCATCTCGAAGCTTGCTACCGCCCCGATCTCGCATATCCCGCCCAAGTCTACAGATCCAACAAGCCCTGGACTTCCTCCTACGACAAAGGGGCACTTGGGCTCCGTCCCTCCAGCCCTCAACACAAATGCACTGTCTGTACCAGGTTCTCTCGACACGTCCGTGCTCGGTATATCAGAGTCTCAGCTCCGGAAACAGAGTCTTGAGTGTCTTGTTGCTGTCCTGAAGTCCTTGGTAGCTTGGGGGACGACCAGTGCGAATCATATTGAAACGCCAGGGGATAAAGAGCAGACGCACACTCAGTCTGGGGACGACACACGAGTAGAAACCGTCACGCCAGATCACTCCGTCGACAAACTGTCGATGGTTGGAAGTGTGACCGATTCGAGCAGGCTGCCAACGCCCGAGCAAGTCACCGACGACCCCACGAAGTTCGAGAGCGCGAAGCAGAGAAAGACGACTCTTCTGGAAGGTATCAAGAAGTTCAACTTCAAGCCTAAACGCGTACGTATATTCGGCTTGTACAGAACCGTATCTCATTTAGGAGCATTAGGGCATTGTGTTCTTCCTCGAGACTGGCTTCATTCCCAGCAAGTCTCCACAGGCAATAGCGCGATTCCTTCTCGAGACCGATGGCTTGAGCAAAGCCATGATCGGCGAATATCTTGGCGAAGCGTGAGTTTCCGTCTTCCTTCGACCGGGCATGTCTTACACGCACGTTCAAGTGATGAAGAGAACGTCACCATCATGCACGCTTTCGTAGACATCTTGGACTTCCGCGGAACAGAATTCGTCGATGCTCTCCGCATGTTCCTCCAAGCGTTCCGTCTTCCTGGTGAATCCCAGAAGATCGATCGTTTCATGCTAAAATTTGCAGAACGTTACATTGCTGGAAACCCCCAGACTATCTTCGCCAACGCAGGTAGATATTTCGTGCTAATTTGCACTGCAGATGACTGATTCTTTATAAGATACTGCATACATTTTGGCATACTCGACGATCATGTTAAATACGGACGCGCACAATCCGCAGGTCAAGAACCGTATGACGAAAGCTGATTTCCTGAAGAACAACCGAGGAATCAACGATGGACGCGATCTTCCAGAGGAGCTGCTCGGCTCCATCTTCGACGAAATCGTTTCAAACGAGATTCGCATGAAGGACGAAGTCGAGGCAGCGCCTGTTGCTATCGCACCGGCTCCTGGGTTCGCCAACGCTCTGGCTAACGTAGGACGAGATCTCCAAAAAGAAGCATACATGACGCAGTCAAACAACATGGCAAACAAGACAGAGGTTGGTACTATCCTACCCATACTCTTCGCATGATGCTCAGGTATACGTCCAGGCCCTTTTCCGTACGCTCATGCGTTCTCAACGGAAAGGCTCAAACAGCGGCGACCAGTTTTTCAGCGCGTCACATTTTGTGCACGTCAAGCCTATGTTCGAGGTTGCGTGGATCCCTGTCTTGGCAGGTTTGTCAGGACCTTTGCAAAGCACAGACGATCTCGAAGTCGTCGAACTCTGCTTGGATGGCTTCAAAGCCGCAATCCGTATTGTCTGCTTCTTCGATATGGAGCTCGAACGGAATGCGTTCGTCACTACTCTCGCAAAGTTTACCTTCCTCAACAATCTCGGCGAGATGAAGACCAAGAACATGGAGGCTATCAAGGCTCTATTGGATGTTGCCGTCACCGAGGGCAGCAACCTCAAGAGCTCTTGGCGAGAAGTGCTCACATGCGTCAGTCAACTGGAACACATGCAACTTATCAGCAGCGGTGTCGAAGTTCCGGAAGGCAAGAAAGGGTGAGTGACACAGTCATCAAAGCTGTCTTGTTGGTCCTCACCGGTGGGTCAGGCGTGCTCGTAAGGTCCCCACGGAAGAGCTTGCGAATGAAAGTCGGTCCACGCACATCACTGTGGCGGCTGACATGGTTTTCTCCCTCAGCCACTATCTCTCTGGTGTAAGTGTGACTTGCGGACTCACGTGGCCGAAACTCAATATTGCCCCATAGACCGCCATTGTTGACTTCGTCAGAGCACTATGTGATGTCTCTTGGGAAGAAATTCAATCGTCCGGCATGTCACAACATCCACGGTTGTTCAGCTTGCAGAAGCTGGTGGAGATCTCGTACTACAACATGAACCGTATTCGTCTGGAATGGTCTAACCTGTGGGACATTCTCGGAGAGCATTTCAACCAAGTGAGTTACATGCGTCCAGATTCGCCGTGCGTTCTAACGCGTCAACCTCAGGTTTGCTGTCACAGCAATCCTCACGTCGGTTTCTTTGCTCTGGATGCTCTACGACAGTTGGCCATGCGATTCTTGGAGAAGGAAGAACTGCCTCACTTCAAGTTCCAGAAAGACTTTTTGCGGCCCTTTGAGTACACGATGGTCCATAACTCGAACCCTGAAGTAAGGGACATGGTATGTGTGTGTACTTGGCACGACTTTGAGAGATTACTCACTTGCGGTAGGTGCTGCAATGTTTGCAACAAATGATCCACTCTCGTGTTGCGAACATGCGCTCAGGTTGGAGGACAATGTTCGGTGTCTTCTCCTCCGCCGCCAAGGTCCCCACGGGTATGTTGTCCAATTTGCAGCGCATTATTTCCTTCTAATCCAGGGCTAGAACGAATCGTCAGCTCAGCATTCGAAATTGTCACACGTCTGAACAAGGAGCACTTCTCCTCCATCGTCCGCCACGGAGCTTTCGCTGACCTTACCGTTTGCATAACGGACTTCTGCAAGGTCACGAAGTATCAGAAAATTAGTCTTCTTGCCATTGCCATGCTGCGTGGCGTCATACCCGTCATGTTGGAGTGCCCCGAGTGCAGTCTAAATGCTGCTGCCATCGAGAGGGCAGAGCCGACAGATGATCCCATGATCAAGTTCTGGTTCCCCACATTGTTCGGCTTCTACGACGTGATTATGAACGGCGAGGATCTCGAAGTCAGAAGATTGTAGGAGCCTTTGCGATCGTTATGATATATTTGCTGACATCCTCATAGAGCACTTGACTCGTTATTCTCGACGCTCAAATCCTACGGTTCGACATTCCCCGTGGAGTTCTGGGACACCGTCTGCCAGGAACTCTTGTTTCCCATCTTCGCGGTGTTAAAGTCTAGCCAGGATCTAACGCGCTTCAGCACTCAGGAGGATATGAGTGTATGGCTCTCTTCTACCATGATCCAAGCTCTTCGAAACTTGATTGACCTGTACACTTTCTACTTCGAGACTTTGGAGCGATTCTTGGACGGTCTCCTCGATCTGTTGTGTGTCTGTATTTGTCAAGGTAAGCATCAATGTGAGGTTTCACGACAAGTGCTGACCTCACAACAGAAAACGATACTCTGGCCCGTATCGGGACGTCCTGTCTGCAGCAGCTGTTGGAAAGTAACATCAAGAAGCTTAGTGCCTCTCGCTGGGATCGTGTAGCAACTACATTCGTCAAGTTATTCCGTACCACCACGCCGCACCAACTGTTCGATGAGAGTTTACGGATAGAGATCGATGGTAGCTCTCCTGACTTGCAAGATGGTTCCGGTATGTCTCCAGATTATAGAGATGAGGGTTTTTCTCATGTTCGGTCTAGAAGCCAACGGTCAGACAATCGTGCCCGCGCCATTGTCAGCTGGCGACCAGTCCAAGCCTGGAAGACAGGTGTCGCCGGGCGAGCGACAGCGCATCTTCAAGCAGATCATCGTGAAGTGTGTGCTGCAGCTGCTTCTCATTGAGACGACGAACGATCTTCTGCGGAACGACGAAGTCTATAACACGATCCCTCCGGAGCACTTGCTTCGGTTGATGGGTGTGCTCGACCACAGCTATCAGTTTGCTAGGGCGTTTAACGAGGACAAGGAGTTGCGCACTGGCCTCTGGAAAGTCGGTGAGTAGCATCATGATGGCTTCATCAATGATGTGCCTTATATCGCTCTAGGTTTCATGAAGCATCTGCCCAACCTCCTCAAGCAAGAGTCTAGCAGTGCAGCCACCCTAGTCCACATTCTTCTTCAGATGTACTACGACCCAAGACCGGAGCATCAAGCCGCGAGGCCCCAGGTAGCTGACCGCCTATTACCGTAAGCCAGATCCCTGCAACCTGCTTCGAGAGGCTAAATCTGTCCCAGGCTTGGGCTGGGTGTGTTGCAGGACTTCATTAAGCTCCGCATGGATGGTCAAGCCAAGAACATCGCCGCTTGGACTCCAGTTGTTGCTGAGATACTGCAAGGGTTCGTCAAATTCGACGAGAAAGCGGTGAGCATGACGTTTCAGGTTTTCATCCGAGATACTTATGGTTTGTGTAGTTCGCGCGCTATCTTCCTGCCATATATCCGCTGGCAACGGAACTGCTCTCACGGGAAATGGCTCCTGAGATCAGACAAAATCTTCGTGACTACTTCGTGCGCGTCGGCTATCTCCAGGGTATCATGGAGCGGTCATGAGCTTCGTACCAGGATGTATCCTTCTAATTTATCCCGCTTTCGTATTCCTTGTATATCATGGTATAATTCAGTACGGACGGAACACTATCGACTTAGACAAGAATATGGGTGATATAATATACATACAGCATAGCAGAATTATCGTTGGTATCCGTATCCTCCAGAAAAGCCGTTCACCCCTTGATAGCCTCCTCCTACCCAGCCTGTCGCTTGGGGATTCACAGGGACCGCTACAGATCGACGATGATAGTTAGAATACGACATAGGTGAGGCTTAGGATACTCACAAGTCGGACGTAAAGCATCGTATTTGTCTATACAAGTGCTTAAGTTCCGCGGTATCACACTCACACGATACACAAAAGTACGTACTGGCATCTTGAGGCTGGGACGTGTTGTCCCCGCCAAACGTGCCACTCTTCATCTGTGCAAAGATGTTGGCGGGATTCGTGTCCACTGAGTTAGATTGCTGCTGCGGTAACGGCGGCGGAGACGTGGCATTGAACTGCCCGAAACCAGGATTGAAACCTGTCGGATCTTTCGACGGAATGAGCCATGTTACAGCAACATTTAGAGACCCACATACTAGTTTGAACCGATCCAAACCCTCCTGAAGCACCTTGAAAAGATGGGAGACTACCAAAGGTCCCCGTCGCTCCACCAAAACCTGTTGGCTGCGAGAGCAGAGGCCCCGATGGTTGGAAACCAGTAGGCTGAGACAGGAGCGGCTGGGATGGCTGGAAGGATTGCTGTGGCTGGAAGGAAGGCTGGAATCCGGTTGGCTGTGGCGCCTGGAACCCACTGGGCTGTGGCTGGAACCCTGTTGGCTGTGGCGCTTGGAACGAGGTTTGTTGAGGTTGGAACCCAGTCATCTGTCCTACCAACCCCGGCAAACCTGTAGGCTGCGGGCCCAAGTAAGACGGGCTCGGCGATGGCTGGAATGGCGCACTAGTAGGTCGAACGGGGACAAAGCTATTGAAGCCAGTGGTGGTGGGGACAAGCGGTTGCAAAAGCCCTTGGTTAGCAGGTATCGGTGCAAGAGGTCCCCTAGGGCCATTCACCGGCTGTGGTGGCGGAAGATAACCAGTCTGCTGTGCCTGCAGGTGCTGAGCCATAGGCGCAGGAGACGAACCCATGCCAAGTCCAGTTTGGTACCCGATGGGCGGTGGAGATGAAACAGGGGGAGACACGGCTGAGCCAGGTCGATTGACAACCACAGGACTCTGGGTTCGCAGCTGACTTAAGCGCGCCAACTGCTCGAATATATCCGCCTCGGTCTTGTTCGCTAAACCAGTCACAGCGGGTTGTTGAACCGGAGCAGGAGGAGCTGACGACGGTTGTGCCGGCGGCGTAGGTGCCGGCGGAGGGGCAGAGACCGCTGGAGTAGATTGTAGTGGCGGGGCGACGGGAGGAACGGACGCCGCGCGAGCTGCTCCTGGAGACGAAGGTGCGACCGGCTTCGTTGAACTAGGACGAGGAGTCCATGCGTCATTGTCGAAGCCGTTCTGAACAGTGGTGGTTGGTGCTGCAGAGTTCGACCTCGCTGGCGGTTGAACAGGCGGCGTGCTACCAGCACGAGCGGGACTGCTTGTAGACGGAGTACCTGTGCGGATGATTTGATCTGAAGCTGAACTAATCGCACTCAGGTCAACGGAGGAGGGAGGGAGGCTCTTGCTGGGCTGTGGTCGGCCACGGCGAACGTTATTTTTCAAGGCACCGTTTGGTCCCGAAGCAAACAGGTTAGGTGCTTGGCCCCGTGGAGATGTGCCGTTCTCTTCCGCTTGAAGCTGTTTAGCAAGCTCCTCGTCCTTGCGCAGCTGCTCTGCTTTAGCGTCGCCAAACGAAGAGGTAGCCTTAGGCTGCCTTTGATCAATAGCCTTCTTTACACGTATGATATCGCCTTCCCGGAGACCCAGTGAGCGCATAGTGGATTCTGTGATGTCCGGTAGGATAGCCTCGTCGATTTTGTCTCGTTCGAACGATAGCGCATAGCGAGAACAATCATCGACGTCACAGCCAGCGCTGAGGAAGAATTCGAACCAGTCAACGCTCGGTCCCTTCTTAAGAGAGCGACGGCGATGTTCCAAGGGCTCGTCATCAGATGTCTTACGAGGAGATGGTGGACGTTGCTCTTTCTGCTGCTTGGTCGTCACGCGGTCCACATAGCGCATGTCTTCCGCGGACATCTTCTCCGAAGGCACCTCGATGACAACGCCGTTGACTTTGTGCAATCTAAGTTTCCCATTCGCGAATCCGAGGAATGCAGCATCCACGCGAAATTGACCCGTTCGGTCGTGCCACGTGCGGACCTTGTCATGAGGCGGTGGACCTACAGGATGTGAACAAAATAAGATCACACGACACTGATAGCACGTACGTTTGTCAGTTGAGCCCCTCGACGAAGAACCGTTAGGCTTGTCGGACGAGGATCGGTTGCTCTCCGCGCTCGACTGTCGCTGCTTCAGGCGTCGGGCTTCCTCCTCTGTAGCCCGCTCTCGCTCCTTCTCTTTCTGCTTTTCTCGTTCCTGTTCTCTACGGTTTCTGTCTGCTTCCGCTGCTGCCGCTGACGCTTTAGCCCGCTGTTCAGCCTCCCTCTTGCGTTCCTTCTCCTTGCGTGCTGCCTCTTCACGACCTCTTCTATCCGTCTCGGCCCGCTCTTCCGCTTCACGTGCCGCCTGAGCTGCTGCTTCGTCCTCTTCCTCGTGAATTGACCTCACTGGCGTGGAACCACTAGTGCCTGGCACCAACTACACAGACAAAACGTGAGCCTTCGTACCGCCTCCTTCCTTACTGATATATCTCACCTCAAGATAATTAGCAGGGACCACACCTTCGTCACCTTGCGCATTCCTGCACTTCCACCATTCGTCCGTATCGCGTTCAAGGACTTGCACGGTTTCGCCCTCGGTTGCGTTCATCTCGTCTTCACCGTCAGCAGTGAAATCGTACAAGACGATAGCGCGCTCGCCGTCCACATCGTCATGCGCCGCAGGTTCAGGCTCAGGCTCAGGCTCAGACTCTCCGTCGTCCGATCGCGGTGGGATAATCCTCGGCTCTGACTGGTCGAAATGCACAGACTTCTGTGCGCTACTGCGTGGTCGCTCAGGTGGAGGCTCCGTAACAGCTAATTCATTGTGCGAAGGCTCTATCGTTTCAGGGGGGAGACGTGCGTCCTCGAGTTTCGCCATGATGGCATCTGCCACGTCCTTCGAGCCAGCATGAAAGTGGAGGCTGATGGGTGCAGCGCCCCCGACCTCGATGTGAACGTGCTTGCTCTTCTCGGTGCGCGTAGACTGGATGTCGGAGGTCTGCCATTTTTGCACCGGAGTCTATGTGATGTTCTCGTGAGACCCGGGTCCATGATAGGCAGCCCCGACCAGGGCCAGGAGGTGATGTGAGCAAGAGGTACGTACCTTGTCGGACTCGCTGGCGAAAAACATGGCTCCGTTACCGACACCAAGTGTGCCTTTCTTCTTCTTGCCCTTCTTGTCCACCTCGGAGATGGACCACGTCTCGACGGTACCTGACTGTGTTTTCGTCTTACTCTTGCTAACCAGTTCGGCAGGATCTGCATATTCTGGCTTATGAGGCTTTGTATGCAGAGTCAACGCGTGCATCGTTATGGTTGAGAAGCTTCGGTTCACGTACTGATTCAGGAATCACAATCTTTGAGAAATCAATGGCTGGAACTGCAGCCACGGTCGATGACTGCCCCTCGTCGGACACCTGATACGTGACTGTAAGAGTATGCACACTGTGTATGAGGTGGAGTGCGAACCTCTTCAACGTAGTTACCCGGGACGTAACCGACCTTGCCGCCCTCCTTCTGGCTATGTACGAGCAGCCAGTCGTCGTCCTTGCCGTACACGTAGAGCACTTCGTCCTCACTGACGGTCAGCTCGCCCGGTTGCGCTGCATCGTAGTCGTAAAGAGCTCTGGCTACTGAAATGTGCTCCGCCTTCGAATCACATCGTCTATGAGAGCGCAGTACTAGACACAACTATGATTACTCACCGGTTCCACGTATGCTGACGGGACAAGGCCTGAAGGGCCTTCCTCATCCTGAGTCTCCGTCTTGATTTTGACCTTCCACCAACTAGCAGAGGGACAGTCAGGGCTGCCGTCGGCGGGGAGATGCGGGGAGATAGTGCTACATACTCTTCGTCCGTGCGCTCGAGGAGAAGCAGGAGCTGGTTCTCCTTTACCGCTAGTTCATCCTCCGCATCTGGCTGTGGCTCATAGTCATACGCTGCCTTGAGAACAGCGAGATAGTCCTCTGTTTCTGAGGCCATTTAGTGGAAGAGGATTGAGGTTCGCCGCAGATGGGCGGTAGTGACATAACCCGTCGCCCAATTGGGCGGAGGTAGCGGTATCCGGGGTCTCCCAAGCGGATGAGTACATGCCTGTACATGCAAAGATGTTTGGTGAATATCAGTGGAATTGTAGTGACTACGGTAAACACTAACAACACATATTGCAAGTCCAGTTTATCGTGATGGATTGAATGTATCTCAATGCAATGCGCAATGCCGACGTCTACAGTCATACTTGTCAAGTGTGCGGTGCCGGGGTCTGCACTGGTCATAAGTCTAGGTGCTAGAAAAGTTACTGCACTTGCTCGACTTGCCTCGTTTCCACCCCCTCCTCTTCTCTCCTTGCACGACTTTCGCTCTCGATTTCTCTGATACTGCGTTGTATCATACCCAGACGCTACTCACTACTACCCTAGAAACCGCCATAGCCATGAGCAGACTTAACGCAAACGCCTTCTCTTTCGTGCCAGGCCAGGGCTTCCGCGCCCCTCAACATCCTGCTACCCAAGGCCCGCCGCCTCCGCCTCCCCTTGAACGTCCACCTCAGACAGCGGCTCCCCCGCCTGCGCCGACGATCTCCTTGAATATCGGTGGATCGAAGTCTGTTGCTCCTGCTCCTGCGCCTGCGCCTGCGGCACCATCATCCCAATCTCCAGCTTCCACTGCGACTCCCCCTCGTGCAGAGAGCCCTACCCCTGCTGCGAGCTCAGGAGCCTCTACCCCAGCTAAGTCCACCGCTAAGCCAGTCGCAAAATCTGGGCTTTCGCAGCAAAGCGGTCCCGCCACCTCGTTTACGCTGGAGAGAGCCAAAAACGATACCGCTGCCATCGCCCAAGAAGTTCAAAATGCACTAGACGAGACTACTCTGAGGGATCTGTTCGGCAACGGTGCGTGCTCTCTAAACTACGCAGAGGCTAGGTGCTAAATCTTCGTATCTCGTGATCAGTCAAGGAGCATCTTAACATCGTTTTCATCGGACACGTCGATGCCGGTAAAAGCACGATGGGCGGGAATCTTCTCTACTTGTGCGGTATGGTCGACAAGCGAACGATGGAGAAGTATGAGCGCGAGGCGAAGGAAGCCGGCCGTGAATCTTGGTACCTCTCTTGGGCTCTCGACTCCACACCACAGGAGCGCGCGAAGGGAAAGACCGTAGAGGTCGGACGTGCTTACTTCGAGACCGACACCCGGCGGTATACTATCCTTGATGCCCCTGGACACAAGACCTTCGTACCATCTATGATCTCCGGTGCTGCCCAAGCGGACGTCGCCATCCTCGTCATTTCTGCTCGCAAGGGCGAATTCGAGACTGGGTTTGAGAAAGGTGGACAGACTCGCGAGCACATCATGTTGGTCAAGACCGCTGGTGTATCCAAGGTCATCGTCGTCATTAACAAGATGGATGAACCTACCGTGAAGTGGGACAAGGGTAGATTCGATGAGATAGTAGGAAAGCTCACTCCCTTCGTTAAAGCTGCTGGTTTCGGCCCGAAGGATGTGACTTTCGTTCCTGTCTCTGCCTACACAGGTGCAAACCTCAAGGACCCTCTGGACAAGCAGCTCTGCCCATGGTACAAGTAAGACGGTCCTTCTTAGGTTCTTCATATCCATCGTCGACCTAACACTCGTCTTTAGTGGGCAGTCTCTTTTGAAATATCTCGACACAATGCCTATGGTCGATCGTAAACTCAATGCGCCGCTGATGATACCCATCTCCGAGAAATACAAGGACATGGGTACCATCGTCGTCGGGAAGGTCGAGTCCGGTCTCTTGCGCAAGGGCGAATCGCTTCTGCTCATGCCCAACAAGCAAGAAGTCGAAGTGACCGCAATTTACAACGAGATGGAAGAGGAGGTTCCTCAGGGGTTGTGTGGGGACAACATTCGCATCCGGTTGCGCGGCGTCGACGACGAAGATATCTCCCCCGGCTTCGTGTTGACGACCATAAACAAACCTATCCACGCTGTACGCCAGTTTGAAGCACAGCTTGCTATTCTGGAGCACAAAAACATCATTTGTGCGGGCTACTCTGCCGTCATGCACTGTCATACCCTTGCCGAAGAAGTAAACCTTGTTGTATGTGTCCTCCGCAGTGGTGGTATTCCACAGGCTTTTGCTTACTCTACACTCGCAGTCCTTACTCCACTACTTTGACAAGGCCACTGGTCGTAAGTCACGAAAGCCCCCTCAGTTCGCCAAGAGAGGTATGTGCGCTCGCCTGCCTATCGCCGGCCCTTGAATTTACGTCATCGTGTCCGATTTGCAGGCCAGAAGATTGTCGCCCTCGTCGAGACCGCGCAGCCGGTGTGCATAGAACGCTTTGTCGACTACCCTCAACTCGGTCGCTTCACACTTCGAGACGAAGGTCAGGGCTATCTCACCGCTACCGCGACACACCATCTAAACTTTTTCAATCTCCAGGCCGGACGATAGCCATCGGCAAGATAACCAAGCTAGTAGAGAAGCACGGCGACGAACTTGCGGACGGCGTCGCCAATCTTGCAATAGGCGGCACCCATTAAGCTAGAAATTGAAATCTTGTACTATGTAGCATATTACAACGAGCTATATTTGCGATGTACACCTGTGGAATGTGCTACAACTCCCGATTCTTAGTGTAGCATTGACTGTTCATGGTACCCAAATAAGACCTCCCTTTCACAAGCCTCCTCATCACCTAGGAGGGAACACCGTCACATTCAACGGTGGCCTCGCACCATAGTTGATTGATGAAACGATAGACAAGTGTATGCTCAAAGTAATCACTAGAAACGAGATGTTACTAGGAGATGATATAAATTGATAGATCAGCAAGATACAACAGTGAAGTTGGATACTCTTAAAGAATCACGCGAACAGGGCGTCGATTAGAGAGTCCAGACTTCCACTACGCCTCCGGTGGGGATCCAAGCGCGGGGTCTCTGGGCCCGAATTTCCCCTTGTTGGTCTGAAGAGGGTGGAAAGCAGGTTCTTCGGGAATTTGCTGCAAACGATCCTGTAGAGACTTTAACATCTCGCGGGCCGATGTTTGAGGTGCCTCCCAGCGATGTATGAACTCGGCGGGCATATCAAAGTCGACTATTGCCTGCAACAGCGCCAGAGCATTTGTCAGCTATGCGAGACGAGTGGATTCAAATTAGTGACAGGGTCTATGTCGTAGCGATAAGAAGACTAGACGTACGTATTCGCGCGCGCGTTTAGCGACAACCTCCATCTTCATAGACCCTTCTTTCATGAAGGGGCACAGATTTTGGAAATTAGAAAGACTCTGCGTGGCATCGAGCAAAATCCTCTGGAAGTTGCCATCAGCAAAAACGCCCCGCAAAAAAACACGGAGGTTATACTTACTTCGTTCATCGGCTGTGCGTTTGAGCCATCTATCTTGCGTCCGATCTCCATCACCTGCCATGTTTCTTCATCTGCTGGGCGTTCGGGCACCAACAACAAATTGAGCATGTATGGCACAGAAGTTAAACAATACGGAATAGACGCTGCTGCAAGAGGGCGGGATCAGGGTGTGACGCATCGAACATCAAACTACCACTTACCGAAGATGATATCGAGGGATGTACGCATACAACGGGCATATATTGGTTTGAGGGCGTATCCGGGCAGGCCCTGAACGCAGATATGCATCGTGCACATCATGGATATAGCCCGTTCGCATGTTTTAATGTGGCAGACACGCAGCATAGAACTTCGCAATCCCGGTTGACCGTTCTGAGCTGCACAGAGTTGTTCCATGCTCTCCAGGAGTCTCCTGAGCATTCCTTCGAGGACGTACGTTCTCAAGGCTGCGGACTGAGTGATGGATTGCAGCATGCCATCGTACCTCAAGAGAGGCGTATTCAGCCTATGATATATATTGCGTGCCGTTTCAATTAATCGCCAGGGATTACTGTTGAGGCTACGAGATCCTACTTGAGCAAATCGTACATCCTGTTCACGAGGGGAATATTCACCTCCATATTCCTTCTTCGTTGAGGTTGCATTTAAGACCGTCAGACAAAACCTTCAAGCACACCTGGCGTATCTGCATAGTCGCAGCAAGAAGCTGTTTCATGGGGTTGTCTAGATCACGTAGATTGAAGTCGAAAGTGTTCGCCACCTGCACAATGCATGTTGGCCTACTCCAATGGAGCGTATTTCATGCAACGCACTTCTATACGTTTCTCCACAAGTAGTGATATCTGAAAATCCAGGCACATCAACAGTTATAAGCTACAATTCATCTACTCGTGGTCGTACTAACGGGCTCAGCGGTAACTGTATCCGGGTCGGCTCCTTCTCCGGTGGCGGGTTGGTGTGTGGCTGTAGTCGGAGGTCGACTTGGTATGACATCGTCCAAGTAATCATTGAAGACGAAGTCGACAATGTGGTAAAGAATCTCAGGAGGTAGCTGTACTGCCATTAAGTTGATAAACAAGTACAGCTGAAGGTTCGACTTGAACTTGGCAGCAAGCGGTGTCGAGCAAAGTGAATTGAATAGAGATACTTGCGTTCGTTTACTTGCATCGGCCGCCTGGCGAAATGGCATCGCGTCTGACTACGATACAGTCGCAATCAGGAGATTGCAGGTTCGACCCCTGCGGTGGTCATTACCTTTTTTCTCTCTCTTTTTGCGCAGAGAATCGAGATCGTGCGACCTAACTCCAGAAATTAGCGATACTTCAAACGCGCAAAAGACACTGTGAATAATGTGTCGTTTTCATTCACAATTTAGCTGAGCGGCTTGCGTTCCGCAGATCATAAGCGGCCGACGTTGAGAAAGAGTACAAATCACCTCTCATAAGGGTCAGGAGCATATTGTGTTACAAATATTAAGGATTTCTTCGACAAAGTGATTCGGATACATAATTCGGTCGGGCTTCTCACAGTTCACTGGCCAGTGCGCTTGTCGGGCGAGTGGGGTTAAGTGTTCAAGTTATTGTTTGTGTTTGTTAGGATCGAAGGCTTCTGCTTGCCTTTCCAGAAAGAGCCTAGGCTAAGTAGTTCCCGAGACAGCCCCTGACCTTGACTGTGCATGAATAAGATTTGATTTACAACAGCGAAAATATCTCTCAATACAGGGTACAACATTTTGACGGGTCAACGAGCCAAAGGATAGCACTCTACTTGCTATCTGCGAAGTCGGTGCTACACATGACCTCCTTCCACTCCTCAAGCTGTTTGAGCTTGTCATCACAAACTCCCTTGATCGTGCCAAATATATCGCTTCCAAGCCCCAAGACTAGGGGTGTAGGCTTGCCCGCCGCAATACCCTCGCCGCGAATGACGTCGATCATGACCTCAACTCCTCTCTCCGGGTCTCCGGGCTGCTTCCCGTCAACGGCTACTCAAATCAGATGGCACCCCATATTACGAACGTATTAGAGCGACTTACCCGCGAGACTTCCGACAATAAGCTCGTTCATGGGCTTGTAGTCTGCGATGCGGGACTTGCCGTCCTCCCGATGACCTTCCGCGAGGAAGCTGGTACGGAAGTAGCCGAGGTCGAAGCAAATGCTGCGCAGGCCGAACGGAGCGATCTCTTGGTGAAGAGCTTCCGACAAACCTGCACCATTTGTTCAGCTACTCAACTCATCGTTTGGAACTCTAGCTGCTTACTGCGGACGGCAAATTTTGTGGAGCAGTACAAGGCGGAGGCTGGATAAGACCTTGGAGAGAGTAGTGTGAGTGAATGTCTGTGCAAGAGAGTGCAGACTTACTGCCAGCCTACGATCGACCCGATCCAGACAATCGTCCCTGTCTTGCGGGCGCGCATGTAGGGGAGGAAGGCGCGATTGATGTTGAGCGGGGCGAAAACATTAGTGCTGTTTACAGCATAAGTATGACAGGTCCTAGCTTTACATAGCGACAGGATGCCGACTCACTTGAACTGGCTGAGGGTCTCTTCGGGGCTAGACAATTAGGTGGTTAGCACACCGTGGTGGAAAGAACAGGTGAATAGCTGCTCACGTGCTCTCTTCGAGGGTTCCAGACTCGATATAGCCTGCATGATAAATCAGCATCCCTTAGGCATCAGTTGCGAGGCATGGGACCCACCTGCGTTGTTGACTACGACATCGATATGTCCGTAGATGTCGACGGCCTTCTTCGCCGCGGCGTGGAGGACGTCGAGGGGCGCATTGACATCCAGCTCTATAATCTCTGCGCCTTTCTCCTTCAGGTCCGCGAGCTTGGCAAAAGAACGACCGCGGGCTGTGGCAATGACCTTGTCACCACGTTTCAGGGCAGCGAGAGTCAGGTTACGACCCATGCCAGTGCTGTCTCGGGAAT
The DNA here is from genome assembly GCA_000832265.1 of Phlebiopsis gigantea 11061_1 CR5-6. NCBI lineage: Eukaryota > Fungi > Basidiomycota > Agaricomycetes > Polyporales > Phanerochaetaceae > Phlebiopsis > Phlebiopsis gigantea. Next base: position 39,310 of record KN840469.1, on the reverse strand, counting down.
ATACATGAGCTGGATCCCGGTCTAGGGGCAACGGACGTACGAGGTACCAGTGATAAACCATACTAGCTGCATGATGGAATGTGTGTGTGGGTAGTAGTAGCTTGGAAGAGGGTGTTGAGTGATGTGAACTGTTGGTCAGTCTGGGTCCGTTACTTGACCTTTTATACCTGAGCCTGAGGACGTCCAGCGTCACCTCTCTATAGTTGACCACCCCTAGCCAAGGGCATTAGCGCTCTTTGATCGGTCCTTCGACGCAAGCGAGCGGTCAGCAGTCAATGTACTGGCGTGTGAGTGATGCCGAACACCATAGTGGGCCGAGGGTTCGGGTTACGGGGGAGGAATTTCTCGCTAGGTGGCCCAGGTTAAGCGGATTGGACTGCCACTCCCGCCGTGTGTGGCCGCTAGCAATAGAGGTTTCTTAGCACGCGGCAGCTATGTGAGAGTCCTTACACAACATTGACACCATCAGCTGTACGTCCGATTCGTGGCCCAACAAAGCGCAAACGCGGGCGATTGTATCCAGTGACCTAGTAGGTTGTCCCGCTGGTGACTGCTTACAGACTACCTGCATAGTATGATCACAGAAAAAAAAAGAAACGAACTTGCCAGGGCGTGGAGTCTCGGCTCATTTGCCATTATTGGTGTGCGCTTCCCGTATGCTTAGGCAGGATCTGCGAGGCGGCGGAGCTCGCGTAAGCAAGGTAGACAAACTGTCCGAGCCAGACCCTGGCTCCTAACACAAGCAGCTCATGAAAATATTGGGTCGGGACCTCGCCCCTTTGCAGAACGCTGCACAGTCGCCTCGTCAGGTAATGGACTGAGGTGATGCGGGACGCGTTGACTACTAACGGCGTAAGCAGAAGCCCCAGAAGCGTTGTTTGCGCTTGTTACGACCCAAAGCCGCCAACATGAGATCCGATCGGGCTCGACTGTGGACAACAGCTGAAAGAAATTATCCGAATTGCAGATGCGTCGCTCAACCAAGTGACGACTACGTGGTAGTACGCGGTATGAGCCCCCGGGACCCAGAATTAAGGCTCCAACTATTTAGTTTATTTACTGTTTATAAACAGTAATAACTGTTTACGTTTATGATTATTTAC
>KN840469.1:0-37810 GCA_000832265.1 Phlebiopsis gigantea 11061_1 CR5-6 | reverse complement strand
ACACTGGCTCACTCGATTGAAAATAAGGAGAAAAAAAGAATGACCACCGCAGGGGTCGAACCTGCAATCTCCTGATTGCGACTGAATCGTAGTCAGACGCGATGCCATTTCGCCAGGCGGCCATGTCAACATAAATCGGATACTACATTGTATCGGTTTACCAGCTTAGTTGGATCCAAGTAATTACTACCGTATGATGGATCGCGAGGGATTTGAGCACTCTAGTCGTGTCCAACAGTGTCTGCAGTCTGGCATTTTGGCAAAACGATGCTTGAGGAGAAAGCACTATCGCTCGTGGACGTGTAGTGGCACTAAGATGCAGTAAAGGTCGAGATGCTCTACAAGTTGGCAGTAAGATGCGCATATGCAACAAAAAGCGAGATGCTCTGCAAGGTAGTGAGTCATGATCACTTCCAAATCGGCAAATTATGGACCTTGTAATATGGATAATGTTCGGATAGTGCGTCATGTAGTAGGCGATCCCTGTTCACACCTCGAACCACACAGGCACAACTCTCCACTAAATTCGCGTTGCCTTGCTGTCCGCTATTTACGAAGGGAAGACTGGGTAGCTGGAGGTCGTTATGATGGTTTGCGGCCTCATACCTCCAAGTCGACAATTGAAGAGCTCTGATGAGTACTGGGAGTTGCTTGACAAACATCTACTAGTTGATAAGTATGTTGAGACGATTTCCATGATTACAACGTACATGGGCGCAGAGGTACAGCACGTGGCACGCTAGCGAGTCTATCGGATAGTATCATTTCTGTAGGTATACTGTTTCTAGACTGGAATATTTTCTGCCACCAAAATGCTCTACTCCGGTGTTTCAGATACGCAGTTGGGAAGGCGCCCAGAAGAGTGCTGCCATATATTCCGGCCATAGAGCCGCGTTAGCGCTAAGTAGTATGAGCGGATGAATTGTCAGTCATAATAACGGCTTCGCGCATGTGGAGACTATGGGACCATTAGCTGTTGTCTTCTTATAAGTCATCCGATGGTTTTTACATCACTCACTTCCGAGCTGCTGCAGCCACACAATCGGTATCCGGGAAATTACAAGGATTGAAAAACAGACTCACCGGATCCATTCGGGCCATCAGGGTGTTGTGAAGCCAAAGAATATGGCCCTCCGAAACGCAAAGTATGGCCACGAAATAACGTTCTCACCAGAGAAGCTGCTGAACGACTATGTGACCCTTCCGAGGCGCAACCGTTCGGCGAATCTTGCGGCTGCTGCTTTCGTTGTCTTGGTGGTGCTCGTTATACTGTTCAACGTACGAGCCTGTCGTGCGTACACTTGGGGGCAGCAGGAGACGATGTACACGGGTGTGACTCGGAAGCCGTATCTCAGCTAACACCACGCGGTGGAGGACCTTTTCCATCTATGAGTGGATGATTAGTACTCTGCATAAACCGAATCGTGAACCAACCTTCACCGGCGCTTTCAGTGACGCGTATTTAGTATCTACTCGTAGGAACAACTTTCCTGGTTCACTGACTTTCAAGTGGCGCCACTGGCAGCCCTGTGTCAAGTAATCGCAATTCTAGCTTTGAGCTTCTCCTGCAGAAACCTGCCGCTCGACTCGAGCCTTGAGCTTAACGTATGAACGCTTGAACGATTAAACACTAAAGTGAAATGTTATACCACCTCCGGAGCCGGTATTCATGTCGTAGACACGCCCGGTAAAAGCGCATTTCCAGAAGTTCAAGCAGCATCCCGACTAAGCTGCCATGAACCGGTTACCGAATCGCAAACTGGCACGGGATGGCTCAACAGTGACTAGTGTATGCAGAGGCTATAACGTAAAATACACAACAACATGAGTAGCGTTCGGTGACGGGAGGGCTAAATAACGACGAAAACTGTGAGGGGGCTGCAGCCCTGTCCTCGTGGCCCATATCATCAGGCGGGCGCGCGGCGGCACAGGCACTAAGAACGAGGGCGAGAGGGGATGTCATCCCGCGGTGGGAAAGAAGAGAGCGAGGCGGGGGTAGCGCTAAAAGGGGGGGGTTACAAACTGGCTGTGGCGAGATGCGGGAGACCAGGGCCGGCATGAGATGTCGTGAAGATGCGAGCTGTTGATACAGGCGACGAGTGTCCGCGCTCATAGTGAGCTATTCTCTGGCGGCGTGAGGGCGTCCATCGACCTGTGATGTCTGTGACTCTTCGTGCTCGACCTTCCACTATGCGAGAATACGCGGTGGTGATGGCTTTGAGAACTCGAATGGTGACGGTGGTGCTTCTTCGTCGGTGACGGAAGAGCATTCGCGCTAGACATCCACGCCTCCCGCATGCCCATTCCACGTCCCTCTTCGAGCGACACCTGCCCAAGTGGAACGGGCGCGTACACCATCACGCCCGTGTCCCCAGCGCTAATATTCGCTGCGTTCTCATCATACGGCTTCTCTGCATGCTTCTCATTCGCGGAGAAGAACGACGGATGGGTGGGCGACGTCGGAGTAGGCAAAAGATAGATCCGTTCCAGTGGCGGGGCTTGCGCTTCATTGGAGGTGCACCACTTTGGGTAGCCGAGGCTTGAGCGGCGGAGCTTGCTGTAGTACTTTGCAAGTGCAATGACAAAGTGCACCTGGTGTGAATACAAGCCGAATGAGGCGAAAATGATAGATGGGATGGGGCACACGACGCACCTTGACAACAACGAAGACCATGTACATCGCTATCATGAGTACAATGCCCCGCTCAAACCAGTACTCGCAGTTCTCCAAATCGAGTCCCGACTCAGCCACCTCTCGCAAGAGCTCCGGTTGGCGTCCGAGCTCGTCGCACACAGACGACCGAAGGGTCGCCGACGAGGACGAGAAAGAGAAATAGGACAGCGTGATCGCAGACATCATCATGAAGAGAACATCGGCGATCGAGTAGTCACGGAAGAACCGCACATAACTGGGCGAGTTCTGCAGGAGGACAAGTGACTTTGTCAGAATCGCGCCATGTCCGAGCGACTAAACTAAAACATACCCGTATGATACCGATGAACCCAGTGATGCTCGCTGTTGTCGCCGACGCAAAATAAAGGGTAAGAAGACCCCATAGTAGATGAAGGGCATCCACGCTGCCGGGGAAGGTGTCGGTGTCGACTCCGCTGAAGTCCCAGCGGAGAGTACGCCAGGAGAGGAGTATGCGGACGGTGCAGGCTAGGTTGAAGAGGGCGCTCAACAACGCTGCGCACAGCGATATCGACCTAAATGGAAGAGCCATGGTGTCAATCGTCTTGTATTGTGAATGGTTTAAAGCGAGCGGCAAGGGGACGGGAGCATGAGAGAGAGGAAGAGAAGTGCGAGAGAGGAAGGCAAGGCGAGCGCGCCCTCGCGCTGTGAACGGCCGCTCGGCATCTCTTGCCATCCTCGGCTCGGTCACCAGCGCCGTCAACTTGCTTTGGCTTATGGCCCGCTTACCCTCTCTCCTTGACTCCTATCTCGCGATGCTTCGCCCTGCTCTGTCTCTGCTACAGCATCCCCCGCGGGCGAATGTCGAGCACCGTCGAGCAGCCAAAACCTGTGAACCATTCCTGCGCTAGCGCTAATACCCGTCCGCGGTCATCTATATTGCGTGAGGCGAGCTGATGTCGATATCCCCGCTTGTGTTTTCCCCCCTGCTGACAAGAACAGAGACATGATGTGACACCAGAGCGAAGACGACATCTCCACACGACTGCGCGCAGACGACCTACCTTGGACTGACAAGGCGCTCCGTTAGACTATCCGCTGCTGCTTCTGCGAGGCCTTCGAGGTTGATTCGTTTCGCGCGTTTCGGGCATGTCGCTGAGGAACGTTTCTGCATACAGCTGCCAGGCACATTCATATTTCGTTTCAGGCTCATGTTGGGAGGAGGTCGTCAAGGACGTGAGTTTTGCAGCCTGGAGGGGCAAAGAATGGAGGTCGAGGGAGACAAAGCCATTCGCAGGGCAGCGTGGGGCACTTTCCTTAAGAAACATTCTCAAGGGGGACGGCGCTGGCCCGTACTGCTCAGAAAGAAATTACGCACGGGGCCGTGCCCGACTTATCCGATGAGCATGACTTATCCTCTGCGACAAGTCTGCCGCCGGCCGCGAACTCCCCTCTGCGGTGGAACGGCTCAGCTCAGCTGCCTCTGGCTTTACCAGCTGCAGCCGCACCCGCACTACTACATTCCATGGTCTCACAGACTACAGTCTCCAAGTCGAAAGCTGTTTTGTTGCTGTTCTTCTCGCTCGCGTAGAGCCGTAGGTCCGCTCCGACGTGGTGGCATCCGACGCACTCCGACGCGTCGCACTACCGTCCTATCGGCATACCACGCCATATTACTTATAGCAGGTGATGTCATACATATTACTTACGCCGCATGTGGCGAACGGTCCGTCGAGCGCTGGACCACGAGCAAGACAACGTGCTTGTGACACCCATGTAAGCCTGCGGGTATGAAAAATCATTCTTTTCCCTATTGATTGCGTTAAACACGTACAGCTCGGGAAGTCATGGTTTGCCATGCACTGTGGCTTAGTCCCAGCTGGTGGGGGCGTGGGCTATCCTTGAATAGTTGTTGAATAGGCCCTGACAGTTCCCGCCTGCAGCCGCCTTAGTCTAAACCCCTGAAGCATACGGACTGAAGCTGAGGTGGGAGTGTAATGGGTACGTATACATTAAATGAGAATCTTTACAAGGTCCTAATTGCTTTATGTCCGATGGAAAGCTTCAAAATATTCATTCAAGTAAGTATATTCTATACCTAATACCTGTCATATAAAACATTCATTGGAATGTATCGCTACCTACATACCAGATATCGAACCATCATTCCACACCATGTTCATGTGATCACACCATAGACCAGTTAGGAGGCCACGTCCAGCCGCACCAAGCAAAACGCCGCCGAAAGGTCTACTACTACCGGTAGTGCCTGGCAGTCCTGTCATGACAGTCCCGCTTCTAGTGTGCAAGTTGGATGTGATACGTGTCGGCTTCGAGCAAAACGTCTACGTCAATGCACAAATCCCGAGGGTGGTTGGTAGTACCGGTGAGTTGGTGTCATGATATGCCTATATCGGACAACTTCACGATACAGGCTTCGTTTGCGGCCTCAAGGACAATGGCCACGCTAGTGCACTGGTGCCGTCAGTGGTTGATGTCTAGATCATGCCCGCTCCTGGAACGCGCCTCCCTTTGCTGCATATAAGTAGGGGCCCAAACGACTCACCCCTTCAGCATCAACAGTCCAAGCTTACTCCACATCGATATGCCTCCTAGTCCTTCCCCTTCGATTCTGCACGATATTCACCGTGCCACTGGCGAGAAAGCCCCTTCCAGCTACATCGTCATGCTCAACGACGGCGTGGATCTGGACGCTTTCATTCGCACTCTTCAAAAATCAGTTGACCCCTCTGCATTCAAGCTGGCTCATAGCTACACCGTCATCCATGGCTTTTCTGGTACCTTTACTGAGGCTGCTCTAGATGTTGTCCGGAAGGCGCACGAGGTGCGGCGAATTGAAGAGGTGGGCACATAGTCTGTATTTTGTTTTCCTTGGGTTCAACTACCACTTCGCATCTCCAGGACGCTGTATGTGAACTAAGCTGGGAGGTTAAACAGTCAGTGTCGTCAGGGAACGACTCCCTCGGTGTCATGTCGTACTGAGCCAAAGTTCAGACCCCGCGCTGGATGGGGCCTGAACCGTATCAGTCAGGAGCCGAAGCTTATTGTTGATCCAGAAGGCGGGTTCGAGTATACCTACGATGGCAACGCCATGGAGGATGGCGTAGATATCTATATCATCGGTACGTCGAGGTAGCACACGCCAGTGCCTCAGACTGATGTTCGCCATACTATGACGGCAGATTCTGGCATCAAAATTGAGCACAATGAATTCGATGACCCGCACGGACGCTCCAAAAGACGCGCCACACATGGCTACGTATACCCTTCACTCAACGTAAGTGTTTTACTGAATCCAACGGGCATCGTCTGAGAAAGCGTTATAGGACGGGGATATAGTCGGGCATGGCACCGCCGTCGCGGGCGTAGCAGGTGGCCTGCGCTGCGGTGTCTACAAATATGCTAGGCTCATCTCTGTCAAAGTTGGGTACGTGCAGCTCTAAACTCGAAGGTAACGATAAGCTGACGCTCATTCAGTGATACCATGAGCCCTGTGACTGCAAATATGTGAGAACGCTCTGCTTATGTGTCCAATGCCACGCTCATAAACTATTCGTAGCCTGGATGGCATTGAATATGTCGTTAAAGAAGTAGCCGCCTCCGGTCGCCCCTCGGTTGTCAACATGAGCCTCTACGCTTACGATCCTGACAAGGCGCTGGAATCTCTAGTTACAGGCGTGGCCCGGGTGCGAAAGTTGTGCAACTGTCTTGGATACAGGCTTACCCGAAAGTCATAGCTCACAGAAAGAGGAATCCATGTGTGTGTGTGTGCAGGGAACCACGGTGTGAGATAACACTGGTTGGTCATCGTGACATCATCTGACGGTCAATAGGAAAACGCTGCGGACTATGCCCCCGCCAGAGCAGCATCCAGCAACACTGTCGGCGCTTCGAACATCAACGACGCCCGCTGGAAGAAGTCAAACTGGGGTTCAGTGGTGTCCTTCTTCGCGCCTGGCGAGATGGTCACTGTTCCCGACATCCGCAACACCACTGACTTAAAAGAAGAAAGTGGCACTTCCTTGGCGGCGCCTTATGTAAGCCTGAGACTATGCACTACTTTGACGGGTGCCAATGATTAAAATTTGCAGGTTTCCGGGTTGATTGCATATTTAATCATGCTTCACGGTCAGAAGACCCCGGCTGAGATGACGCAGTACCTCAAGAATACATCGCTCAATGGTTTATTGACTGACCTCCGTGAGTTGTTTTAATATTGTTATTTATTGTATTACTTATTGATGGTCGCGCTATAGCTGAGGGAACTCCCAACCGGCTGGTCAACAATGGCTTCTAGGCATTGCGGTTTACCTCTTGGTGTACTTTTATGCTGCTGTATAGTATCGCGATGACAATTTAAATGCATTTTGGTAACTTGCCTCCTACCGAGGCATTCGGCCAGCGACTGAAATAGACGACTCGGGTAACACCACTCGATCTCCTCTTGTTTTCATGGGCGAAATTGGCCCGGGAGCATCGACTTGTGCGCACTACCGTATTTGATCGAAGTCATTTCTCTGCGCCATGTTTCCGTTTTCTGTCGTTAATTATTCTGTAATAATGAAAGCAATATCTATCACCAGCTGTGCCAAATACGATGCATGCCGTTGTCTCTACGAGTTTACCACTGCACCATTTGTGGAAAACAGGCAACGCTCGCCCTAATCTCGCTCATCTTCGTGGCGTTTGATCCCGATCGTGCCGGAAACAGCCGGAGGCGTCTCCCCTTATTGTCACCTTTCCAGCTATCGTCTCCCCAGACTTCTTTCTATACATACGCTTACATAATTCACGACTTCCCGGTGTACTTGCAATACATCCCATAGAGATCTATTGTCCATCATCGAACCGCTATCAAACTTTACAGATGATTGCGGCCAATGCCGACCTACGATTTCCAGCCTCTATCCGATGTGCTAGAAGCCTCATGTACCTGCAACTCTCTGCACGTACCCTCAATTAGCATGGTCGACAACCCACCGTTGATGGACACACTAAGTGCAATTTCAGACGTTCTCGCAGGTCGCCGTGTTGACTACGTCGTCTCGCATGGACGGAGCCAGTACAGCGGCCTCGGAGGCGTCTCGGCGTGCGGCCTTGCTGCCATGAACTGCGCAAGGCTTGTGCTCATGAAGGAGAGAGACGGTTTTCGAGGAGCTGAGCTTGTTGAAGAACTAGTGAAAGAGAAAATGGCACAGGTATGTCTCATTGTTTCACGCATCACGTTTGTTACCCATTGCTATGAGTCTAGGACGTACTCGCGATATGCTCTTCGTGGGATAGCCCCTCGCATCTGGATGTCGACGAGATCTCACAAGCTCCCCTATTCTCTCGATCTCTAATGCCTCTGGCGATCGACTTCGCCGAGAGCAGGCCAGAGGTCTTTTCGAGGATGCTAGGGTAGGTCTGTAGGTGTGTCCACGTCATAATAAGCTGACATAGCCTCTAGACGATTGCGCCAGTTTGGCCTGACGCATGACCGCTCAGCTTGTATGGTATTGACACGCCCACCTGAGATCATTGTCTGCTTCTACATTCTATGCTCTTCGTCTTCCGAAGTTTACGTCGTATTCGATTCCCACCCTCGCCCTGACACGCACCCCGATGGCGCTGCATTTGTCCTAAACTCCACGATAGAAGCCACTACGGACTACTTGGAGAAACTCCTGCGTTACGATCGATCCCTCCTCGCCGATAGAACCGTGCAATGGGAAGCGCAGCTTCTCGGGAATGTCTCTGGTCACTTTTTCGTTGCTCAAAACTACCCCCATGACCTTGTAGAACACTGGGAGATGGCCACTGTGGAGTCCAGTCTCAAGAGTCTCGCACTTGCTGCCGAGGTGTCGGAGCTCAAGGCCCAGACAACCTCCCTCACGGAAGAGCTAGTACGCTTGCGGGCCACCGTCAGCCGCCTCGAGAGTGCCGCACGTGCCGACTCTGTCTGGCGCGATGCCAAGTCCTCCTATCCGCAAGCACGCACCCGCAACATACGTCCGCCGAGGAAGGAGAACTTGGTTTCATCTTTCTTCCAACAAGGTAGCAGCACATTGGTTGCAGCCGCCTCGCGTTTATACCCGCCGTTTGCCTCTGCGCCTTCGTCACACACTCTCCAAGACACGATGCGCAGTGCTTACTCTCAGCAGCTTGACGCCTTTCCTCCTCTATGTGGCGAGAATCGTTCAGAAGACGTGAAGAAGGGCAAGCACCGCGCTACTGACAAACCTATCGATGACAATAACCTTCCACCGAAGACTAGCGCGGACCCCCTAGCAAAAGATGTAGACCCTCCATCAAAAAATGTGGTCTCTTCGGCAGAAGGTGGGATCCGATCTTCAGCGAAAAACATGGACTCTTCAGCAAAAAAATCGACTCCTCCAACAAACAATGTGGAGTCTTCAACGAAGGACCACATTGACCCTGTAGACGACTTCGCCTTCGCTTTAGCACAACAGCGACTATACGACCAGGAGCACGAGTGCTTGATCATGGAGCGTGGGCGTCTCTCAAACACGGCAACGTTCAAATGTGAGATCTGCATGGACAAACACTCGCAGGAAGATGTCGCGCTTGTTGACGGGTGTGGGCATCGGTTCTGCAGAGACTGTATCAGGGCATATGCGTCAAGTCAGCTCCGTGAGCATTCGTACCCTATCTTCTGTCCGCTTTGCAGTGTGGAGAAAGGCGAAGACGAACCAAGCGGTGAGGTTCTTTCTGAAGATCTGACCTGGCCGAGGCTCATAGTCATTCTTAGTCCTCAACAATGCTCTCATGCAGCAGATCGGCCTCTCAGAAGAGGAGTTTGCAACATTCATCGAGTTGGAGATGGCGTCGTTCTCTATACTTGTGCAGTGTCGAAGGTGCGTACCTCTACAGAGAGTGCGTACTCCATCTTATCATCCGTGCAGCTGCAATAACTCCTTTTTCGTCGTGCGCGAGGAGCTAGACATGGTAGACACTGTCGCATGCCCTCTACCAAGATGTGGACAATCGTGGTGCAAAATTTGTAGTCAGATACTGGATGATTCGGACGCGGAAGCGCACTCTTGCGATGGTACCGCTGAGTTGCGGCGGCTCATGAGTCAACAGGGATGGAAGTACTGTCCTGGTACACTGTTCCCCTACTCTTGCTGCACGAGCATGGCGTGCTGAATGCCTTTCCTGTAGGATGTCAAACGCCTGCCGAAAAGATTGACGGTTGTAACCACATTAAGGTAAGTAATTCAAACTCATCGGTTGTGCATGCCCTTAACCATATCGTAGTGCACATCCCCAGGCTGCACCATGTAGGTGCCTGGCTATGCGCGAGAATTTGTACTCACTTTTAGACAGGCACTTCTGCTACCGCTGCGGAGCCATCATCGTGAGCTCGATCGCGCCTCGAGAAATCGAGCGACATGTCTCTCTGCATTACCAAACGTGTAAGATGTTTGAAGACATACCTGATGATACCTAGTGAACGTTAGATGAAGCTGTACTTGCATAAATACATACCCTTAACGTCCAAGATCGGCGACACGACAAGACTTCTACTAGTACAAGTGAAAGGCTGTGTCTCTGTAAACCAGTAATGCTATTCGCAGCTGACGCGTAGTCTGGGATTGAATCAACTCCAGGGCCTCATGGTCTTTCCTGACACGCGCCGTCATGTATTGCACATAACTTAGCCAGCCCTTTCAAGTTGCCTAACTTCGTAGTGACTCCTTACCATCAATGTGCTCATTTAGGACACGTCTGCCAATTTGAACATCACTGTGCGAACGCGGGTATCATTCCCACTCTGGGACATAGTCTCCCTAGGCCGCGGACTTTATTGGTGGATGTTGCCCGTATTTCGCTGTTCGCTGTCTGCCATGATACAGCGCTTATTCAGGTTCGTGGCGTTGAATAACTCGGAGAAGTCCGAAGGCTAAAGGCGCTCTCTAGCGACTCATCCGCGCAAAACAGCTTTGCTGCACGCGACCATCTGTCATCCTATGCAAAGCCCTGCACTTCAATCTGCTCTCAAACATGGCTCCATACTGGTCGGGTCGACCAAGTCCGAGAGCCAGTCTAACTTACGAGGCATTTTAGCTTCCAGACTAGCGCGATATTTCGAGGCTTTGGGAGAGGAATTCCCAGATGACATCGGGGCAACGCTGGAGGCCGCCCAGCTACGGACATCACAAGAAGCGCTACGAGTTATTCGAGTTGTCCAAGCCTTGGTGAACCCAGGAACTTCACGTACTACGGACCAACGCTCTCAGCTTCACGGCCCGGGGACAGCTGCGTCAGAGGAGCTACTCGGCACACGGGACCTATCTCAGCTGCGTATATTACTATCCTTAATCTTCAAGTGGTCCGTCGACCCTTGTATGGCTCGGGTGTCAGCATCAATCCCTAGCGTTGCTTCAGGAAGCAGGCAGCGAATGGAGGTCAATATAATCGATCTCACCAGCGTGCCGGAGGATTACAAAGTGCTGGTCCCTACGCTTTTGCAAATAATCACTATTCTGCTACCTTCTGGAACTGGAGGCCCTCTTAGCCCTACTCACGTAACGTCTGCAATCTTGGACACACATCTGGTGGACCTGCTAAATCCCTGCATCGTGCTGGGATGGCTCCCAAAATCGCTGTCCAGTGAGTCAGTTTTCCCTGTGGATGAGCTACGGCCCTCAGTCGTCCATCTTATCAACATGTTAGTGCCTAAATATCTATATTAGGATGACTCTAACACCGTGGAAAGGCTTCCTGTATCGCGAAGCGTCACGGCGCTGAGTAGCATCCTATCCGACCCCTCCGCTTTACCGTATGTCCGAAAAGCATGCGGATATCTCATGAGCCGTCAGATTTTGCGGTATGACGGCGTGCGAGGTCTTTTCATTGCACTCTTCGCCGAAGAAGACATGGCAGGAGATGATGCATCCCTGGAGAAGTTGGAGAGCGTAGCCAATCTACTCAAATTTCCGCCAGTCGGCATGGACCAGAATGTAAGAATCCCTGCCAGTCAGTTTTGTTTCCGGTTAACACTTAACTACTTAGCTGTACCTGGGCCATATCATCCACCAACTACTTGGAATCCTGTCAGTCGGTGGAGAAGTTTCCCCTGCACATCAACGTGCGGCTGCCTTTTCACTATCCCGCATGATGTCTGAGGACAAGATTCGCGAATTTGCGACTCGTATTCTCCTTTCTGCCCTCCAACGCCCATTCCTAGAGGTTGCACCCCAGCCCTCACTGGACGAAGAAGGATCTTCGCGAAGAACCTCTGGCCAAGTATTAACACCGAGCGATGCTATTCGCACACTTCAAGCTTTCCTCACGAATACTGATCCGTCACCTACGCTCGTTTCAAGCCTACTCACACCCATCATTGCCCCGCTTTATATGCTTCTGTCGGCTCTAGACTCGGTCAAAACCTCTGATCCCGCCCAGAAAACTACCGTCGGCGGGCTTCTGAGGACTTGGGGTCGGCTAGTGGACACGATCGAAGGGATGGCTACGGTTTGGTCGATTGTCGAGGGAGAAGGCGGTGAATGGCACGTTGATATCCTTGGACACATATCTAGAGTGAAAGAGTGAGTTTCAACTTTTCAGTCTTGTCTCACCTCGGTCGCGACTGACACAATGAAAAGAACCAATCCCATGGAGCAATTATCCCTGTTCACGCCGGATGATCTACAACGCGCCGAAGAGTCGGGTGAATTTGACCTGAACGCCAATCTTCTGAACCTGCGACCCGATCCAGTTCACTTTGTCACATTTATCAAGTCCCTCGATCGTCCGGATGTGGCGTCAGAGCTCTTCGTCCACCTTCTAGAGGCTTATCGCGAAAGCAAGGCCGCGAGCGACGCCGACCCATTGAGGTATGCCTTCACCTAGTCATGGCAATCTTGACTTCTAATCGACTGCGTAGCACACTTTTATACCTGCAGCTCGTCGTTCAAATGCAGAACCAGATATCTGCCGGAGATTCATCACTGGACATACTGAAGAAGCCCGATCATGTATTATCTTTCATAAAACATGCACTGCAGTCGTCCCAACGAAACGCACCCATGGAACAGGCACCTTCGAGGCCGACGGCGAGCGACAGACTTAAGTTAGAGGATCTTCGCATCGTAGACGTGAACGAAGAGGAAGACACCGCGTCAGAGGGCGACAGCGATGACGAGGACGAGCCTTCTGTTCCTCGAGAGGGCTCGGACGAAGAAATGACTTCTACTGCGCTCACTCTACTCCTGTCTGTTCTCGAAGGTATGTTCGTTTAGTGATTCCATGAAACCATTCTTAATAATATACAGCCAATCCCAATTTGAATGCTCAGACGACCCTCATTCTCGATGAGATATTCCCGCTATTGGAAGCCCTCGCAAAGGAGTCGTCTGAGGCCATCAAACCGCTTGCTAGAGAAGCTCGAATGGTCCTCACTGCACGCCTGGCGTCTTCCTCCATTCCTCAAGCGTCGAAGAACGTCGCAACGAAGGCCGGTGAGAGCGCACAAGAGACGTACCAAAAGGCTCTCAAGTTGCTCCAGGACCCAATCCTGCCTGTCCGCGCCCACGGACTTCTACTGCTCCGCCAGCTAGTGTCCTCGCGTCCGCAGAAGGATGGCACGCTCCAGGAGCCGGAAATTGACCGCGCGCTCGTCCCGGGCATCCTCTCCATATTCCTACAGTCACTCCAGGATGACGACTCGTACATCTTCCTAAACGCCGTGCAGGGATTGGCCGCGATGGTGGACGGGTTCGGCAAAGACGTGCTGAGGAACCTGGTGGATATGTTCACCAATGGGCTTGAGGGCATTGCGAGCAGCACTCTAACGCAGTTGGACGTCGACACGCGGACTCGGGTGGGAGAAGCACTCGGGCAGGTGGTCAAGCGGTGTGGCGAAGCACTCCCCAGCTACGGTGCGTCTATTATTTATTAGTCTTTTATTAGAGTAAATCTAACGCGAGCCTCAGGGAACCTCTTGATCCCGCCTCTATTCGGTGTCGTTAGAGCTTCCCACCTTCCGACCGCGTTACGCACGTCTGCCCTATCATTACTCGCCCATTGCGCAAACACCAGTGCTGTGGCGATACTCCCGTACGCCGTCGATCTGACCTCAAGTATGGTAGATCTTCTTCAGGTGGAGTCGGTGGCAGCAAAGGAGCCCATCAGAGCGCAGACCGCTGAGGAGGACTCGGGGCACGCTGCGCCGGATGTAACGGGGAATAACAAGCCAAAGAGGGACAACCAAGACTCGGTCGAGTATCAGCCTACCACTAAGAACTCGAGGGTCCCAACCCTTCGGCGTTCAGCTCTATACTTCCTCTCGCTTCTTACGAGGGCCTTCGTAGCACAGCTGGAAGGCGCATCAATGTTGGCGGTCTATATTCTTCCAGGCGATCTCATGCGACGAGCAAAGACGACGGTGGGGTACGTTGCTGCGACCGATGCAGACCTAGTGGTGCGCGTCATGGCGAAAGAGGCCCTCGAAGGGCTAGATGATCTAGCGGTAGCAATGCTGGGATTGGTTGAATGAATTGCGTGCATCCTTGTAGCAGATACACTTGTAAGCAACATAGTATCGAGTTGACATACTGAACGGTTGTATGCCCCGTATCTGTCCCAGCGATCGTGACCTTTAACAGGCTGAGTCAATAGAAAGGCAGTTCTTGATCTCGGTCTGAAATTCATGAATACACACTCTGACCGAGAGTACTAATGAGACGCCCGTCCGAGGTGGTTGGATGGGGCAAGCCGCCACCTCGAAC
Organism: Phlebiopsis gigantea 11061_1 CR5-6; assembly: GCA_000832265.1. Classification (NCBI taxonomy): domain Eukaryota; kingdom Fungi; phylum Basidiomycota; class Agaricomycetes; order Polyporales; family Phanerochaetaceae; genus Phlebiopsis; species Phlebiopsis gigantea. The sequence continues at coordinate 23,422 of KN840469.1, read as the reverse complement.
AGTGGTCCAGACCTGGTAGCGCACGTCATTCACTCGAGCACTCACAGGACGGGTGTTTTGAATCCAAATGTTCATCCATTGGCTACGGGTACAACCGCGCCTGCAGCCCGCCCGATTTCGTCGACGCGCCGCGCAAAGCCCTTCCAGCGCGAACTACCAGCCTGGAGTAAGACGGCGTGGTCCGAGGCGCTATCTACGGGGACGCTGAGCCTGAGGAAGGGGTTGGCGATGGAGCGACGATAGGCTGTGTGCAGAGCCCTGAATATCTGCGGCGGATGCGGACGTTAGCGATGAGGTGATTGCCTCGGGCGATTTGCACGCACCGCTACGACGTCGGCGTCCCGCACTACTGCATCTGAGAGTTCTAGTGCTATGATAATCTTCACCTTCAGGGGCGTCATGTATCCATAGACCGCTACGTCCTCCACGTAGAGCAGACCGAGGTAGCACTCCGTGGACTTCGACGCGTTCGCGGCGGCGACTGTGCGAGGGACGCTCAAGTCATTGATGGAATAGACAGTAGAGCGTTATACACTTACTCCGTTCCTCTATAACATCCAAACTCGTATGAGCGATGTAGTGGTATTTTAGTTCATCTTGACGCGGTTGGGAGAATGTACGGATCAGTATGGGATGATTCTGGGGAGACACAAAGGCAGCGGCATTTAGGCGAAGCTGAGGAGGCATTTCATGTGCTGATCGAGTTTGTATGCGGTGAGAGTGTGTATTGACAATATTCAGTATGTGGTGGTCGGGAACAAATCGTCATCCCAGCCTCAGGAGGCGCTCACGCTCCGAGGCCGGCAAGTTGATTGCATTCATGTCCTTGGACTTCGAAGAGAAGTCTCACAATGCAATTATCGCGGAATAGAGACGGAGAGATTGAATCTTTATACAGAAGTAAGGACTGCCAACGAGAAGGTGGTAAGCGTAGTCATAAGAGTTGACGTTCTACTTGCCGCAGCCCCCGGGGTTGCGTAAAGATGAGGGCGCCGGAGAAGCAACAGAAATCTATTATGCAATCTATCGCACGCCCAGTCGTACAGCCAGCCGAAGCCGGTATTCTCCAAGCTGCGTAGCGTCGAGGGCAGGACGAGGTTATTCTAGATTGCCAGCCGTAGACGACACATTAGACATTCCAAGGGAGATTATAGCAAGGTGGACAGCATGCAGACAGTATAACAATGAGAGATCCTTTGCGGCTTCTTCACAGAGAGCCACTGGAGTAGAACCTCCATGCAAAGTAGGCACCGAGGAGGCCGAGAGGCGCAAAGTACATGAGACTGCAGACGAATCAGTCAGCAACAACACCACATCGTAGACTGAATGCCCGTACTTCGAGCCCTGCTGTACAGCAGTGTTGACAGCAGTGGATGATGAGGCCCTGGTCGACGCCTTGACCTTCAGCTCCTATAGTAGGCTCGCTCAGCAATAGAATACTAAAGCATAAGAAGAACACGTACACCACCCTGCTCGAAATCGCCAACGAACAAGTCGGGAAGGAGTGCACGAGCCTCATCAGAGTGACCGACGTCCTCGAAAGCCTCGGTGGCGTCCTTGGCTATAAGAGATGACATGTCAGAGAACGCTATGGGAACCAAGACATGACACTGACCGCCCTCAGCCAAGATGACCTCGTCTCCGCCAGGGTGCTTCGGGCGACAACATCAGTCTCGCTGTTCTCAAGCTAACGACCTTCAGGAAAAGCGACGTACCTCGTCGAGGAACTTTGTGACGTTGTAGACTGGGAATGAGACGTCAGTATAAACGCGCGAATGCTAATTGGTTGAGCAAGAAAAACACACCCTTGCCGTGAATGAGGAGGTAGATGTTGTCCTTGGTGGAGTGGGCCTTGAGCTCGTCGTAGGTGATGATCTTGGAGGACATGGCGAGGTGACGACGGCGGAGGACGAGGTGGCAGAGGGAGGTGTGAGGCGAATCGTGCGATTTGGCGGCAACGCTTCGCCCCGCTATATCTAGCGGACCAATTCCCACGTGGCAGGACTCGGACTACCTGGCAGCGCTGCTCCCCTCAATTCGCACCGTTGCGCGGCTGTGGTCCATCACAAAGACAAATCGTTCATTTATAAACCTCCCACAGCGCAGGCCCGCGCAATACAGTCGCTCACACCGCGCGAGCTCGGCTTCTGCGAAGTCGCCAGGGATAGTCGCGCTGAGTACGATCGTCTGACTCTCTCTGTGGCCACAAGGCTGCCTGGCCACCCGATTTTCCCAGCTCCTTTGTCTGGGCCACCGCGCCGTTCAGACGACCCAAGGGCCGTTGTGCATTGAGGAACGAGCGTGGGAGTATGTCCCGAAAAGGGCGTGTATCACGATTTCCAACTCCGCCCGTATAGCATCGCCGTGCGCCTTGGCAGCGCGAATTCTCTCTTGCTCTCGCCCGTCGCGTCACTCACGGCCACCCTCGCTCAAGGCGACATGGACGATACCTCCGACATTCTCGGCGGGCAACTTCACGTTGCACGCCATGGCTCATTCTTCTCGTCCTTTAGTTTCAGTTTCACTAGTCTTTTCTCCGCCACCATCCTCGTACTGGCCGCGTTCTATGGCCTTCAGCTCCTGTATCCGCATTACCGCCAATATCAAGAGAAACGCTATCGCAAGTACGTGCCCAAATTTATCATGCATCGCTCTCAGAATAACATGTGACCCTGTTTCTAGGTCTATGAGGCGTAGACACGGTATACCGGATAACGATCGTCGACCATTCAACGTCGCGTACGCTGCTGCCAAACGTGCTCAGAAGGAGCGCGAAGCAGAGGAGAAGGGAAAACCAAGACGGAGTAGCTCAGGGCTGTCCGTGGTTGGGGCGCAAGTTGCGAAGCAGCATGTCGCAGCCCCGACGATCCAGGTGACCAGGCCACACAGGGCCACAGGTGTGTCCGCCTTCTGTTCATTATACTGGCACTAATGGCGTGTTTGCTACACACAGCTCCTTCGACACAGCCCTTGCAGGGCAAGAACGCGGAGGAGATACCACGGCCACGTTCCAGCTACCTCGAATCTCGGCGAACATCTGGCCAGACGGCGACTGCGAGCGAATCCGAATATCACACGTATGTATCTTCACGACTTGCGTCGACGTCAGCTTATGAATTGCGTGTGTCAAGGCCCGGTGTCCCTCAAGAAACCGGTAATGAAAAGCTCGTGCGGTCGGCAAGTTCTTCGTCTCTGTACGCACCTGCATTCGCGCGCTCCGCTGCACCTGGCGCAGGCCATGGCAAACGTGCATTAGATGATGAAGGGGCACAGGCTCAGGAGTCGAAAAAGACGCGTTTGGCTAGCGAGGACATGATGGACGGCGTCGATGAAGAAAGGGCTGCGGATGCAGACGTTGACGACGACATGGATGTTGACGAGCTCTCTCTTGCACAACCCAGGCGAGGTGCGAAACGGCTCGCTAGCGTTGATGACGACGAAGGCTTCGAGTCGGCTCAGGCAATCGGTAGAGACAAGCGGCCTAAGAAGGTGGCGAGGGACGATTCTTTGCTCAGGGATATGCGAGGCAAGAAGCGCGATCGTGCTGAAGCTGGCTCGACATTCGGAGGGGACGATGAGGTAGAGGCCGAGGCCGACGACAGTCATAGGTCCCAGCGTCGCCGCCACCTCGGCAACAAGAAGTCGAGTGGCAACCTTCGAGGCCGCAAACGCGTACGCGAGCCGGAATCTGTGGACAGCGAAAATGAATCAGACTCGTCTTCTAAACGCGCAGCTAGACATAAGCGCGGTAAACACTCCCCCTCCGAAGACCCTTGGACCTCCGACGACGGCATGGTTTCGCATGATCCGCTTTGCAAGGGTCGTCAGATCGGCGAAGAGTGGGAAACTAACGGTGTCCGATACAAAGTTGGACTAAACGGTCAGAGGCTCAGGCAGACACTGGTAAAGAAGTTACGATCTCGGTTCCCCATGGTATGTCTAACTTCCTCTAGCAACGAACCTTATGCTAATCAAACTACAGCCTAAAGACTCTGAGCATCCTGATCGACGAGCAAACGTGGATGTTTATGTGGAGACTTGGCTTTCAGAGGAAGAATATCAGATTGCGAAGAAGCGCAACGAGCTGGCTTGGCAGTCACCTCAGAGCTCTACGATCGACTTGCCGGCTACAACGGACGTACTGGTAAGTCGCATACTTGGCTCACTGACAGTCGTCTTAATGCTGCCTACAGGATTCCCCGTCTAAGGGAAAGAACCTCTTATGGTCTTCTACTGCAACGAAGGATATGCGTAAGCAGCAGGTCCTTGTCAAGTCGGTCGTAGCAAGTGGCAACTCGCGGGCCAACCCATTCAAGCCGTCGCATAACGCGCTCGTCCGTCGTATCTCGACCATCTTCACCCCCGTCATACCCACCGCCCCTGAGAGTCCCAAGCTCAGGCCATCACGATCGTATTCTAAATGGGAAAAGCAGGATCTAGAGGCCGCGGCTATGACGAAGCTGAGAGAGAAGGTCAAGAGCGATGCTCCTGTCATTCCTGAGAAGAAGACTGTCACATTCGCCCTTGGACACACCAGCATACCACCTTCCGGTATACCCCCACAAGCCTCAGTAACTGATTCGTCTGCGACATCAAAGTCCACTAACGCGGCGAAACCGTCAACTTCATTCTCATTCGGAAATTCTGCCACGGCGGGAGCTGCTCCACCTACGAAGGCTTCAACTTCTGACCTTCCCTCTCTGACGATCCCCACATCAGCCGCAAAGCCTGCTGCAACTGTCCAACCGTCTGGACCTTCGAGTACAGCCAAAATACCTGCTGCGGCACCGCCGGCGTCTACTCCATTCTCCCTTGGTAATTCTCATGCAGTTCAACCTACTGCCAGCTCGACGTCTGCACAACCTTCCGCTGTGACCGTAACTGACTTCTTCGCGAAGCCTGCTGCTCCTCCCGCTTCGTCTACATTCAATGGATTCGGCGCTCCCTCTACTTCTGCCGCCACTCCTCACCCTACATCGACACCGAACATGTTTGGATCTGCGCCGCAGCCGTCTTCAATCTCAGCGGCTCAGACTACGTCCAACACATCATCCCAGTCAGTTGCAAATCCGTTCGGTTTTGGAGCACCCGCAAAGCAGTCGGATGACAAGCCTGCGCGACCCGCACAAACTTCATCGACCGGCCCTTCGCTTCTCGCCCGGATGGGCGCGTTCAGCAATGCTCCAGCGCCATCGGCCACGATCAATACATCCAGTGTTCCGACGTCACAGCCTATATCTTTCGCAAACCCGGGGGCGCCAGCGTCAGCCACTGTTCCTGCAGCGTCCACGTCTGAGTCGTCCGGCTCTAACGCCCCAGTCAAGTTCAATTTCGGTGTCACGTCAAAGGCCACCCCTGCACCTGCAACGAATTACGCTCCCGCCACAACTCCTGCGGGCGATGTAACCAAAGACGCTACCACATTTGCCTTTGGCGCCACGAGCACGCCGGCAGTGGATTCGAAGGCTACCTCCGAGGCGCCTAAGAACTTTGGCTTTGGTGCCTCTGCGGCAAGCGGTACCTCGGTCTTCGGTAGTACGGGTATTTCGCCAGCATTTGGAGGCGCGACAACGTTCCCCAGAGACGCACCTGCCACTCCGAACCCGAAGTCCGCATTCGCCATGCCAAAGACGCCTGCCAACACCACCGTATTTGGTGCTAGCACGACTCCAGCCGGTACCCCGAGCGGGTCGATATTTGCCCAGCCCGCACCTACCACCCCTGCAAATGTGTCTGCGTTCAGTGACGCTATGAGCACTACTCCTATCGCTACCCCTCCGACTACGTCGGCATTTGGCAACAACGTTCCGTCTACGACCCCAGCAGGTCCACCGCCTACTAAGCCAATGTTTTCGTTTACAAACAACCCGACGTCTGGCTCTTCCGCGCCCTTGTTTGGCAACATGTCAAAGCCTGCTGTGCCCAGTAGCACGCCGTTGTTTGGTCAGCCAACATCGTCGAATGCTTCTTCCAGCCAGCCAGCCGGTACACAAGCATCTACCTCGAAGTCTTTGTTCTCGTTCACTGCACCTCCTGCAGCGAACGGCGTGGCACCGAATGCCTCCTTCGGATTCACCGGCGGCAACGCCACGTCCACGCCTGCCGCCAGTGCGGGTGCGTCTACAGCGGCACCATCCCAGAACAAATCGATGTTCCACTTCGGAAGCGGCGGGTCGACGGCGACTCCGGCGTTTGGGAGCATGGCGTTTGGCTCCTCGAATAGCGGCGCCGCGGGGTCCTCTGCAGCTAGCACAGGCCAGACGGCCAAGCCGACCCCGACCCCGAGTATGTTTGGCTTTGGTGCGCCCACCGGCTCGACACCGTTTACGTTTGGGCAGACGAAGCCACCAGGGTCGAGCCAAAAATAGTTTCTCTTAACGTAGGGATTTGAGAATTTTCTGCGTTCTTCGTATTCTTCCCTTTCTGCGTTCTTCGTATTCTTCCCCGCTGCACATCACCCATAACTTTATTTGATGATTCCACATAACCGAACCAATTTTGCACGCATCCGTACTTTACTCTTACATTTTCGAGCCTCTGCTCTGTAATCTTAGCATGTATTTCGCGTGGGCTTCCCACGCACCGAGTGTAACACAGTTACGGACTGGTGATCAGCTCGACTTCAGACACACAGGCGAGAAAACATATGTGCAGAGAGTGTGAGGACATCTTTACGTCTCAGGACATGAGACGATGGGGCCCCAGTCGCTATGCATGTGCATGTCATATCGAGCGCTTCACAGTTGGTCGTTCTCAATTCCGAGACACGTTGGGGACGAGGGCTGGCAAACGACGACCAGCCGTCGACCTTCAACGTTTCAACTTGTGCTATCTAACACTATCTGGATAATCCCAAGAGTATGTATGGCTTTCTACCATGCTGCCTAGGTTGTTCCGCTAGACGTTAACGCACTGACAGCGGATCACACCAGGACGCTTTGCAACCTTTCTTTGTACTTACTGCACACTGTCGCGAAAACACCCCTATCTACGCGACATTCAACTTCAACTCGTATATGCATAACTAGCAAGTCTTCTCCCCAAGCGACACCTTCATTTAACCTCTCAGCTACCACTTTTCAACACATCGTCCACTACCCAACATTCCTTCGTCGCATTTGAGAAGAACTTGAACCCGTTCACCTTACCATGCTGTCCGCCCAGAATCCCTCAACCCCGAAGCGTCCACTACCCCCGGCGAAGATGCGTCGACGCGCACCGTCGCTCCCCCCGCCTCCGTACGATGACGCAGGTGCTGTCCCTGAGAGAGACGCGCTCGTCAACGAAAGACTGCAGCCTCCTCCGGACGAGTGGATCAACGAGAAGTCGCGGGACGAGCTCTCGGGCCTACTCCTTGCAGCCGGAGGGATGATCAAGGACCGGGAGACAGGTGCGCGTTTTGCCCCGTTACCCCGCATTTGCCTAGGATACTAAATCATCGTAATATTTCCTCCATCCAACCTCCTCCACGTCATGTCGAAACCTCACAGAGCTGGGATTAACGTCAGTGCTTTGTAAGAATCTCTACGAAGCGAACGTCTCGTTGAAGAGCAAGCATGATGCCCTCCTTGCGCGTATTCCGACCCAGCTCAGTCAAACCGTTTCGCCGCTACCGTCCCCCACCCGTGGGTTGTTCCCGTTGCCCCCCTCTACCCCACACTTCTACAGCATTTCACGACCACCCTCCCCCTTCGGGTCTGTCTCTGAGTCTTCACCGACGCTTTCTGTACTATCTGACCGCTCACGAGCCCGTCACACTCGCCGTATCTCTGTCACACCCTCCGACCTGACCTATCTTGCCGACCAAAATGCCGAGCTCCTATCCAAGCTCGAGAGGCTTGAAGAGGAGAGCACACAAGCCGACCTCCGCGGCAAGCGCAAGCTTCGTAAGCTGGAGAAAGAGATAGGCCTATTAAAGGAAGAGCTGGAGACGACCCGGGAGAAAGGCTTCGAGTTGGAGGAGAGGGTCATGAAGAAGGTCAGCGGGATATCGCTCGAGCAAGAGGAGGAGAGACGAAAACAGAGAGAAGAGAGGGTAAAGGCGTTGCGGAGAAGGAGTACAGGCGCGGAAGAGACTCAGAAGCCAGTCCTGGACTTTGCGCCTGCACCTGAGCTTCCCAAGAACACACCATCCATTCCTGCATCTATCCCTGAGGAGTCACCCACCGAAGCTCAGACCGAGGACTCCATCCAGGCCTGCACTTCTGACAACCCACCCACACAACGCGCTACGATCGTTGTGACACCTTCTTCTGATCCTCCCTCTGCACTCTCCGAAGATCTACCAACTTCACTGTCGCAGACCCATCCACTCGAATATGCCATCATTGCTCAGCTTCTCTCTAAGATCCGCGAACTTGAAGAGACCAACGCCCAGATCTCTGCAGAACAGAAAGCAACATCTGGCCGCCTGAATGCTGCTCAGAGAGAGGTCGACTCTATCACGCGAGCCTACGACTGTCTCGAGGGCGACGAGGATGAGTTGGAGGTCTGGGTCGTCCCCGATGAGCATTTCGAAGACTCAAACTTCGAGGTAGGGCGAGAGGGTGTTGAAGAAGATGGCGCGAGCGTATTTGGGAGCCCAATGAAGAGTCCTCGTGCACCTACGGGCCAAACTATCAGGTTCAGTAGTTTGCGGCGGACGATCGAGGGCGACGCAAGCCGACTTGCGCTGCTCGATAATCCTCGCGATGACTTTGCGAATGGGGTGGTAATGCAGAGCACGACAAGAAGTATATTCGGCCCCGGCGCTGACCCTAGTTCGCTCGGCAAGGACAAGAAAAAGCAGCCCGTGGGTCCCAAGTCGCGAAAGAGCGTTGTCGGGCTATTCGATTCTCCAGGGAATGATGCGGAAGAGGAAGAGGAGTTACTCAGTCCTGCACAGAAGTATCCTCCGAAGCTGAACGTCACTCCATCCTTCCGTGCGCTATCTCCGCTTCCCATTGGTGCTACGGGTGCGTCAACTGACCTTGCTGACATTTCGGGCTGGTCTAACGCTGCCACGGATAATGACCTCTCCCACTCATTCGACTCTGCTTCCTCTATTTCAGACGATGGCGAGTCTGTCTACGCATCTCCTCTTCCTCCTACCATCGGTTTCAACCTTCCGGACTCCCGATCGCCGTCCCCATCACCCTCTGACATCTCTTCACGACCCGCATCCCCCTCTCCCTCCACCCTTGGCATTAGCGCCGCCCTGCACACACTCGGTTCAGAGCTGGGAAGTGAGTTCGGAGACGACTGGGGGGAACGGGCCGGAAATCATCATTTGCGTGCAACGAGCCTCTGCGACATGGGCGCTGACGTGAGCATGGAAAGCGGGCGTAGTGTTCCTGGGGGATGGGTTGGTGACGGTGGAGAAGACATTGGGTCAGATCGTCCGTGTATACCGGAGATCGACATCGAAAGCGAGGACGGTCATGCGCCCGTCACCAGTAGCACGAGCACTGCTGTTTCGCGCAGTGTCAGCGGCGGTTCTGCTTCTGGGTCAGCAACCCCCATGGGCACACCGACGAAAGCCAACTTCTCGTTCCACAGCCATCTCCATCCGCATGTCGTTGTCCAGCCTCCTACTCCTTCCCCTGGCAAACTCAAAGTCGGGGCGAGGGGCATCAAGTCTCCCCGTTCTCGGAGCAGACTTAGGGTCTCATCCAGTAAAACCGTTCGCGGCGACCTCGGCGTCGGAGCCGCTCTAGACGAGGACAAATTGGCCAAGGTCAACGACCGGAATGCGCGGTTGTCTCAGACCGTCCGCGCGCGCACAAACCGGTGGGTCGAGCGGCGGTACACCGAGTATGCTGAGCTCGCACCGCCACCGTTGTCACCCGTTCTCTCGCCTACGTTCTCCAACGTGCCATTTCCATCCTCTGGAGATTTTACCCTCGAGCGGGGGCTTGTGAAAGGTGGGCCCAGGAAGCGGCGGTCGACTATGCAAGCGGCCCGGGCGGCGAGAGCTCCAGATATGAGGCGGCGCACGGCGAGCACGGCGATGGCGAAGATGGACGAGTCGTTCGAGGAGGCGGTTCACCGTGTCTCACGCTCAATCTCCTTCTCTGCGTCCGCATCGAGGGCAAGTGCGGATCTAGCGAAGTTCAAGGCGCTCGAGCTCAACTTTGATTGTTCCGACGTCGAGCCTGAGTGCGAGACCCCTCGTGACGACAAGGTCCCTCCAACCCTGGAGGCCGCGTCGGTGGCTGGGTCCCAGGTCTCAAAGACGACGCACACCGGCTTCGTGGGCTTCGTATTGGAGGTGTGGCTTTGGTTGCAGTTTGCGATCGTCGTGCTGGTGTTCCTGTGGGCAATGGCGAGGAGAGGGCCGAAGAGCGTTCTTGAAGATGCGGAGAGGAGTCACCGTCAAAGCCAGAGGCGATGATACCAACTCCCATTTCGTCATTTCATTCATTTGTTTCCGGTCCCGCATTAGGGTCCCGCATTGGAACTCATTTACAACTGGAATCTGTCGCAATCATGAATTCTGCGCATTGTACATAGCATATATTCCCATGTAGTTGCAACTCATCGTCCTGGATACTTCAGATGTCGGGACCAGACCGTGATGTCTCTTAGGTAGGAGATCGGGCCGGAAGCAGGAGGGGGGTTCGATTGTGAAACAGTAGTGCTTTGTCTAACTGTGCCCACAGATCTCTACGTGAAATTGTTTACTCACCTTCAACAGATTGTGTTGCTATATATAAGATCATTGCGCATATTTTCGTGAGTAGAAATGCATTCGTCTCGTCATCGCGTTTACTAGTTAACATCCAACCCGAAGATCAGGTTTCCAAATGATTAAATGCAGCAATATGCGAGGTCCCGTCGCTCTCTACGTCGACGTGCGCCATCAACTAGAAATCGTTGATTGCGTTCTATCCTCGACGAGCGTGCACCATTTTGAGGTTCAAGGGCCCGTCAATCAGTTCAGCATGCTCGTCACGGCATGCACCGGCGTACGAGGGAACTTGCTTCCTGTATTGTCAACGTCCACCAGACCCATGGCCTGAGCCGCTGATTTCATGGAAAAATCTCGAGGCTTGCGCAGTGCAGCTGAGTAAATCGACTCTTCGTATTGATCCTCGCACGGTCCCTTCGCAGGAGTATAAAGCCGTCTGTGGTCATAGCAAATTCATTCAACAGCCACCTCGGTCTCCACCTGTCTCTTGAACTTCTCCTAAATGTTTTCAGTGAGCCTACGCGGTCTTGCAACGTCTGCTCTAGTGGCTTGCGCCCTGAGAGGGTCCGTCGTTGATGCCACGGGGCCTAGGGCTAGATGTGTCGGTCAGTACAAATATCTTGCAACTTGACGAAATTGAAAGCTGATCAATAATTGTAGAGAGTTACAATACTGTGTAATGTGACATCTATATCCACGCAATATGTGGCTTACGTTCGCGCCCAGTTCAACGGATTCCTGCGCCTCGATTTCCGGGTGGTCGGGAATCAGCGTATCCACAATTCAGTCTCTGAACCCCGGCCTGACGAGCTGTAAGTACCCCCACTGAAAGTGATAAGTGATTGTTCGAATAACGATTCCCGTAGGCAGTGCCCCTCTGAATCTCAAAACAGTGTGCTTGCGGAGTACGTAGACATGCTTCGTCCGTATCCGAGTCTTTCGTTTGGATGGCTGAATACTACTACGTAGTGTTCACTCCAACCTGCACGAAAGAGGCCCCTGCGACGGCGAAAACTTGCAATGACCTCGCTACCGAGTGGCAGCTCGCCGTCTCTGACTTTGTCGAGCTGAATGATAATGTCGACAGCACTTGCGACAACCTCGTGGTTGGCCAGGAGGTCTGTGCTTTCTTGGAAAATACCTCGAGGGCTTCTCTGACACAGGTTTCGTAGTATTGTGTCAGCGATGTTGATTGTTACCCAGGCAACACAAACCCGTACTGCTCTGGCAGCTCCTCGTAGATTCGAGTGCCCGTTCGCACGAAGTGTACAAAAGTGTAGTCGTGGTCCAGAAAACCGATTCTTTTTAGATGACAACACGTGACAGTGATTCTAATGTCTTAGGAGTCCAGGACACAACATGGTCGTACCAATGGCATTTCGGCGCGAGGTTTTATGGGTGTTGAGTCTGATTTATCTGGATGATCTTCCAAACTCAATCGGATCAAACGCCACGAAGCTTCCGGATTCGGTCAATTTCGGCTGATCCGGCGGCAGCAGCCCTGTGACGGCCGAGGTACGAGACCTTTCACTTACACACCTCCACAACTTTGAAATTTATGATCCTTCCTCCGCTGAGCGATGGCATGAGGATGTGGGAAGGTAACTATTCGAACTTTGGTAGTAGACCCTCTCAGGATACACTATCGTCTTATCTTTACCTCCGAGTCGGCCTAATACTTCAAGTTGCCATCATATGCATGAAGCCCATGACCTGAGGTAGTCCTTTATCTCGCACGCTGTGGCTGTCATGTTGATGCACATGACCCAATCCAAATCCTGACGAAGGATCCCAATTTAACCCTGAACCTCAGTGGGACGCAAATCAAACGACCCCCGCTCGTGCTAAGGGTGCCAATACCGTTAGTAGTTCCACCATCGCCGACGCCCGCTCGAGCACGTCCAACTACGGATCTGTCCTCAAGCTCTTTGCTCCAGGACGCCAGATTAACGTTGCGGACTACTCCTCTGACGTTGCCTACACGGTGAAGAGTGGAACATCCTTTGCTAGTCCCCATGTGCGATGTGACATTTCAACCAGGGTCACTATGACCGATACGTCTGGCAGGTTGCAGGACTGGTAGCATACTTGATCTCACTCTATGGCAACAAAACGCCAAAGGAGATGACGGACTACCTCCAAGCGACTGTCATCGAGGACGTGCTTAGCGACATCCTCGAGTTGTTTGTATCTCGTTGAAGCTCAATGCTCAGAATGGTCTTTGATAGCTGAGGGCACGCCAAATTTATTAGCCAATAACGGTTTTCTGTAGACCACAGCATCTGCGGCCTCATTTGATAGTCGTATCCAACAGTACAGTGACCATATCCTGGTCCCGCTACATTGCCTCTCCAAAATATGTTTTACCTCAAGGCAGCCATGTTGTCCTCGTCCCAAGTACATAAATAAGGATTGAACTTCTAAAAGCCAAAATTAGTATCCGACAGTTCCACACATCCTTGAGTGTACAGTTGATAGAAAGGCTCTAGATCGTTTAGTAGGAAGTCCCTCCATACCGGAGTATGCATCCGGACTTCGAGTTCCAGCCCCACAATCTTCCGGCCCAGGGCAAGCAACGCATCTCCGAGAGCCAGCAGCGGCTGGATATGGTCCGCGATCGGACGTGCGAACTGGTTGTCATAAATGACGAATGACATGTGCGCAAGTTTAGGGTCAGCGACCGTGAGGTACGACGTGAGCATGTGCAGGGGCATGTCCCAGGCGCGACTATGCGAAGGGACGATGCAGAGTCTCAGCGTACGCATGTTCGTGCAGGCGGATAGATATGGAAGCTCTGTCTCGGCCATCCCTGTGTAACGAGCAATTGTGAGATCACAATATTTTCTCATGTATGAGATTTGGCTTACAGTTGGCCCCGACGTTGATTCGGCACTCGAGATTCTCTAGTCGAGGCCCCATTGTTCTGAAAAGGCTATCCCAAGGATGGATCTCGTGCGAGTTCATAATGTACACGTCGACATGGACGTTCCGAAGGTTGGCAATGTACGGGAAGTCGAGGAGGGAGCGGCCCGTGATCCCGCTATGCTTGATGGACAGCGAGTGCAGTCTGAGCTCCGGAGTAAATGCCTTGTTGAAGATTGTAGCCGTGCTGTCGATGAGCCTGCTGATGGATAGCTCCCGCAAGCCTTCGAAGCAGTCGACGATCTTCGTGAGGTCAGCATCGCGACCTACGCCCGCGGTGTGATGGGCGAACATCGAAGCGCGACCAAAGTCCACGTCAAGGCTCTCCAGTGGCACTCTCGGGGAGCATGTCTCTGCGTTGAGAGTACTTGTGGCTCGAGGTACGCGCGGGGTCGCTTCTGTCAGCGTGATTCGTTCCACGCGTAGACGTTGGAGTCGAGGGAAGAGCTTCACGGTCGAGAGGAAGAGGGATTTATCCAACGGGGATGAGCCCATGAAGCGAGACAGCCACTGCGCTGCTGAAGCTTGTCCATCGTCTGGGGTGACAGTGTTTCGGAGAGCACGCAACTGCAGAGAACGGACATGGATACAGATCTCGGGGTGAGCGCTGAAGAAGTTGAACAGCACGGCAAAGCGATGTCGTGGAAGATAGCATGGGATAGTGCTTCCTGTGCCTAAAGTGCTGACCGTCATCCAGGCTTTCTCGGACTCGGAAACTAGGCGATCTTGCTTGCCCTGCCAATTTGGACCGCCTGGCCAGTAGGCGAAGGAGAACGAGATCGAGCTGAACATGTACGGGATAGACATGTCCCGCCAAGCTCTGCAAACGAGCGAACAGGACTGCAGATCTCGCTTGTTGAGGGCGAACTCGACTTCGGGAATGAGATAGCTGAACACCTGAGCGACGAGCTCCAGGGGTAAGCACCTAGGCTCTGTTTCACTCATGAGTGTGGCAGATCTGATGTTGGCAAGATTTTTGAGTAGTGCATCGCACATCAAGTTGGATATATACCTGAGGTTCGAGTGAGGTCACGGTGCTGTCCTGCGCTGGTCACCTTGGACTTTACCACGAGCGCCGAACACGTGAATGATCTCGGTTATATTATGCCGCCTCAGTTTTTCGGTTGTGGCTGCAGAAACTTTGGGATCTGGATTACTACAATATTGTAAAGGGTATACACGGCTCTACGCATATCCCTAATCTATAGCATGAATGCTCGACGAGATGGTCCGTGGGTATTCGTCCTTGTCTATGTCTGCCGGAGGAAGGAACACTGTAAGCTCTATCTCCGGAGGTAGCCGTCGATCCGCTGTTTCCGCGCGGCCTCTTCTTCTTGTTCGTGCTCGACGATGTCTTTCCACGAGTGGTCCGGAGCCTGTGAGTGTACAGTCAAAGCGCGTTGAGGGTAGAGGGTAGTCGTGCGACATACCAGGTGCCTGACCGGCCCTTCGACCGTGTCTGCCTTGTTCAGATGCGACGCGACGCCTGCCGCGATGAGGACACCCACTGTGAGGCCCTGCGCCCACATACGGGCCTGTACGATCTTCGCAACGACGTTGGTCAGGTTCACGCGCCGCCGACGACGCTCGGGGAGTACGCACCTTTTGTGGCATCGTCTGGTACTTGTTCGCCGCGACCAGCCCGAAGCTGATGCCCATGCTGAGGGCCCAGCCACCGAGGATGATCCCGTACTGGTGGCGCGCCGCAAAGTCCTTGGCCTTCTCCTTGAAGTCGAGCGAGTCCCAGTGCCTCTGCTCCCTCGCTTCTACCGCGTCGAGCTCAGCTTTGCCTTGGTCATGCCTGTGCGCGGGACAATGTCAGATCTGCACAAGGGCGCGGTGGCCGGAGGACGCACCAGTGCTCGCGCTCGAACCGCTGGCCGGCGTGCTCGGCTGAGATGACGAAGCTGGGCACTACGATGAGGATGATGCCGAACGCTTTGAGACTCGGCGGGAGCTGGCGGTAGTACGCCCACCGGCGCTGGAGGAGATACGAGACGGGAAACGCGACGGCGGCGCCTGAGAGAAAGCCCTTTGCGCCTCCCATAACGGTAGCGTGCTGCTGAGCATCGAGCTCTTGTTGTGTGGCGATCTGTGGAGGCTGTCAGCGCGTCGTTGCAGTGCACGGGAAAGGGGGAGCGCGCCTTCATAGCTGCTGAGTGGTTCGGAGGGGGCAAGGGGAGGAAGGTTGATGTAGAGGAAAGGGGGAGACGATGATAGCGAAAACGACAGAGTGATGTCCTTTATACCCCGCTGGGTCTTCAACCACGGTCTTCGGCGGGCTCCGATCCACACCCAGTGGTCGCACGACGTAGGAGCCTCAAGCCGCCCCGTCCCCAGACCGTGCCTGTGTCTTTGTGCTGTATCCCATTCCTCCCGAGCGTGTCGGCGCCCCTTCAAACTTTGGTTCTCCGTAAACTTTGAATGCGCGCCCCTGCACAGATCTCGCGGCTTCCGTCTGATCCGGATGCAGCTGTTGCGCCGCGAACTGACGTCAGGACAAAAGCGGTCCGGGAGCGCCGTCGGGAGAGGACGGGATGTCGCCGCAGCGACGCGCGAGCCTACGCGGCACTTTTCTCGCCTTCTCGACGTTAGGATCATGTAGCGGCATAGCTCAGTCCGTGCGTGCACAGGACTATGACGGTAAATCCAAGCCCTCCCGTAAAGTGTGTGCATAATGAACAGCAGCTCACCGAGCTGGGTAACACGCTCCATTCCTCGGATACTACTTAGTGCCTACCAGGACAGTACCTCTACATCATACAGGATCGAAAAGTTGAGTCTACCACTTTGTGGCGTTTGATCCAAGTTTGATCTGACAGTGGCTGTCAATACGCATTTCGTAGTGAATCACACCTAGAAAACGCAACTAAAACTGTATGCACTAATAAAGAAAAGGTACTTTGACAAGTTAAAACGCACAACTGTTGCCCGGCCGATTGAAGCGGACGCTCAGACGAAAAGGCGGGGCTGTAACTTTGTCTCAAGACAGAGGGTAACCGGCGTTATACTTGGGCCTCCGGTTTAGGGCCCATGTCCGAGTGTAGGAAGCAGTGCGGAAACGTTCTAACCAGGTGTTCTCGAGAAGAGTTTACTTGGTCTATTCAATCCACCAGACTGGAATTGGGGCGTATATATTGCGGTCGATTGCCAGGGACCACAGTATATGAAGACAAGAATGTTGCATGAGTAGCCGTCAATTTCGACCATAGCCTACTTGTAGCAAGTCATGGGATAGCGCCACGCCGGAAGCCTGGTGGCGTTTGATCCGGAGGCCGTCCGCGACGACCATTCACCGGAGGGGCCTCAGGCGGTCTCACTCGCTATGGGCCAAACCTAATAGCACTCACCTCCGTACCACCATGACGGACATCAGGGAACAAGGGGAGACCCTCCTCAAGGTGCACCGCGCAACAGGGCGGAAGGCCCCGTCGAGTTACATCGTCCAGCTGAAAGACGAGGCAGACAAGAACGCGCACCTCGAGTGGCTGCGCAGACACCTCATGGGCGACTCAAAGATCACGAACGAGTATTCGATCATCAAGGCGTATTCGGGGACGTTTGATGAGGAGACGTTGACGGAGATCCGGAAGAACAAGGACGTGAAGAGGATAGAGGAGGTAAGGTCGACCTTTGTAGGGCTCGGACATGACTGATGCGCAGTGCACGACTAGGATGTTGTATTTGACCTCGACCAAGTCCAGGAAGAAGATGATCGGGATATATGAAGTACCACAAACACACGCTGTACAATATACACTTAATTGCTGGCTCCTTTCGCTGCGTGTATGCAAGTTTACTTCTGTATCGTCGTCCTCTGGGTCACGCGCAGTATATGGTGGGATGTGAGGGGCAACTTGTATCCTATATATGTCCGTCTAGCCCTTCTAAGAGAGATGGCAGTCGAGGAATGATTAGCATAACGACCTACACCAGGACCATCCTGCGCAGTGATTCGGCGTCGTGGCAAAGATGGCGAGCACGAGCATGTCTAGCGTGGCAGTGCGCTCGGCGACCAAGTTAGATGGCCGCGTAGAAAAGAGGGTCTGGACACCAGAGTCGGACGCCGTGCTGGCTATCACCGTCCTACGTATGAGGGTCGTCCACCCGAGTCTGGACGCGGCGCAGAATATTATTATGGACGTAGCGACCCACGTCTCTCTCGCTCTCTCACTCCGTCGCCCTCGTCGCTGTCGCGTCCCCTGTCCATCGTCTCCCGGCGCTCACGCCTTTCTGCACCACAGCGTGGACACGCTGCCCAGGCCAGTCTGCAGCCAGCCAGATTCCGGAAGCCACCCCTCGCAAATCACCCCTCGCCGCGTGTCCAGGCTCTCAGCCGAGCCGCGCTCGAGACCGCCACAGACAGCTTTACGCTTTCACTCACGAACCCTCCTTTGCTGTGGCCTTCGTCCATCCCGCTTCTAACTCCCAGGCCTCTTCTGCAACTCATAACGCACGTTCTTTATTAGGTATTTACTACGGTAAGTGGTTCATGTGCCTGACTGCCGGCCGAGTATCTTACTAATAAATAAATAGACGCGACAGACCTGTATACAAGCACCCGTCTTCACTGCCTTGAGATTCCAAAATGGCTGCTACGCACCAACGCTCTGCCTCGCCGGCTCTCTGTGAACAGTCTCCCAAGCGAGCAAAGACCGGCCACAACGGCGCGGTCTCAAGCTCGGATTCGGACTCCACCTCCTACTTCGCGTCGGGCCTCCTCGCGCCCAACACCATACACCGTCTGAACAACGAATACGCGAATTCAGAGCCGTACAAGTACTGCAAGGTAGACAAGCTGTTCGAGGACGAGCTATTGGTGGCCGTGAAGGATGAGATCCTGGCCGAGTTGAGTTTTACCGAGAAGGAGACAGATATCTACAAGGTGTGCACCTGCCAGTCAATCCTTTGGCCCTGACTTTCGTGCTCATTCGTTCACCCTCTCTGTGATCCCAGGTCAATCAAACTGGCGACCTCGCATCCCTCAATTACCTCTCCAAGGATCAAATCTCTCTCCTCCCAAACCTGCTCAAGCTCCGCGACGCGCTCTACTCTCCCCAATTCCGCGCCTTCGTCCGCGCTGTGACCAGCTGCGGCGCACTCTCGGGCTCGAAGCAGGACATGTCCGTGAACACCTACACAAAGGGCTGCCACCTACTCAACCACGACGACGTGATCGGCTCGCGCCGCGTCTCGTACATCCTCTACATGCCGCTCCCGCACTACCAGGGGTGGCAGCCCGAGTGGGGCGGCGCGCTTGAGTTGTACCCCACCAGGACGGGCTCCGACGGGCTCCCCGAGCCCGAATGCGTGCCGAGCAAGTGCATACCACCGACCTGGGACCAGTTCATCTTCTTCGAGGTCCAGCCGGGCAAGAGCTTCCATTCGGTGGAGGAGGTCGTCGTGGGTGAGGCAGAGGACGGGAGGCAGAGACTGAGCATCAGTGGGTGGTTCCACGCTGCGCAGCCTGGCGAGGAGGGATACGATCCCAACGAAAAGTGGGGAGAGCACAAAAGTTCGCGCGAGCAATTGGTAAGTGGTGCTGTGCGATGAATCGCGGCGACGTCGTGTTGATTCACGCGCATCCAGGCCTCTACCTCGACCATCTTCCACACCTACCCCTCACCGGCGGCCCCGCCCATGCCCTCTGACCCCCTCTCGCCTGACCACATCTCCTTCCTCTCCGAGTTCCTCAACCCCGTCTACCTCCAGCCGCGCACGATGCACTCGCTCGCCTCGCGCTTCGCCGAGGAGTCCTCCCTCGAGCTGCACTCCTTCCTCAGCGCACCGCTCGCCGAGAAGCTCTCCGCCGGCCTCGCCGCGAACGACGCGCGCGACGGGCTGGGCCCCCAGCGCGCGACGCGCATCCCGGCGCACACCGCCGGCNGGGCGGCGCGAGGCGGTGCTCCCGCGCTCCGCGCAGAGCTCGCCGGACGGCATCGTGCGCGGGCTGCAGGACGAGCTCTTCCCGAGCGCCGCGTTCCGCGCGTGGCTCACCACGGTCGCGGGCGTGCTGCCGCTCAGCTGGGCGGCCGAGGCGCGGCGGTTCAGGCCCGGCCTGGACTACACGCTCGCGACGAGCGAGGAGAGCGAGGCGCGCCTGGACGTCGTGCTCGGGCTGACGCCCGAGGTGCCGATCGAGGTTGAGGAGGACGAGGACGAGGGGCGGAAGAGGAAGCGGAAGGCGGAGAAGATCCAGGTGAACGGGTGGCAGAGTGGCGAGTGGGGCGGCTGGGAGGTAGGTTTTCTTTTCGCCCCCTTGTGTCGGGTGTCTGATGGGTGATTGACGGACGGCGTGTGAAGTGCTACATGGCCCCCCATGAAGAGGAGGACGATCCTGCGGTGTACCGCTCCGGATCGAAGAAAAGCAGGGCTGCCGACAAGCCAGAAAAGAGCGCGTCTGGTGACGCCCACAGCTCGCCCAACGGAAAGGCGAACGGAAAGGCCAACGGCGCCGCGAAGGCGGAGATCTCGGATCATTCTGACGAGTCTGAAGACGAAGAGGACGACGGCACGCTGCTGACCGTTCAGCCGGGCTTCAACAGGCTGCTGCTCGTCTTGAGGGACGAGAAAGTCATGCGGTTTGTCAAGTATGTGAGTGCCGCGGCCGAAGGCTCGAGATGGGATGTGTGCGGAGAGTACGAGGTCGGTATGCTCGAAGAGGACGACGAGGAGTAGAAAGCTCACTACAGCCTATTACATCCCCGTGTTGTTACATCAATCGTGTTATTCGTATCGAAGGTCATGTTTGTATTCTCGGCTGCTCGCACGGTGTGTTCGCTGATAGAACATATATGTATTTACAAAAGGATAAGTAGTGAAGGACTTTGTCTCATGGTCGGGTTCACGTGGTGATGTTGTTATGACTAGTACTTTCCGACGGACACTTAGCTCAAGTTCGGATCGAGGAGAAACCGTAGAAACAGCGTAATATCGCGATCGGCAACAGATATCCGCTACTATCACTCGCCCAGGCTATGAATGCCACTGCTCAGATGATCGAGGTAGGGAGTACATCCACAAATAGAGGTGATCGCTCACATAAAACTTTGTTGTGTACTTGGAAAAGCGGGTGCTGTGCTTGAATCACGATGCTACCATCTTCGGCGCGAACCATAGCTCTGTGTGGCCCGGGTCGTCTGCAATTGGCACTTTCCGGCTTCACGGTGGCATGATATACTCGACTCGGAGGTGCACATCTCCAAGGCCATGAGGGAAGTACATATGACAAAATTACTGGACAAGTTTCCAGCCATCACGCAATGAGTTGGTCATCACAATCAAACCACGATGACTTATTGCATGACTGCATGACTACTTACAATCTGGTGGATATCATCTTGTCTTCCCGCGACCAAACAGATGTTCGCCTTTGGTCGATTACATTCCCAACCTTGAACTGATGTCTACCCACATTTGTCATTACGCGGAGATATAGACGTGATGGTAGGCATGAAGTTTGTTACTTCAAAATGGGTTGTAGTACGACTCGACCCATCTGGATCATTTTACGACAGCTTAAGTACAGGGGCACTTGAGCCCCAAAGTCTGTTCTAGTAAACATGACACTAACCCTTCTAGAGCAGAGGTACGTGTTTGCTTTTGTTTGACGAACAAATCGCATCAACTGAACAGCTATCCATCCAAAGCCGTATCGACAACTATCTTTCATTAGCGGGCATTGGTGAGTGAAGTCGTCTGCTGATAGCGGCGTGACAGTTACACTTATTGACATCCTCAATTTAAGTCTTAAATGTTTACGATTATGCTATCACCATCCCGGACGAATATACTTATATATGGCACGGTACACATCACCAACCCGCAATTTTGTTCTGTGTACTAAGATACATGAACTTGGCGTTGGTGAGCTTTCCATGAAGCTCCTTCACTAGAGTAAATCGACAGTTTAATGAATAGTAAAACTTAGAGTCTTATTGATCTCGTGATTTTGTTCGTCCCATTTGGGGCGGTTCAGGTGAGGGTAAAAGCCGGCGAGAACACTAATAAAATAGACTTATGAGGCTGAAAATAGAGGTGAACAGGTTTCCGAGCTTACTGCCTTTGATGCTTACTGTCATTTTCTAGCTGCTATAAATTCATCTATTTCCACGAAATTGTTATCGGAGTTATACAAGGCATTATCGGTGGTTGGTAGCTGTCGCTCTGTCTTTGCTTGTTGGTTGAAATAATTTTGTGACAGTGATACAGCTGCTACGTACACAGGCCTTGTACCGTGGCGATAGGCGAATCATTGCGCTAATTACGACGTTCGGGGCCGTGGTTCTCGGCACTTTCATAGTAAGTCGTTTAATCTGATATCTAAGGTACAAGTCAGCCATTATCTAAAGCTTTATGGCGCTAAAGTGGTCCCTCTCAAGCCAGACTTTCGACTATGGCATGACAGTACATGGGTGCCACGCATCGTTTTCGGTTAATAGGTCTGTCCTGGGGATTGCTGTGTAAGAATCAGTTCTCACGTCAAACAACGATAGTTCCATGAGTGCGTACTGATAACTGTCCTTGCGAGAAGAGGACTCAATCGTCCAATGAATTCAAGAGTCTGCGGCCCCATGGGAAGCACTTTGCGCATTCGACACAATCATCTTTGCATTGACGGTTGCTAGGACTTATTCTACCTGGCAATATCACTTGACTACCAGGAAGCCGTCCTTGAGTGCGCTCGTTCTCCAAGATGGCGCCATATACTTCGGGTGAGAGTTACGCAACCCTTGTCGGGATTCTGATAGGAGCTTACGCCACGTCAGCGCTCTGACTATAGTACAATGCCCAAATATACTCAGTTTCTACGTGCATATATGTATTGTCTGATGCTCGCTCTTATGCTGACTAAATTTTCCTAGGTGATGCCGGTGAGGACGCGTATATTCCTGTTGTTTTTTTAATAACAAGGCCAAATATTTACTTTCACGCGCAGGCCATGGTCAGAGGAGCAGTCGCCGTCATAACCAGCAAGTTTGTGCAAATTTCGCGCTGCCATATTACACCACTTGACGCATCACCTTTTACCCCAGTGTCTCCGTCAGTTTAACGACTCGCTTCATGTTGAATTTACATCGTATGGCACGAGGAGACCGTGAAAGTGAATAGGGGAGAAGAACACTTCCAAATATGCTCTAAGAGGCTAGCCCTAAATTTAGCAAAATTGTCCAAGAATATCCGGATGGTTTCAGGTCATATTATTTGGATGGAGGGCCTAGCTAGAGGTTTGGACAAAAATTGTCCGGACTCACGGAGTGGCCCTAATCGGTCTCGAGGAAAATACTAAAATAGTTGAATTGCTTTGAAGAAATGTTTAATCTCAGCAGTGATTATATAGAGGATGCACACGTATTATAGCCTTTTTAGGGTATGGTATGAAGGGAGAATGACCTTGCAAGCTCCCCAAGATAAGCCTTAACCCGTTCTTCGCAGCATAGGCAAATCTACCTCATCGTTGCGGTGAATATTTGGCACTATTTGGCCACGACACGGTCGGCACGTGAGACTACGTCCACAGGCGCTGTCGATGCAGGCAGTCTACAAGTAAATAAGTTCCACCATCCAAGGTGAGTCGCTCGTCGGATTGTTATAATACTGAAATGCTCATGAGAATAGCATCAGTATCAGATGGAAGCAGAGCTTAGCTTGCGCACAGCCCGTTCTCGTCTTCCCCCGGAACTTGTCGACCGAGTTCTGGATAACTTGCCGTTTACATCCACTGTGGAGTCCAGAACCCGCAAAATTCACTGGGATGTATGGTGAACTTCACCGATTCGCCAGAAAACCAGGCTACACATGGTGAATCTCGCGAGCGGGCCAATTTAGCCA
>KN840468.1:28769-196792 GCA_000832265.1 Phlebiopsis gigantea 11061_1 CR5-6 | reverse complement strand
AAAATAGAAATTCATAAATCGTTCCCGGCCAGTATGGCCCCACTAGGCTAGTTACTTTACTTACCGTCTCGCAGTATCAGCGACCATATATGTTTGTTGTGTGATAGCCTGTTTCCACGCTCGCGGTAGGTCTTTGTTACTGTCATCATAAAAACGAAGAAGTCAAAAAAGGCAAGGGCCTCCCATGGTGCGGCCAAATCTACAGTACAGTCAGACACACGGGTCGGTTGGATCAGTGCCAGATCAAATACATACATATCGCGCTGGGATGATGATTTTAATATCCGAAAAAAAGACAAAGTGTACGAACATACTTACGTATTTGTAGTGACAATCGAGTGACACCCTATAGAAATTTCTACTCCGGTGAGCTGCTTGGGGCCGGCCAAGGCCCACTAGCAATCGAAAGCCCTAAGATGGTTTTATCTAGCTAGCTGAATACAAACGCACGATGAAAATCACCGAGATCCCAGTTGTCAGCAGCGATGTGACTGCAACTGCGTAAATATGCATTCGGTAAATAGCACATGTCCTCAGGACCTGAACGGCTATACGTTCAAATAGTAGTGACAATGTAGTAGTTGAAAGAGGATGAATGGTAGTGACGAACCTACGACAAGTGCTTGGGTGACTCCTAGAGTTATTTGATGAAAGAGTGTATATGCCTCGCAGCTAGGGTTGCACCCAATAAATTAGAGGCCTCTTCCGGGGGTGAGAATATTACTTACCCCTATTAAAAGCACCTAAGCTCCACAGGCTGGTCAAGCATGTGCCAGGACCTGATCGGCATTTACCTGAGGTGAGAGGTCCGAACTAAATAGGGTGTATATCCATATGACGTTCTAGGAAAATATACCGTAAGATATATTGCGCTCAACATGAAAGCACATATGACTAAAGCTCGTACTCACTAGGCCGAGGGAAACATACCGTGTAAGCCAGTACACGATAGAAACCCTTCCTCGCGGAAAGCACCATATATATCGGTACTCGTCATCGAATGTTATAGAATAATCATAGACCAGTATAGCTGAAATATGATTCAGTCATCTGTCTGGGTAAACTAATGACTACATGCATACCGAACGCTACCAGAGCGACTGAATTATTAATGTAACTATCAGATGTGGCACATTAGTGCAAAATTAGCGCATGTAGGCATATGGTACTTGCATCTGCGTCTCGTTGCCTAGATTTATATTTTCCTGAGATACCACGTCCATGTTGTCCGAGAAATGGGGCGACTCGGCTCTTTCGCCTACTTTATACATGGGCCACACGATGAAGCTTGGTTAGAGTTAGTGTTTTACGCTCTTCGAGTCTTGGAAAAGGAGTTCCAAAGGAGGCAACGTATCCGACGGAACGAATCTTTGACCCATTCATTTGAGCACCGCATTACACTGCTTATATCCCATGGATCAGTACGTTCACCTTGATCTCACGGCGCAGCATATGGTTCTTGACAGCAGCTCGCTTCTTTCATCGCTCCTCGCTGATCGTCTTGTGGGAGAGGGTGGGAGGCATTGTATTAACCAATGGAGTTAGGAACTGAGGTAAACAATCAGGCTCCAGCCGACGAACGTTTGCTCAAGGCTTGAGCGCTCCGTTCCAAGTCTATTCAAGACAGTTTATGCCGACGTCTACATCGTTTCACTTGGCATCTAACGACGAATAACGTTTCTCACGCTCGCGTACGTGTGCATTTTTCGTGGTAACCCACAAGAACTGTGCATATCAGTACCCAGCAGTTCTGTTGAACTGTGAGCAGGAGGCGTCGTAATTAGTCGAGGACTCAGAGGAGCAAGTGCATGGACTCACATGGAGGACGACGACAGGGCAGTGTACGTTGATTCTGGTCCATGTCGCTCATGTGTATATAGCAATAGGCTGCAAACTTGGTCCTACGATGCCAAAAAAGACCACTCACTACATAAATCTATCACGATCATGTTAGTAACATGAGTTATACGGTTGGGGTTTAGATCATAGATCATAGAACCGATAGACGTCGTTAATGTCGTTCAGAGAGAGTCGTACGGCAGCCATTAGCAGAGTGGCTAGGTTGGAACCACGATTTATCACTTTTGACAAGTGTACTGAAATGATGCGCGTGATGTAAAGATGCAGGTGGGCATCTGACAACGTCTCAACTGGCATGTTAGCGACGCTGGATGTGCCTACCAACCACCAAAAGAGGGGCCACTGCTGTAGCAGCAGCAAAATTCTAGACAAACCTGATAGTTAGCTCCTACGAGGAGGTTTAGGGATGATTCTGACCCCGGTTGAGATACGCACCTATCCAAATCTGCGACTCGGATTTTTGAGCAGTATGATAAAAATGCCAGTATTGCTCGACCGTTCTTAGGCCGGTATCGACTGGTGTCAAGATACCCTCAAAATTTCCCTTACAATAGGTCATTGTTGAAGAGATCTACAGCGGCTGGAACTACGTACGAGTTTCGTACACCATGATGAAGTACTGGTTCAAGTGGTGCTACACCTCGAGCTATGGCGCTCGGAAAAGCCCGGAGCGCATCAAGCGCATCAACTTGGTATACGTATGTACCTCCTACCAGTGATTTGAACGTTCGCTGCCCGGGGCGAGAGGCAACGTTCAACATGTCCGCTCATACACATGAAGATGGAGGCAAACCGCGTTCTCCGCGGATGATTGTGCAGTATCTCACTCGATTCGCTCACGGCTCTGCACCGTTTCTGTCCACCTTCATGATGATACATCTCTCAGCTCCGGTTCTGGCAAGTCTGGGAGGTTCTTCGTTAGCCTCGCAGGTTATGGTAAGGAGAAACTTCAACGCACAATCAATTTTTAGCTCATATTCGCGCAGATACTAGGGAGAGAATACTACCAGACGACCTTCGGGCACAGATACCTGTTGATCCTCCCGCTCGTCGCACACACTGCGTCCGGCATTGCCAGACGAGTCTGTGCGCCGAGGACCGCGCGCAGACTCAGCAGCCTCTTCGTCGTCACCGGCTACACGACTCTCCTGTTCTTCCTCCCGGTCCACTACCTCGTCCACCGGATCTACCCCGCCAACCCAGCCCCGCCAATCTACTCCCTCGGGCCCGCGGAGTTGGACTTCGAGTACGTCAAGTACGGGCTACATGCATGGCCGTGGCGCAGCTGGCTCCTGTACACAGGCCTCGTCGCCGGCGTCGCGTGGCATGCCACCGAGGGGCTGCAGATCATCTGGAACACCTACCTCCGCGGGCGCCTCGGCGGGTGGCGGGCCTCGGCCCAAGCGCACGCCGCCAACACGCTCGCAATCGTGGTGCCCGTTCTGGCGGGCCTTTTTGTATTGTCGAGGGAGCCGCTCATGACCTTCTCCTCCGCCGTCCCCCGCTTCGAGGCGGCGTTCCGCAGCTCTCGGGTCTTCAGGATATAGATGGAGCCACACGGAGGTATATCCGGGGGGTTCGGGCAGTCTATTGTACTGGACCGAATCAGTTTGCGGCGAGAGCGTTAGGATCTTGTTGTGCATGTCTCAGTAGCTTGAAGTGACAAATTGGCATGGGACTCATTCGTGAATCGGACTGGTATGATAGTGCGTACACGCAAAGTACATACGGTGGCATTAAAGCTATGTAAATGCAGACGTAGCAGACGCAGACAGCGTAAGGGTATCTTTGACTGTTGTACAGATATGCTTAGTAATCACAAACTACGAAGGGCATCATCATCGTTGTTGTGCGTTATGGACGGTATGTGCTAGTGCTTCGAGCGCATGCTCATTGTCCTCATCGTAGGGACTAAGGATGTCCATCAGTCCTTGGCGCAGGTTGGCAGAGCATGATAAAACTTACACATCATCAATCCATTAATGTCCTTGACCCGGGAGCTTTCTATGCTCTTCCTCATAAGAAGAACACGGATACTCGACCACACCAGTAGCAGACACCCAAAAGCGACGGGAATAAGCCAGTATAGAGGTGAAAGCTTGTTAGTGCCTCCAAAGACGACGTGCAGCGGCGGGGTGTAGACAATAAACATGCCGAGACATGCGCCTGCAACGATACCGGCAAAGTTATAGTAGTTGCCGACAGCATTGCGACCGAAAGGGAAGGAGAATTTTGCCTTGACCGCGAACACCTTTGTCACCCAGCGAATGAGCAAGTTGGTCGGCTATAAGACAACCAGCACTTACGTTGAAGCACTGGATGATGAACACCGAGAGATATACTGAAAGCATTGTCAGCTCGAGAACCTTCCCCGCAAGTAGGACAGTCTACCTATCGACTGTGCCTGAGCAAGAGCATCGACTTGCTTATCGGCATGAATAACCTGGCCACGACCATTGACGAAGTCGAGACTGGATTTGGTAAAGTAAACTGCAGAGAGACGCGGTCAGCTAGTGAACGCATGGGCCCCAATGGCACACTTACTGCCAGCCGACTGCGCTTTGCGAAGGTCGGAAGGGGAGAAGCCGTTCTTCAAGAACACGACAAAGTATGCAACAAGACTAACAGACGGTCAACATCCAGGAAGGGATCAGGCGAGGACGGCTGCTCACGCTCCGACCATTTCGATAACACCAGCTTCGAGATACGCATAGCTCAACAGCTTTCCGTCCACCAACGTCTCTCCGTCGCTGCGTTCGAAACGATCCTCCCAGAAGTTGCGCGTAAACGGAGCCGTGAGCCTTGACGTCCACACGGACAGCTTCGACGGCGGGAGAACCTCTTGCGTCTCCGGGTCACGACGTAGGGTCTTTGTGCGCCGAAGCGCACGCTTCTTCAGGGTCAAGATAGACCGAGTGTTGACTGGTGTAAGTCAGCACGGAGGATAGGGTCCTGAACCAGGATTCACGCACCGGGTTTCCGTGGGCTCATCCGCATGAGGCCGTCGGCCGTTTCCGGCTTGTCCCATGCAAACGAGAGCTATGTGGACAATGTTCAACAAGTGCTTTGCTCACAACGGACAGCCTCACTCACTGCCACGAACAGCTCGAAGCCGAGGTCTATTTTTGCACCTGCAGTGAGAGGATGCACTCCCAGCAAGGGAAAGATGACACACCGATCACGAGAATCAAGATGGCGGACAGCGGGAGCGGTATAGGCACCACGACATCTGAAGATCAACGATCAGCCTATGCGGAATGAGATAGGATGTAAAGGAAGCGTACAGAGCAACTGCGGGATGACTTCCGGTGTGCTGTGAGATATGGTGTACCTGGAAAGGGTTGAGAGTAGGGCCTATGTACCACCGTCGCGCTAGATACGTACTGTATGGACCGCTTTAAGTTGACGAAGATCTGGCGTCCTTCGGCGACACCCTCTGCAGCACATCAGTTTCCGATCGGGAGAAAGCGCTGCAGGCTACGTACTAACGGTAGAAGCGAAGTTATCGTCTGTAAACATGCACGTGTAAGATAAGACGGCCACATAACGCCCCAGTGAATAACACACCGAGTAGGATCATGTTTGCTGCCTCCTTTGACACGTCTGAGCCCGATATGTTCATAGCGATACCGAGATCAGCCTGAGCGTTTATGGTCAAGATCGAAAATTATCCGACCGATATCGAGGGAAGCCGTACCTTCTTCAGAGCAGGCGAGTCATTGACACCGTCTCCGGTACTGCGGGCGGATAAGCTGAGGACGAGTAAACGAGGAACTTTCACTCACACTCCAACGATGTGACCAAGAGCCTGCGCACGTTTGACTGCGGAGAAGTTGGCATGAGCAACGCCACTTGGCCTTGAGCCTGCGATCCGCACTCACCGATCTCAAGCTTATGTTGAGGTGACGTACGCGCAAAGACGATCTCCTGTTTCGCAAAAACTGCAGATCATTAACTACGAGTCCCTACGCAAATGAAACTTCTACGATGCTCACTTTGGTCCCACTGCCACCCTTGGAGATCGTCAATGTCGTCACCGTGCACGACGACAGCGTCAACTTCGTCCTCGTAGATCTCTTCGAGTGGACGGCCGGTCTTTTGACTGAGCGTTTCCTTGGTGTCACCGATAATTAAGTTGATCTTGCGCGCAATGGCCTCTGCGGTCTTCGGGTGGTCACCGGTGACCATCATGACCTTGATACCGGCAAGACGAAGGGTTCCAATAGCTTCGCGGACGCCATGTTTAGGCGGATCTTCGAGCGAGGTTAGAGAGACGAAGCAGTACTCAGTGCTGGGGTACTGTGCATCTGTCTTGGAGAACAGCGTGCTCTGATCATAGTCCGGCGTCGGGAGAAGACGTTGTGCGCATGCAATCACCCGGTGGCCGCGCGACGCCATGTACTACATTTCGAGATGAGTGAGAAACTACCCGTGAAGTATCAAGCGCACGTACGTTGTATGCTTCATCGTAGGCAGCGCAGAAATCGTCCGTGATCGGGTGTTGCACGCCATCCTTCAAGTAAGTTGTGCATTTTGCGAGCACACGCTCAGGCGCGCCCTTGATGTAAGCAGTGAGCACACCTTCGCCATGTGGCTTGTCGAGCTATCCAAGGCACCCTTCGTCAATACAGTCGGCAAAGCTATGACCTCATTCACGTACAATGACGAGAGCCCACTTATTCGTGGAATTGAAGGGGATCTCGAAAACTTTGGGACACTTCTTTTGATGCTCGTCGAAGTCCCGTAGGTATCGGCCTGCGAATCGAATGAGGCCTGTCTCCGTAGCATCACCGAGAATTGCACGTTGGTCGAATGGAACGTTGGTTCTGTCAAACTTAACCCGAGAGTTGAGGGCTGCAATGTCCACCGTCTCGCGCATGCCTGGTGCATCGATGGAAAATGAAGTCGTGTCCGCGCTGTCGTTATTCGACTAGAATCAATTTAGCATACCAGCGTCTTTTGGTCAGAGCAAAGCTCACTTACTTGGAAGGCTGAATACATCTTTTCACCGCTCCAGATGTTCGTCACCTGCAGAAAATGTCAGCCAATTTGTGTCCCGGGTTAATGACAGCATCCTGACCGTCATCTGATTTCTGGTAAGGGTACCGGTCTTGTCCGTGGCCAAAAGCGTCAGCTAAGACGTGAAACGTAAGATAACAATATCTTTGTAGAGGAAATTGACACACCGAGCCTATCAAAAAGTGTCAACAAAGCATGTATTTAGCTGCATGGACACCGTACCTAGTGTCTCAACGCCTTGTAAGTCCTTAACGAGGACATTCTGCGCTGCCATACGCTTTGCCGCGATAGACAACCTGATGATGTATCAGCACGGAGGATGCGCACCAGACACGAACGAACATGCTTACAGCAATGTGACGACGGACGGCAATCCCTCCGGCACAAAAGCGACCAGGATCCTGTGAGGTTTTCAGTATCTTTTGGCCGGCCATTCGAGACGCACACTCACGATACTGCAAACGTGACTGTCTGGGTTGCCCTGCCCTTGTACGCAGTGGTAATGCCGACGACGAAGAAGACGATAGCGAATAAGATAGCGATGCCAGACACCATCATGACGAAACGTCCGCTGCAGTCATAGTTAGTAGCCTTTCAAGGGTCGCGCGCAGGTGCCGTACATTTCCTTTGAGAGAGGGCTCTCATTGCCAGACTCGCCGCCGGTCAGGGCCGCAATTTGACCTGGACGAGGGTCATCAGCATCAGCGGCTACAAGTGGGTCGAAACAGGGCATACCGATGAGGGTGTGGTCACCAGTACGGACGACGACTGTGTGGAAGGCTGTGAGAACCATCAAGGGTTCCACTCAACGAGGACTGGAGTACTTACTGCCCCAGCCTTCGCCATTAACGACCAAGGTCGAGTTGAAAATCTATGAAGGCGTGGCAGATTGTCAGAACAAAATATGAAAATAAACGTCGTTGCACGCACCAAGTTCTCCGCTTCCACTGGCCTTTGGTCTGCACCGTCAGGCTTCTGCTGGCGCTCCTGGGGTTCCGACTCTCCTGTCAAGCTGCTGTTGTCAATTTTCAAATCTGTAGCTGCAAACAACACGAGGTCTGCGGGCGTCTTATCACCGACGCGCTGATTTAACCTTTGTGAGCTGGGAACATCTCGCAAAGTACGGTCAACTCACGACCAGTACAACGTCTCCCTTCACGAGGTCCGCAGCGGGGATAGAAGTCAGGGTCCCATCCCGGACGACCCGGCACGAAGGTGGAATCATGGCGAGGAAAGACGCCAGGATGGCCTCGGACTTCTGCAGTTGATAGAACTCGATGAACGCATTCAAGAAGGCAACGGCGATGAGGATTCCACCGAGGTAGGTGTTGGCGAAGCTATCCTGTATGCGCGGGCATTTGGGCGAGCTCCTCCTTGCGGTCCGAGCGATGGGGACTGACCTTGAAATCGATGCCTAGCAGCACGTACTCCAAGATACCGGCGAAGATCAGCAGAATGTTGAACATGGTCATCAGGCAGTCGAAGTACTGATAAGCAGTCATTTACGATCGGTCAAACGATGCAGCACTCGAGATGCAGGAAGCAGTAGAGGTACCTTGCGAAGCGCGGACTTTTTCTTCGGCGGGGTAAGCACATTGGGCCCGTCCCGCGCGAGCCGCGCCTTGGCCTCTTCGTTCGTGAGACCGTACGACGAGCCCGGGTCCTTTGTGTCGATGTTGGTGTCGAGGGCCCTGCTCAGCTCGGGAAATGCCAAACGGTGCTCCTGGATGTCGACGTTGTCGAAGTCCGACGATTCGCCTTTCTTGCCCTTGGCCTTGTGCTCCTCGAGGTGCTCGTAACCCGCTGCGGCGAGCTCCTTGTCCTCTTTGGTCATCTCGCGCTTCATCTCGACACCGCGGGGCCGTATGTGGCCATGATGAATTTTTTCCTCGTAGATGTCGCCTTGGTCCAGGGGTCCGTCGAACGCGACAGTGCGGGTGGCTGCCAGCGCTTCGTCCTCTGTGAAAGTGGGACTCTGAGGCAGGGGTGACTTCTCGATGACAGGACTGTGGTCGACGTCCATTTTGCGAGGGACGAGAGAAGTGGGGAGAGTAGCAGGATCTCTGGGGGGCTCAGACCCGAACGAAGGGACTATAAATCCATGGCGGCAAAGTCTCCGCTTGAGATGAATGCAAAAAAATGGCGGGAAATTGTCGAGAAAGGCCGTTATCAGAGTTGCGGATCCACATGTGTCGCTGGATTGGGCCGTGGATAACGCCAGCGGTCGCTGAAAGAATCGAGCGGACGAACAGCCAAAACCCCGCAGGGTGCTCTCGAACTACTCACTTCCCACATATAGAAGCCCACGTGGCAGCACTGCACTCCCGAGCGACCTGAACTGATCCATCAGCTCTTTCTCAGAATGCATACGCTACTTTCCACTGACCAGGACCAGGCCAAGAATCCTTGCATACCGAATCGCGTAGGCGACGTATCAGAGCTCGCATTACAAGCGAGATCGGAGCAATGACCCTCGTCATCGCCCCGGCCTTCTGTTTCTAGCGACCTGCTCGGAGGTCTCGCGCAGTCCGGTACAGGTTGTAGGATAGGCGGCGTGGAGCGTGCTAGAAGACGGAACATAGGTACTAAGAACCGTGAAACTGCAAGGGGTTACCCACCTGAATGGGGAGCGTCCTGGGCTCGAAAGGGGCTACGCTCGCTCGCGCCCTTCGAAATTGAACGGCCGTGGCCACCTGCTCTGCGGTGCAGGGGTGTGCCGGTCATACGACTGCATCTGCTGAGGCATTGCAAGCCTGGGGACCTCCGGAGATTGCTGGGACGTCGGTGTAGACGAGCAGGGTGCTGAACTCTACAGCTGGCGTCCGATAGGAATCGCATCAGTACGTGTATGGCAAACTCTTCCACGTATGCCTATCGATGTCAAGTAGTTTCTTGAGACCGATGCAGAGAAGCTTACTTGATAGACGTTTTGAGATGAAGGTGAGAATGTGAGAAACGTTCCTCAGCGGGTAGCGAGAATGTTCGGGTGTAGAGTGCGCGTTTCTGTATGTTCACTAGCGGCGGATAGCGTACCAGTGTTGCATGAAGACATGAGACTGCAG
The DNA here is from genome assembly GCA_000832265.1 of Phlebiopsis gigantea 11061_1 CR5-6. Taxonomy (NCBI): domain Eukaryota; kingdom Fungi; phylum Basidiomycota; class Agaricomycetes; order Polyporales; family Phanerochaetaceae; genus Phlebiopsis; species Phlebiopsis gigantea. The sequence goes on along the minus strand of KN840468.1, from coordinate 186,851 downwards.
CATAATTATTGCACGCGTCGTTGTGAGGCTCGTAGCAAGCATACATGGTCACGGTAAGTAGTGGTCTTAACGAAATAGCGACTTACTAAAACAGATCGCAAGCGGGTCCCGGGCCGCTGAAGCCCGGTGTGGCGCTCTCTGCGCACAACCTCTGCACAATTTCCCCAACTTAGCTTTCTGACATTTGAGCTTACGGGGCGGCTTGCACACGTACGTGGACTTGACTAGATACCGTTCAAGATATTCTATGAGTACGTGGTTCCATATCCCATGGATGTTCCCCGGCTTTTTGACATGTATAATCAGTAAATGTGAAGTAAGCGTACTGCCTTCCTACTATCGTCCAAGGGCAAGGCGGAGTAGAACACAATTTATATTCCATAAGCAGATAATACCAGAAAGATACTAGTAAAATATCGCGCTGCACTGGACGAGAGTTTTACGAGCAAGAGGTTCTCATAGCCACCTAGTTATTGTCAAATACTATTCCTGGCGTCGAAAGGACGTCGCGATGACCTGTGACATGTTTACGCTGGATTATGCACTGCAATAATACCCCTGCATGTCAAAACTGGCGAACAGGTCTCATGTGCTTGCTATAAACATGAAGCGCAGATGTCGAGCTGTCCCATACGGGGCCCCGCATCCCCCCACATCTCTGCAAGCGCTTGCACCACAGTTCGACCCTCACCACCACCTCGGCAATCGCTGAACGCCGTAGTCCATGCCCAGCATACACATCGTTCGATCTCTATCGGGCGGGTCTGAAAGCCTTACAAGCCGTCAAATTCATGAGGTGAGGAGACACGAAGTTGTGAACGTGCAGAGCGGTGACAGGAGGTTCAGGTTCCAGCACCTCGAAATCCAGATGACATCCCTGAAATCGGCGGCTCTCCTGCGGGCTTCATAGCTCTCGTCATCTTTCTATCCTTCATCATCATCTTTTCTTGCGTAGGCGTCTTCCTCCTCCTCCGGACCTCCAAGCCAGACCCTTACGAACGGCACGCGCGCCGAGTCCTATCTGGTCGGCACGAGGACACGCTCTATGAGGTGCCGTTAGGACCCCCAGGTCTGAAAGAGAAGGTGAAGAGCTGGTTCAGGTTCACGAAGAAGCAGGACGGCTGGGTTAGAGCGAGCTCGGGGGACGCGGACGAGTGGGACGCCTCTGACCGACTCGCGTACGACTCGCCCGCCGCGGCGGACAAGTCCAAGTCAGTGGCCGACTTCGGCGCTGCAACGCTATCCAAGAGCGACACGCTTGAGTCCGTCGAACTCGCCGCTCCGTCGCTCGCGCTCGACGCCGTAACACTCCCGCGCCTTGCGTACGCAGACCCCTATACGGCCTCTCCCACGGCCCTCGAACCCGTAGAGTGGGCGCGCGGCGGGACGCGCTCCGGTGCCTCTGGCGCGGACCCTGCGGCGGAGACCCCGATGCGTGTCTTCGAGAACGGCACGCGGTTCAAGGAAAGCGTGTAGTCTCGCTCGCTCGCGCTCCGCTGGCAGAACTCTGCGCAGGCCTGACTCGTCCCTTCTGCGCTGTAGCCCCCATTGTACCGCTCCAAGCACACCTGTATCGATTTGTAACACTATCTCCGCACCATGTACCATCTTGACACTTAGTATCCTTGCCTTGTACAATACATGCCTACCGTGCACGTCAATGTCTGCCGTGCGACTATATCCCATCAGCCTTGTATCCGACCAAGGTTCACGATAGAAAAGTCTAGACTCATTTTTGGCTCATAAGCTACTTTGTGCTACGTAGACCTAAGCGCTGTAGAGGAGGAGCAGAGTGTGCAGTGAAGTAGAAAGACGAAGTGGGTATAGGCATGACAGTCATAAAGACATGAATGCGTCGTGAGAAAACGTCGACTGGCTACATAGAAGGGGGCATAAGTTGTCAGGAAGAAGAAAAGCGCAAGACTATGATACAACGAGTAAGCTACAGGGGATGGTAGACGATCTGCCGAGAAGAAGAAACAAAAGGGGAGTATTGTACATATACCAGCATTGTCTACGGTCTGCCAAGACGAGAAGTCGAAAAGGGGTATCATCGTTCGAGGGGGCCCGGTGGGGCGCGGCTATGTCGAGTAGGGCGGAAGCGCGAGCTCGGGTGGGCTGGTGTGGAAGAATTCGCTGAAGTCGACGTCGTCGAATGGCGCCATATCGTAGCCCGCGGCGGGGATATCGAACGCGCCAAGGCCCTCGGTGTATGCGTCCATCGCAAAGGTCTCGCTGGGGCCCGCCATGAAGTTCATCGGCGCCGCAGGGGTTGTGAACTGCTGCGCGTAGATGTCGGGGACGTCCTGGACGTTGCCGGGGAAGTCCGCGCGGCGAGGCGTGCGGTCGATGTCCATCTCGGGCTCCGGAACGAGCAGAGAGGACGACGATGCCTGCGCGGAGGCGCTATAGGGGCTGAAGCCGAAAGACTCGTTCGTCAGCGAGGCCATGACGGGCATCGTCGAGGAGCGAGTGGGGGTGATAGCGGCCGAGCGGTCAGGAGGGGAGACGATCAAGGTGGGAGCGGCGCTTCCAGAGGCCTCGGGATAGCTCTCCAGCGTCGAGCTGACCAAAGACAGCGGAGAAAGCATGGCGCTAGGGGCTGTGTTCGACCGCCGACGACGCTGGATGAGAGGGACTGAGGGTATAGGCTGATCATCCTGCCCGGAAAAGTACTCTGGCTGGCCAAAGTCGTGTAGCGACGCCGCAGGAGACATCTGAGGCGTTGAGTACGTCTAGATAGGAAGCGGAGAAGTTAGAACGGTCAATTACTGGGAGTCATACACACTCACGCTACTCCAGTTGTCATCTATGGTAAGGTCGTGAAGCGAGAGGAGGTCTGGCAAGGACATACTCGACGCATGGGGAGCGAGAGTCGCAAAGGGAATGGTGACGCCGTCATACTCCAAGTCAAACGCCGTATCAGGAGGGGGGATGGATGCGCCACTGGTAGAATACGACCGCTGCCTTGCCGAGCTCGACCGCTTGGCGGTGCGTTGCGGGCCAGGGCCAGGGCTCGACGCGCAAGACTCTGGCTGTAGAAAGTACGTGTGAGCGTACTCGTACGGGCTGGAGTGACGCGCCGCCTCAAGATGAGGCAATGACATCGAGCGACGATGAGAAAGTCCGCGGGGATGGAAGAAATAGTCCGTAGGGGTGATAGGCCCCGTCGGCTCAGGAGAGGACGAGGTATGACTGGCGGGACTGTCGACGGGCGAATACTCCGAGTAAGTGTCGTCGTGCCGGAAGGTAGAGCTCTCGTGTAGCTGAACCAAGGACTCCACCTTCTCGCGACGACTGAGTGACTTCGAGACGCTACGCTTGTTGTTCGTGTCGCGCCGAGGCGAGTACTTGTAGTTAGGATTAGTCTCCGCGTGCTTCCTAGCCTCCTCCCTTGCAAGCTCTATGTATGGCTCCTTCTCTACCGGCGTAAGCTTCTTCCAATTGAGAGCGGCGCGCTTCGAGACCACCTTCTCCGGAGTCGGTGGCTGGTTGGTCTTTCGCGCATTCTCAGAATAAGCGCGAGCGAACAGGCAGCGGTAAATGAAGAAGCAGTTGCGCGGTCGCGGGACGTAGTTGACATCGCCTTTCTTGTTGCGCGGGCCTTTGCTCTTCTTCGCTGGAGAGTTCTTTGGTTCTTTGTGCAGCGAAGCCTTGTGCGCGGACGTGCGCGGGGTTTCGAGCGAAGTCGACGAGGGGCGAAGAGGTGCCGAGAAGTCGAGAGCCGGTTTCTGGTCTGTGCTGTCGATGTCGGTGGGGAGATCCCATCCGCAAACTTCGGGGTATACGAAGGATAGTGACGAGGCCATCGAGGAGCGCAATAGCAGAATCTTAGAATAAGTCGTGAAGAGATGGCGAACAAACGAGAGGAGAGGTCCGACCCGGAGGCGAGCCTTTTATGTGATCAGCATGCGAGGGGACTCCTTTTCTGCCTCGGAGAAGACAAGGTACGCCGACTCATTGTTCTGCAGTGGAGCTACGATCTGGTGAGCCTGCGGTTCCGTCCAGGTGGCGAAGGTAGGAGGTGCTGACCCTCGATCGTCGCGCAACACAGCCTATGCCTAATCGGGTAGTCACGCTATTCGTCGTCAGTCTAGAACTATGCCTTTCACGAGGTATATACCACCTCACATTCGTTAAATTATCCCGGCTGATAAGCAAATTCCCCGAGGGACGGGCCACGAGGCTACCAGACGCGACCGGAATAGCGCCGAGCAGGAGGCGGAGAGTCCTAGTCCGGGGCAGCCGCCCACCCCATGCGTATGATCTTTCCGACTCCAACGGATTTGACGACGGACCTGACGGTCTCTAGAACACGTACGACCTGTGTGGGTCTCGCGGTAAACCACAGCCGCAGACGTTACCCCTGAGTGGCATTGACGTCTTCATAGTCAAACACGCGCTATGTATACGTCTTTCGTTGAACTTGCCTCCAAGCTGACCACAAGCGGCCAACCTCTACGCGCAGATAATGTCCTTGCAGTCCGCCGGTGTTCCAGAGCTCTCGAATTGACCGACTGTGCCTCCAAAACCCGACATTCTCGGGCATCGCGCGGTGCAACCGGGGGACCTATTTTCCTCGGGGCCGCGTCACCGTGGTGGTCCGATATGGAGATGCCGGGGAGGCTAGGGGCAAGTGCACCCCGCGGACCAATGGTTTTGAAAAACACGGGCGAGATCGAAAAAAAGGCTCAGGAAAAGGCCCGCTATAATTTTGCTAAGCAGCCCCTTGTAAACTCCAGGCGCCCCTAATTGACCTAAACAGCACTTCAATAGCAATTAATTATTAGATACTATTTGGATGATAAGTGCCCATAGAATACTCGCCTAGTCCGACTTTCTCGGAAAACAGGGGCTCCGTAGGGGCACGAGTCCGGGGAGCGAATAGGAGCGACCGAAGCACCAGCGGGGCCGTTAACGTTTTACCCATGCAAGAATGAAGCAAAAGTGAAGGCTATGCCTCTCCCGAGGTTTCCGTGGATTCTCGCATCGGGAGATATGCGCAAGGTATGCGACGGCGCTGTGCAAGCCCCAGACATTATCTGAACGAAGTTGCGGTAAATTCGTGTGGTACGCACGGCAGGGGAATTTCAGACCGATTCTTAGGGCGCGACTGGCTAGATTAAAACGGAAGGTGGGTGACTGGGCAGAGACGTGACTGCGAGATCAGGGCGCATTTGGAAGGATATCGGGAGATCCGAGTCCAGATACTCCTGGCCCAAGCGTTTCCAGCGGCTGGCGCCTACTGCCGTCGGTGGTCGGGATTGAAGCGGGTAGTCGAGACGAATTATTGAGCTGTAACGACGTTCAGCACACCTCAATTGTGTACGCCGTTGCTATGCTGGTGATCGTGTGAGCGTAACGATAGTCCCAAGTTGAACCTGCTATTGCGCTTAGTGGTTCAACTACAACTGTGTCCGGAGGCGGGCCGCCTTAGTACCTAGAGGTAATGAGCCTGTCGGGGCCGACCCCGCTAAGGCAAATTTGCAGGCCCCGGGCGGACGAAATTGGACAGTATTGTCGGCGGATAGGAGCAACAGATGCAACCACATCGCCGACAAAGTTTCCTCAAATCTGTATGAGATCGACCTAGAACAGCAGATAGTGTCAAACCAATAAATGCACCATCAGACTTTAAGCACATGGGCAAGCGAACGGGTTTCCGTACCCAGGAGCAGCGTGTGAGTATCCGGGCACGCCCACAACGGACTTCATTTCCGTCCCATGTGGCGGATCCTCCATTACAGGATCCGCCACCCCCTGCGTCCATGACTGCGCTTCCAGTGGCTGAAAAAAATGCGAGATTCTCCGCGGATTAACCAGCAATACCGGCGTGTTTGTAGTGAAGATTTCCCCCTACTCCCAGGAGCTCCTCCAAGAGCAGCGGGTCTTGGCGGAAGTTGCTCTTCCGGTGTGTGCATAGAGGCGTTAGCCCTTTCGTCGAGAAGACGTTGGTAGGTACATCGTCTGACGGAGGCAGGAACCTAGATACAAGGGGGTTAGTTTGGCCGGTGCATAAGCACACGATAATCACGCACCAGTATGTATGCGCGAGCAGCAGCGCTAATTGATGAGCAGGACACGACTCGTCGCACTTCCACGCCGGCCACCGGTGCACAAGTCAGTTCGCTGGCCTGCGATTGAGGGCGACGAACACCGGAAGGGCGATCCCCGCTGGAATGGCGACGTACATCTGGCCCGTCCTAGGCGCATCAGAAGAGAGAAGTCCAACACTGGCATCTTAACTACCCTTAAATATTACTGGGGATGTGGGAGCACACGCGGGGACGGTGGTTATACTATGGATGTAAGGATGAAAGGGCGACGTCGTCCACTCATTAAGCAGTATACCTCCTCATCGGATAAAGCGCATCATCCCGACTTTGAGCTGGGCACGATGTTAGTTCTCTGAGCCACCACAGGGGAGAGGTGTCCGGATGGGGCGCACTCTAAGCAACTTAGAGCGCTGCGCGCTGTTCAGAGTATTAGCACCGTGAATGATATATTGATATGCGACCCGCCTCAGCTGAGTAAAGCTGCAGGCTCACTACAATGCGGCTGTCACTCACATTTCCCACGGAGATCGAGACAGACTAACAGGATAGGAATTCACTTCCGTATAGCGTCGAATTGCTGTGTGAAGTACAAGGAGGGGATTGGCTTCTTGTGTGCCCCCAGGGAAGGGTGTAACAAAACTAGTTTACCGTCGGGAGACTTCGCACTTTCGGGCTTCTGAACCGCGAGCCAGACGCATCAAGCCTCTCAGGCAGAGCGACAACCGGCTTCTGACGAGTAAGCATCCATGCGGAGGTCGTCGAAAGGCCAGATGGATGCCATGCCAGCACACGAATGCGCTGGACCCAGACGTTCGGTGATCGGAGGCCTCGAACTGATTGCTACAGGTCTACAGAGGCCGAACCTCGGCGAAAGTGCATCCTACGAGGCTGTTATCCGCGGTGGAGGCGTCGCGCATACCGAGGCTCCTGAGGGACACGTCCGCAGGGGCAAATTTGGCCGTGAGCTCAGAGCCGCGCGGCGGACGAGAGAGGACAGATCTAGATAGGGTTTGTAGCGTGAGGTCAGACATGGCGAAGATCAAGCGCGCAATGTCATCAAACTTGAACACAGGCGGAGGACGTTGTTTGCGCCGGTGGACGCAAGCACAAGGCCTTCTCCCGCAGGGGTGCGAGCCATCTCAGTGGGCCGACATAGGCGGGTGAGGGAACTATCGACCACGCAGACGGCGTCACGCAGACTAATTGCCTACTTTGAATTACCTGTGTGGCTACGTTTGACGTAACCTCTCCTGTGTTTGCTAGCTGTGTGTGCAGTGCGTTTATTGTGAGACCGTCGGGGAGCTCGAGGATCGCCGGGCGCACTGACCCTTTGGGAATCCAGGGTTCCAGTGACTTCATGGCTGCATCACAATAATTAACCTTGATGCATCAGCTCGAGCCCCGTGGTCTAGAAGAGTGAAGTGTTTGAAGGTGCCAGGCGGAGCAGCGAGTGCAGGGCATGTGCTTCGACCGCAGGTAACTCTACCAAGAACCCTCGAACAAAACGAGAAATCAGAGATGAGCATCGGAGCGACTCCTCACATAGCAGAATACGACTTGAGCTTCACGTTCTGTGCGCGAATGGGGTTCAGGTCTGGTACAAAGAGGAGAAGTGGTCACGTCGCGAACCAGGCGAAACCGGGATCTACCACATGATCCCGCCTCCTGCCTTAAATGGTAGTCCCGCCATCAACGAAGTCTAGATCGCCTCGAGTCACTGGCGTGATACTCACCACCACGCAGTGTTGACGCGCCTGTGCTGCAAACTCGTCTTCCCACTAAGCCTGTACCATTCTAGTATTGACAGCCATATAAAAGCTACATGGCACGTCCTCGTCATGGCCCATCCAGCACGATAGTCATCAAACTAGGTAAGTGCACCCTTGTTGAGCTGAACATTCTGTTCAACGCTCGAGTAGGAACGTCATCTATTGTTCATGAAACAACACACCAACCGCTACTTTCAACGCTGTCTGGTCTTGTGGAGACCGTAGTGCAGCTGCGCGAGCTCGGGCACAAGGTCGTGCTCGTCAGCTCCGGCGCTATTGGCGTGGGCTTGAAGCGCATGGAGATGGCGAACAAGCCGAAAAGTCTCTCCGGTAAACAGGCGAGTGCATTCAGACAACTACTGTACGTGATACTGAGCTGATAAGTAGGCACTGGCCGCCATCGGTCAAGGCAGGTTGATCGCGTTATGGGATAACCTCTTTGGACAATTGGGTCAGCCAATTGCTCAAGTCCTCCTCACTCGTGGAGACATATCCGACGTAGGCTACCTCCGATATCGGTTTGACATATTTGACCTTACAGACCCTCCAGCGGACTCGTTATCTCAACGCAGTGAACACCTTCAAAGAGCTGATTTCCCTAGGAGTAGTCCCCATCGTCAACGAGAATGACACTGTCTCCGTCAGCGTGAGTAGAGTTTTATCCATGATCTATCTAGTCCTCCTCTCATTGATCTTAGGAGATCAAATTTGGTGATAATGACACACTGTCTGCTATTACGTCGTCGATGATCCATGCCGACTACCTCTTCCTCCTGACAGACGTCGATAGCCTGTACACCTCAAACCCACGGAAAGATCCTACCGCGAAAGCTATAGACGTAGTGTCGTCGATCCCCAGTATCCGCTCCCAAGGTAAGTTTCTCCGGGCACTCATATCTTGCCGTGGGTCTCAACCAGTGATAGTCAGCACCACCACCCTCGGCTCGCAGTTGGGCACTGGTGGTATGGAGACAAAACTCATTGCTGCGGAGATCGCCACTGCTGCAGGTGTTACAACGATCATCACGTCTAGCAAGGACCCGAAATGTATCTTCCGGATAATAGAGTACAACAACGCTCTCAAGTCCGGGTCATCTACCCCGCTGAAATCGATCTCTGGACGCGCTAGTCCTGCGCACACAGAGAGCGCAGAAACGCCAGTCCTAGCACTCCCCGTCGCGCGCCCGCCGCATACGCTGTTCAAGCCCTCTCCGACGCCCCTGCGCGACCTCAAGTCGTGGACGGGCCACACCCTGAGCCCCGCTGGGACCGTCATCGTCGACTCCGGCGCGCACCAGGTGCTGTCGCGGCGTGAGTCAGGCGGCCGCCTGCTTGCGGCGGGCGTGCTCGGCGTGCGCGGGGCCTTCGCGTCGGGGCAGGCCGTGCGCGTCGCCGTGCGGCGGCACGCGGCCCCCGTCGACCCCGCCGGCAAGCTCGCGGCGGAGCGGGACGCAGCGCATGCGCGCGAGACGTATTTGCGTGGCTCGGAGACGCAGCCAGGCACGCCGGTGCTCCCGCCAAGCGAGTCCCCCGCGTCGTCCATCTCGACGATCGACGGCATGCTCGGGACGTCGCTGCACGGTCTTAATCTGAACGACGAAGATACAACGCCGTCGGCGGGGGCCAAGGCTCTCCCCGATGAGGACCATGTCTTGTTGACGAGTGCAACAGACGACAGCGAGGACTGGGAACTGGAGGAGGTCGGCCGTGGACTCGCTAATTATAATTCGGCGCAGATCGCTCGGGTAAAGGGGCTGAAGAGGTACGCTTGCATGGCAATAATCGCTTTGATGGAGTCTAACAGCATATTAGTTCGCAAATTGCTCCAGTGCTGGGCTATGCTGACTCGGAGTACGTTGTCGAGAATGTGACCATCCGTGTACCGCCGTAGGTACCTTGAGGAAGGATGCCATTCTGTGGAAATTGAACAGGCTATAATCGAACACGGTTTCGCAGCATGTTGTATGGAATGCAGTTCCTGCACAAGATAGAGACATGGCGCAGAACAGGTCTACACCGTGCTTTTGGCCTTCTTCGACTTTTTACTGCCACCCTCCACCTTTCTCTTCTTTGGTTTTGATTCGCCGTCTTCCTGCACTTTTGAGGTAGGCTTTTTTGCGGGTTCATCCACGTCCATAGCGTCCGTGTGGCCTGGTATTGGCGCGAGAGCGCCTGCAGGCATGAAACGGCCCTTGAGCATCTCTTTGGGGTAGGATGGACGCGGTGGATTTTGTTGCGTTGACCAAGACATGTCCGTATTTGTACTCTCGGATAATTCGGGCGTTGGTTTTGGTGGACGTGCGGAGAGCACAATGTGTCGAGCCGGCAAGTCCGGGGCTACGCAAAGAGCTCGATGCGTGAAGCCTAAGACAGACAGAAACTGACGCACCCCCGTAGAACTTAGTACCCTTCTTCTTCCTGGGGAAGAGTGGCGAGAGGGCATCCAGCTCTTCGGCTCCAATGGTGTCGTTTGGCTCACCGCCGTCTGCTAGAGACCAGATGTCGTAAGATATATGTTTGCGTACGAGCGAGCCAATCTGTGCGGATTTCGACGACGAAGGTTCATCCAATTTCAGTCCGTCCAAGTGCTTCGCTTTGACCTATAGCAGAAAATAAGCTCGCGATATCGAGGTAATGAAGGGACTGCACGCACACCTTCCGGAACCCGCACAATCCACAACTCAAGGTCTTCATCGTCCTTCAAGCTCTCCCAGTCAAAATCCTCGTCGTGCTCCCCGTCCACTAGCTTCATCCCTTCTGGGGGCCTGTACGCAGAGTCTATGTTTGTCCCTTCGTTCTTCCCATGAGGAGTATGCACAACTGCAGGTTGGCCACCATTCTTCTTGCTCTTCTCCTTCGCCTGCGTGCTGGCCTTTTTCGAGCTGAGGGTGGGTTCAGGAGAGGATGAAGACCGGTCTGAGCTCATCTTGGACTATGCTCAGATCACGGGTAGCGGATGCGTCTGGTGAGCGCAGAGATGGACACTTCAATGCGAAAGTGCAGGCCGATCGGGGCAAGAGATCTGTACGAATCGGAACAAGCTCTAGTGTTGGCGCCGAAAATGGCAGGTTTATTAGTTGGGCATTCAGCAGAACAGACTGTGGTGGGGAAGAATGTAGCGCTATGGCAAATTATGGCTGTACTATTAGAATCTATAGAGTCCCATAGCTTGGGGTGGTTGACATCGCATGAGGAGCGAGGTCCCACGGACGTCGTGGACGTGCATATGCATAACTTGAAGGTATGACAGCTATGGCAGCAGTACTGTATTTAGCGTCAACGCAAGCGATGCCACTATCATGATCTTTAGGTAGCCCAGTGGCAAGCTTATCCTCTCAAATATTGCACAGATGATCCCGCCCATAAACGTTTAAACATTGACTAGAGGTCGAAGTAGCGACTCGGAGGAGTATCATCCATGTGGAGTAGTCTCGTTTGATCGAACGGGCAGACTAACACTTGGTCCAGGTCGCCCGGCCTCTAGCTTAGAGCTGTGTGAAATCAAATGACATATAAATATGATCCGTAATGTTTCAGGGAGTATGTAGGGAGCTGCGGGCTCGATGAAACGCTCTAAAGTATTTGAACAAGGAAAGTGTACTTCGAACGTTGAAGACAAACACAATGTTTTATGAAGAGTGTGAAAGTGCTCTGTATATTGTGTGCATTTCTCTAGCCCGAAAATACGTCGATCTATATCACGACAAAAATACAGTATGCCTGAGAAAGCTTCGACGCCGGCCCTAGCGCGAAAGGGCGGCTTCCGTGTCCGCAAGGTCGGATGGCTGGGAAACACGCAGCAGCGTCGCGGCGCGGGCGATGCAGCCCTTGGTTCCTGGTATTTGAACAGTATATAAGCCTGAGAGACAGCTCGGGACCGGGTTCATTACACATTCTGCATCCTGCGCAAATCCTACTGCCATCAGGTTCCGCGCTTCCACTTCTCATGAAAATCCTGATTGGCATTGCCATTCCCACAGCTCCCGAGTCTGTGCAAGTTAGGCAAGCGTATAGGAATGAAAGCATGTCGGCCTGCAGGCAAACGGTGGTGGAGCTGATATGTGTTGGGTATGTTCTCGTTTGTTCAAGACCAGACCAGGCGACGTGATTGACGCTGCTTTCTAACGGCAACAATTTGCCGTCTACCCCCTCGTGCTCTTTCGCCGACCTCTGTCTGTCTTTCTCTCCCTTCACGGCATCTCGATTTGTGTCTCCCCTCTTAGAAGGTAACCACCGTCAGCCTACGCGGCTCTTTCGCTCTCCAGCAAGCCAACCTCGCCCTCGGACTCCGCTGCAGGATGTTGCCTCAAGCACTCCTCCTCCTATCCCTCTTCACCGGCACCCTCGCCCAGGACGGTAGCATCGCTGGACCAACGTCGTCAAGCTCTGCCGCAGGCTACTCCTGCGATGCTAGCAAGTGCAAACTTCCCGACTGCCATTGCGCCAGCACCGACCCCCCTGGCGGCCTTGACCCGGTGAGTCTTTCGCTTTTAGTCATGTCGACAATTCCCCATTCCCCGCCACTTGCATGCGAGTTATCTGGACGTGTCGGAGTGTGCGTCACCCTCGGTAGACTCTGCACGTCAGGCTCTATGGGCAGTGGGCGTCGTCAGCCTCATGCAAAGAATCCATCGGCCTACCGCCGATCACAGTCCTCCGAAATTGCACGAGAATAGGCTTCTCCTCGCGACATCCTATCACCGGTCACGCAGACATCTCTGTGAACAAGCAGTGTGCATGCATTCACGGTGCGGAGAGCTGTGTAGGAGTGCTCAAAGCGTCGGCTGCTGTCGGCGAGACCCTATGCTCATCTTGTCAGCATGCTCACGCTTGCAGCCTTACTGGCGGTCTTGAATTGATTTTCGGTCGCCTGGGGGGTGGGGACACAGGGCGACCGGTCCTAGGCGGCTCGTTCACAAATAGAGATCACATGCTGACCGTTGCCTTACCCTTCCCTACAGAAAGAAGTCCCTCAATTCGTCGTGTTTACTGCCGACGATGCCATTCAGTCATACACGATCGATTCTGTCAACCAGTTCCTCGCACAGCGCAAAAACCCGAACGGATGCCCGCCGAAGATGACATATTACACATCGCTCAACTACACGAACTACACACTTGTGACGGATTGGTATGTTGCCGGAAACGAGATCGCTGTGAGTATGTGTCTCCCAAGTTCCAGAATGCGTGACTGAATGCTCTCTCAGGACCACACGTATGTCTTCTCACAATCGTCGTTATGACCTCTGTCATTTATATTTTCGCTTAGCATGACGCACGTTGGGAGCCCCGAAGCCGACCAGATCAACGGCAACCTGATCGCCCTCAACGCTCTCGCCGGTATTCCCATGTCCGAGCTCCGCGGATTCCGCGCACCGTACCTCAACTATACCGTCGAGACCCTCAAGCTGCTCGCCGCGTCTGAGTTCCTGTACGACTCGAGCGCCTCCGCCGCCATCCCTGTCACCGACAATGGCACCGATGCATACTGGCCCTACACGCTCGACTACGGCATGGCCAACGACTGTTTAGCAGTCGAGGGATTGTGCCACGGTGAGCCGAAGCTGCCGGGATTCTGGGAAGTGCCGATGTATGCCCTGTTCGACAAGCGCGGTGTTGACGGACCACATCTGATGGACCCCTGGCTGTACGTTCTTTCCACCGGCCTTGAGGCCTCAGCTAAACCGCATCTCTCAGGGACACTGCCAATGGCGAATCTGCGGTCAATGACACGGCGACTCTGGAGTACATGCAGTCTACATTCACCGATCATTACAATGGCAAAAGACAGCCTTTCGGTTTGTACACCCACCCTATCCACGTTGCAGTACGTAGCATTATCCTACATGTGTGTGGAGTTGTCTGACCTAGAGTTGCTTGCAGCCCAGCTACCCTGGTGTCACTCCTCTTAACTCTACCATCAAGATGATCAACCAGTTCCTTGACTGGGCACAGACGCAGCAAGATGTGTGGATCGTCTCGAGTGGCCAGCTCCTCGACTGGGTCCGCAATCCCGTTCCCGCTTCTCAGCTGAACTCCTTGGACTCGTTCAAATGTTCGACCCCACAAGTTGACGCCTCCACCAAGATCTGCAATGGTATCCCACAGAACGAGGCCGGTCTGCTCAGTCACTGCGATTTCCCTGACTTCCCCTTCTTCACTTGCGTGAGTCTTGGACTGTACGCATCTCGTACATGGATTCTAATTAATTATGTTTCTCAGTATGGATGCCCTGTCGAAGCTCCCACCGTCGACGATCCGAATCCCGCACAACAGGTGCCCGATGGCCAGCAGGCTCGTTTCCGGCGTATGTATCACAAGAGTTTCCTCCGAGCCAACAAACTGATGAGCACACACAGTTCCGTCGAACTGCTCGACGCCCTTCTGGGACCCCATCAAGGGTGAATGTATCTGCACGGCGTCCACTTGCGCATTCGTAGACAACTCACGTCCTGTTGGCGTACGTATCCATCTAGAAACTCTACTCGCACTCTACTCACACCCTTTGCGTACAGCCCAACGGTGCCAACCTTACGGGTGGAGGCACTGGCAGCGGTCCCCTCAGCGCCTCAGCAACTGCGTCCAGCAGCCCGTACGTGCCGTTCAACGGCCAGGGCTCCGGTGCGGAGACCCTCAAGTTCGTGCTCAGCACCGCTGCGCCGACGGTCTTGCTCGGCGCACTCTTCGCCGTCGCCGGCATCTTCGCCACGCTCTGAGCACGAAAAGTCGACCTACGCACGCGTGTACTTGCCGCGAACTCTGCATCATCATCTTGGACTTCATCCTCGGACTTAATTGGGGCATCGCATGCTCTTTTTACTTGACAAACATTTCCCGGACTTTGCGATGTCTTCTCTCTCTCGATGGGACAGACGTTCACCTCACCACCATTTTTACACATTGGTCACGGGCGCACTACGCTCATTACGAGGCATCCTACGCATGTATCTAATCCTCTAATTCAGCAAGATAATACTCGGATGGTGTCTCTTTGATAGCTCAAGCTCTGGCGCGGGGCACTTACTTTTGTGAAAACTATCATGATGTCTTCGGAATGTCAGTGATGAGGCGGGTGCTAAGGCGCCTATTGTTTGATGCGCCTGATGCAGACTGCCGCCCTATAACTTAGCTTTCACACTTTCAGCACCCACTGTCTTCGAAATCATGGCTACAGTAATCTTTAACCTTGGTTAATGGGTATGTATCATCACTCGAGGTCAAATAATCCAGCATTAACACTATCTATTGTAGCCGGCCGTGTGCACGCTGCTGCCGGCGTACTCAAGCGGCTCTCGAGCTTTGACTACCGCTGACTGGATGCTTCAAAAGCCTATAAGCGTCGGGAAGTCATCCCGCAGATTGGGGAACCATCACGGATTGCTTTATTCGTGCGCTAGGGACCACTATCAGGCCCCATTCACGCGCGATCCTTCAACTGTACAGCAACTCGCCCATAAGCTACATATTGGGTTTGAGAACCCCGATTGCCTCTCACAAGCTACAACGACCCACCATGTGGAGCGACATGCTTTCTGAGCATAATATTCCCTTGCTTGAAGGCAATACCCGTCTGTTGGTGGTGCCTGCTGGATTGTGAGTATCACATTAGTCCAGTTACTCCTTGCCCTGATGATACTAACCGTTAGGGCTTTTCTTCTTTCCATCAAATATTTTACATCCAAGCTGTCTTCTCTGCGAAGTGGCGCACGTATGAGTGAGGAATCTGAGGATGATTTACGTCTCTTGTCCAGCTCCTCCTTCTTGTTGTGGTATTAAATTGCTTTTAGTATCAGATTTCTCTCACACAACGCATCTCGGCTTGTGGGCAATAATATACGTACCTATGTATAGACTGTGGCCGGAGCAATGACACCGCCCACTGGCAACTTTCTCTCTTTGCAAGGTAAGAAATATTCAATCAAATAACGCCTCTCAACCGGACCGGCAATGCGCGAGTCTGACCGAACAATGGCGCTTATGTGGGTACTACCCCTCAACATTTCACAATCAAGTCTAGAGCATTCTCTGAACTCTGCGCTCACAATGGTACTGATTTCTAACCCGCGGGCTATAGGCACCTCATGCCGAGCGGCCAACACAGCCCTTAAAGGCGCAGCAGATCCATGGACCACACAGCAGCAAGGTCCCTCGTCCCCGTGTGGCTCCGAGTAAATATCTGCAAGAGAACCAGCGTCGGGAGGGCACACACTCTGACCAGCACTCCCATCACCCCACCTGTGCTCATGGACAGCGCACTGTTCTTTGAGGGCCAGGTCCCCTGGCTCCTGGTCTCGTCAGCACTGTACGTTAAAATCTAGCTTCATGACATTCACAGCTGTTTAAACGTCGCCATTGTAGTGCGTTTGCCCTCTGCATCACGTACTTCCCGTTTCGCGTGAAGGACCTCCGGGATATTTTCTATATCGATGTTGACGGAAAATACCAACTGATCAGATCAAGCTGGATATAGTGAGCTTAAGCTGTATCATACATGACCAAAGCCACCGCTCATCTAAAGAGCTACTAGTCTCACAGTGGAGCTCTTCAATGTGGTCTTTCTTGCTCTCCTATTCTACTTCCCGCGCCAAAACACGGCTTTAACTCTCGATGACATTGTTGGAGGTGAGAGAGGAGTACCGGGGTGAGTCAGGCTTCTCCCTCACAAAGCATTCACCGACATTCAACTACTTGTAGACCTTTGATAGTAAGCCGTGTTTCTCTTCTATTTAGTTAGGGTGGAAAATATCTCACATTCGCCGTAGTCCAGCTGTTTTATCACAGTTTAGCTGATTTCAACATTTCAAGGTTGATAGTCCATTGATTAGCCTTACAGATTTTGGCCATATCGATCAGTCAAACATTGATGGGGCCTTTGCTGCACTCTGGTATGACACCCTTGTTCTGAAGCCGGCGTTTTGAGTGGGTTCACGTTTCGCTGTTTAGTTGCCTCAACCCACAAATGGATCCCCGCTAGCTACGTGCGTGACATGTGACACAATGCAGAAGATATCTCACTAAATGCGAATATTCGTTCAGTACGGCAGTGTCGCCTTCGTCTTCGGTATGCATAATTCATTCGCTTCTTACAACTGCAGCTAACCTGCAGGGGCAGTCTTCAACACGTGTACGCTGTTCTGCGGACTGAGATCACCAGTGTTCATTGTTAACTCAGAGATCGCTCTCTATAGTCGTATTGTAAGCCATTCTGCATAGCCTAGCATGAAGGGAATATCTCATTATATACTTTTAGATTCTTCGGGCCATCCTTGTTCAAGCCGTCTCTGGCTGGACTATTCAACGTGTGTAGCAGTTGCCAATGACCTCCACGCACTCTTCAAATTTACGATTGTCCATGTTGCAGATCCTGATCTGCGGCCAGCTAATGGCCGTCGTACCAGATACAATTCTGTACCTTGCTCTGCCCATGGTCAATCGCTTGACGCAAGATTGGGACAGGGCACCGTACGTCGAGTTAATCACTGTTATCGAGAGCATAATAGCTGACTAACCACAGACTGGTGGTGGAGATGTCGGACGCGGTGCGCGTGGGCTGGCGTTGGTCTAACAGCATCAGGTATGTTTCCAGCGTACAAACTGCCGCTTACGAGAGCTCATCAGGCCGTTGCAGGATCTGCGTGCCAGTCATATCTGGTGCTCTGTACATCGTCAGTCGTTTGCGAGCTTCGCTCTCCGTACGACGGCTGATATTACTGGGGTGCTTAGTTTGGCAGCGAACATGCGCGGCTCGCTTGTTACATCGTGTGGATGATGGCATACGAGTTTATCGGCAATTGTGAGCTGCCCAGTTTAGCCCGCGCCCACCTCGACATTGACACCTTTCTGTCAGCGTACTTCATCCTGGCGTTTCAGATGTCGGTCAACTTCATTGATGTCGCATTTACTTCGCTGATATGGGTTTAGGTTGGGACTGGCCGTTAATGGGATTTCCGGTGCAGAGTCGGCTGGGCTACTTAATAATGCGGAAGTTGGAGGTCTGTAAACAAAATTCCCCTCATACGTCGTATATGGATCGCTACCACTGCTAGGTCCAGATAAGCCTCTCCTTGTATATTAGTGCTATGACTTCGAATCTGAAGAGCTAGCTATTCGGAATGCAATGCACCCACAACCGCCCCAATCGCGTAACCTGTTGTTGAAGCGGCGGTTTGAATTAAGTATGCCAAACAGGAGCTAAGCTGCGGGCCAGATTTGGAGCTAGAAGTTGGAATGGGAGAGACAAAAAGCACAGTCGTGCGTGTGTGCGTCGTACCTCCCAGGATGATGCTGTGCGAACTCTATAGAGCTGTGCGGCCCTGCCAAGCCACATAGTGGACTTCCTCGCGAGTTCCGCGTCCATGAAAGTGGATCAGTACAGCCTGAGGCATCCTGTAATAGCCCGTAATCACCGGGGAACGTACGGGATAGTTGCTGGACATGAACTAGCCCAGACCAGCCCACGCCTCGCCCTTGTTAGCCAGCGAAGACCATAGGGCCGGTCGGACTTGACACGCATGGATCAATGCTGTGAGGACGGGACATACGCCATATGTAGCGGGACATGTGCTTGGCATCCCGAGTTACATGTTTGAGTGTCGCTCGCTGGCAGGGCAATCGTGCAACATGACATGGTATACAAGTTGGCCATACAAGCAAGGCACAAGTCAAGCTTCTGGATATCGCATCATCACAGCCCATTATAAACGTCTAGAAGGTTGCACATCAGGGTCGGCGAAGGCAAATGCGAGAACGACACTCACATATAGCGTCAAGTCACTGGATCGTTATAACAAAATTTGGAGGAAAGCACACAGGACCCCCACAAAGACGAACGACACGCTGCTCTTGACGACGCCAGCGCTATTGGACATGATGAATCCAGTGGGATGGAAGGTACGCTCCTCCTTCGTGTTCTCAGGAAGGGGCGCACCGAAGTCTGGCTTTGGTGCGACAACACTGATTGACTTGTTGAAGATGAATGTTTCATACGATAGCCGAGAGATATCGCAAAAGGTCTGGTTCGCGATGGAGGAGTCTGTGCTGGTTCCGTACGTCACATTCCATAGCAGCGTGTGCCTACAATCGATGTGGTCAGAGTCGAGCTTAACAGCGAGTTGACTGTTTATAATAACGTACGTGCCAACGATCGAGGTCTGGTACAGCGCCTCAGACGCGTTCGGTTCGCTCTCGTTCGTGTTGGGCCCGGCCCCAGAGCCGAACCCGTTGCACGCATATGCACTGGAGCCCGGCAGCACGTTACCGGTGTAGAACATGGGGACGTTGGTGCCGTTGGGCAGGACGAGCGAGAGAGACGTGCTCCAGGCGAAGCCATAGTAGTCGCCCGCGACTTCCTCTCCGCCGCCGTCGAAGCCCATCACCAACGTCTGGTTTGTAGTCAGGTTGCGGGTTGGATACCCAAGGACGACGAGGTTTGGCGGGCTCGCTTTGTGGTAGCTCGCGGCGTGGCAGTGCGGCGCCGCGATGGTGAGCAGGACGAGGGAGAGCAGGGCGGCAGGGTTCATGGCGAGCTCGACTAGAGGAGGGCGGGGAGGGTGGGCTGCAGCGCAATGAAGTCCGTTGAATTATACTCGGCTGTTCATCCCATCACTGCTATATCTCGTATATCAGGTACCAGGATTTGCACTGGATTTTGTGCCATGAAGCCACTAGGTCTGTTGATCTCAATTGAGTAACGATCGCGATGACCCCGGACCGCCGCGCGACATTGCTTGGCGCACAGAGGCGGTGCGGTGCATGGCTACTTTACTGAGGACGACATGAGCGATCGCGTGAGGCAAATGCTGTATTCATGACGCACAGTCTACTTGCCGTGCGTACACATTCTGTGCCTCAGATCGAAGTGGATACCAAAAAGAGCGCTTTGACGACCAAACGAAGTGACAAGCTCCAAATTTGCCACACCGAAGTTACATGGAAGATGTGAAGCAACACCCTCAACAGTCTATCATCGGTTGACCTTGGTCGCGTCAAGACCATGTTCGCGCAAAATGTGTCGGCCTTCTTCTTTGGTGAGCCTGACCGCGCTCCTTTCTCTCACTCCGAGTCCGTCCCGTGGTCTTCGCTGGAATTCCCATATGTCCGTGTGATTCAGGGCCAGGAGATAAAGGTATTGCACAGTTGGCAAAGCGTGCATAGCCATGAGCGCGATTGCTTCCTTGTCCATGGCGTTCAAGGGCCGGGGGCCTGTCGAGACTCTCGTACCGGAAGTCGGCGGAGGGGCTGGAGGTTGACCAGCCGGAGCGTCAGGGGCGCGCGCTATGCGAGATCTTATAGACAAATGCGCTCCTTCCGACGGTGGATTAGTCCAGATCCATCTGATTCGAAGATACAGGAGTCGGATGCTGAACGAAGATAACGTAGAAAACATTGCATTCTACACAGAATGATGGGTCAACTTTATAAGCAAGCAAACAGGGCGCATCACTCACCAGGGCGGGACTAGGATCGACATGGCCATGAGCCTCAACAGTCAAGAGAAGTATTGTCAGACGATCCTTCGCCGGGTCCAACAAGTCACCAAGCTTCGAAAGATCGAACCCATGCATCGGAAGGGAGAGCTCGAGGTTGGACGGATGTGTATCCGACAGTACGGCTCGGAGTCGAGGACCATCGCGAGCTTCATTCAGTAGACCAAACACTAGTCTCAAGCTGTCGACCGTGCTCTGCACGCCGAGCATGTAGAGGCTAAGGAGGTCGGCCTCAAGGTACCGCAAGGACCTCCAGCAGCCGCGTTGCTGTGCTTCGATATTAAGCATGCGGTGCTCCTGGATGTCCAGTGCGGAGAGCGTGTCGTTGCCGTGGTGCATGCGAAGGTCAAGATTGGAAAGGTTGGGGAATGAGTTGAAGATGTGCTCGATTTCCGCAAACTTGCAGCCCCCAACGCGGAGACTTTTAAGGCGAGGGTATTGTATGTGCGAAGTCGCGAAGTCTGCGTCGCTGACCCGCAAGTATTCGAGATAGTCCTTCAATGGAGCGCAAATTATGGCTGGGTCCATGTCAATCACCCCGTCGCCGTGCCATTCATCTTCGAATGTTATGTTGAGAGCTTTGATTGGTGCATGGATTTCGCGCAGCAGATGCTCGAGATCCCAGCTGTATGCGCTTATGGTAAGGGTACGTAGACTTTTAGATGTGGACAGAGCGGACGACAGAACGGATGCGAGGGTGTCTGTATACGTGATATCCAGTGCTTCAAGATTTTGAGCGTACTCAGAGAGAAGCGTGACAAAAGGAGTAGGCGGTGCGGCGTCCTCTGTGAGGGAGTCCGCATATATGCTGAGATCCAGGCCGCGGAGGTAGCGAGAGCGGTAAGGAAGGTCACCGCGCATATACTCGCATAGCAAATTGAGCTGCGCCGCGGACTTGATTTTGATGCTTCCGCGTAGCAAGTGAGGGACCCCTGCGCGGTATAGCGTGCGGCAAGTACTCATCACTCGCCCAACGTCGCTTCTTCGCGCGAAAGCCATGACGGCGATGAGGATGTCGTAGTTGAGACGCATTGGCAGAATGTCTTGCCCGTGCTGAGATAACATTCAGGACTCACATAGAATGGTAGCGAGAGAGGTATACTTACTGGAGATACCATGGTTCCGTGGACTTGATTCGACTGATAGGCCTTTCAAGGCTAGGTGACGGAGGGGAGGACGTACGTATTCCGTGCAGTTTGAGATATCGTACAAGGAGTAGTTTGCTTGGAGCGCTAGCATAAGTTCACGTGACTAAGCTCACGTGATAAGCGCGTTGTCCGACTCAATTCGTTGATACTAGGCTGTTTGGTCTTGTACGTACAAGCAATTCTGGCTCACGGCTTTCTTGCCTAATTAATGCATAGACCACACTGCACTTGCCTCCAAACGAAGTCTACGCTTCGCCATGGCAAAGGCTTCGTGGCGTCCGGACACTGCCGAACATGGCGCTCCCCGGGCCTGTCCTTGGTAAGCTCGTGCTCGTGCCCGGTAATGCCAGGACTCAGTCAGCAACGCCGACCATGACAGACACCACAGCAGCTTTCCCGCCCCCCGCCCTCGCCGCGCTCGCAGCACAGGCCGCCGCGATCCTCACCGAGCGCAAGCAGACCGTGGGCGTCGCCGAGACCGCCGCCGGCGGGCTCGTCTCCGCCGCGCTGCTGTCCGTGCCCGGCGCAAGCGCGTACTACGCCGGCGGGCTCACGCTCTACACGCTCGCGTCCCGCCTCGCGTTCGGCGGGTGGACCGAGGCGGACAGGGCGGGCTACAGGTGCGCGTCGTGTCTCGCCCGCCGCGCGGACGCTGACCGCGGGGCCACAGGGGCCCGACGCCTGAGATCGTCGCAGGGCTCGCGGCGCACGCGCGCACGGCGCTGCAGTCCACGTACGCGATCGGCGAGTCGGGTACCGCAGGCCCGACCGGGGGTATCACGAACAGAAAACCGTGAGCAGCCACGCACGCTGGTGCCGGGACACCCAGCTTACGCCGTGCATTCCACAGGGGATATGTCGTCGTGGCGGTAGTTACGCCAGAGGGTGAAGTGACGAGAGCCGTGGACACGGGTGTCGCCGACAGGCAGACCAACATGGTCCGCTTCGCGGAGGAGGCGCTCAAGCTGCTCGTTGAAGTATTGACGGCTGCTGACAAGGGGAAACTGTAGACATGTAGCAGTACACGTTCCATATTATCGACGCACGGACAAAACCACAAAATTTCCAAGAAGGTCATCATATTGCGTCTAGTGGGGATAGGATGGAGGACATGACGGGCTCATTACGCGTCGACCCGGATCGTTCGTGGGTCGACAAGTGCTAAGTACTGTACAACGCCGGGGGACCACGACCTACGCCGGGACCCGACATGGGGAACAACAGACAATATGAGGAAACAACATTGGCTAGTCGATTGGTAAGGTGGGGGGATGGGGGTAATGTGTGGATGCGTGCCGCAGACTAAGAAGAGAACAAGGCTGTGCATGGATGATAGTGGATGAGGGTGGATGCACTCTACGTGTATGGTGAAGATGGACCCTCTGTCGGGAAAAGGACTGCGCAGAAAGGTAGGAGGGCGGGACAGTACTAAAGTCCGATCCGAATAAATCAAAATAAAGAATCCAAGGGATGAGAGGGAGAGGAAGATGGCAAGATATATGTACAAGAGAATCAAAGATGAAGACGGATGGCTGAGTGAGGCTCCCTTTTCCTCCGCGGTCGGAACAGTCGTAATCGTGCCAGAGAATGGTAGATGGCGAGTGGAACGGTTAGGCGGTATGCAGTTTGATGATGCAGATTTGCTCGGCTCGAGCCTTCATGTCTTGAATTCAGAGCACGATGTTAGTGCACGAACGCGACTGCAGTAGGAACGACCGGGGACGCGAAAACACCCGTACTCGCGCCTGCGGCGACGCTGCGGGCGGTGGGGGTAGTCGAGCCGCTGATTGTAGCGACATCGTCATAGCTGGACGAGCGCGTCGGAGTCTGAGATGCGATACGGTAGTCTACGCCGAGATAGGGAGAGGACGATAGGAGCTCTTCTACACTTGACGCGGAGTGCGACCGGTGCAACTCGGAGGGAACATCTAGCATCGAGTCCGAGCCGGTGTAGAAGCAGAACCTAAGAAAAAAAACGACAGGACGTCAGAAACGACCCGAGGAAACACGTGAAGAAACATCGGACATACCGGTTGAGGAACGCACTGTAGCTGTGCTTGTCATCTGGACTTGGACTGCGCGGGAAGCCATCCTCGGGGGCCAAGCTAATCGGTCCCTCAAACGGGCTACCATCCGGGCTTGAGCTCCGCGAGCTGTCCTCGTTACTCGTACTTGACGGCGTACTGTCTTCGCTGCCACCACTTGGAACGCGCCACATGCCCAAGACTTGTCCGACACCATACTCGTTTGTCGTCTCGATGACGGGAAGTGAGGACCCGGCTTCCGCGGGCGAGGTGCGTCCGCTACCCGAGGGAGACAGGGCAGGTCCGTCAAACGGCGAGCCGGGCGGAGTCCTGCGCACACCATTGGCAGTGGGCGTGACGCCTAGGTCAAAGTATCCGCGCTGG
Organism: Phlebiopsis gigantea 11061_1 CR5-6; assembly: GCA_000832265.1. Lineage (NCBI taxonomy): Eukaryota > Fungi > Basidiomycota > Agaricomycetes > Polyporales > Phanerochaetaceae > Phlebiopsis > Phlebiopsis gigantea. The sequence continues at coordinate 162,985 of KN840468.1, read as the reverse complement.
TGGTTGCGCGCCTTGCGGCCCATGGCAGGGATTGGCGTATCCTCGAGCTCCGAGTTGGCGTAGTACGGGTGCACGGGTGACCGCGCGTCGACGTCTTCGCCTTCGAATATGCGCGGAGAGCCACGCGTGAGTGCGATAAACGTGCGCTTGTCCGACGTCGCACGGCGGGGGAAGTGAGGGAGGGAGTTCGGGTAGGTGTTCAACCTGGAGTGATCGTCGGCGCTTGTGGGGGTCGTCTCAATTGCGGACGATCTGCGCCATGGGTTCTCCAGGGAAGCAGCGAAATCATAGCGGGACGAGAGCGGCTTGTTCGACCTCAATGTGAAGCCATCACCAGCGTCGTGACCCTGCAGAGAAAGGCTATCGGGGGTCGGTCCGGTCGGTGACAGTGAGCGCGTCCGCGTCGCCCTCGAGGCGAGAAATCCGCCCACAGTTGAAGGACCTTCGTCGCCCGACGCGACTTTCTCGAGCTTGCTCTTGAGATCCGCGATGCCGGACGCCTTGCCCGCCTCGTCGATCGCGCTCTTGGGCAGGATCCGCGACACCTTCTGTCGAGAGAACGTAACTCGGTAGTTCTGGCCGTGGTTGTTGTCCCAGATCTCGCGCCCAGCCGCAGAGTACCGAATGGCCAGGAACATCTTCTTTTCCTCGATCCGGGTCATCATGTCGGTGAGTCGAATGGTGAACTGGAAACGATCATCGGCGCCACCGGGTAAGCTGTCCAGGTACCGCGCCGTGACCTCGCTCGTGGTCTGCCACAGGTCGAAGGTGAAACGCACCGCTACCCACTTCTCGAACGCGATGTTACGAACGCGGACGCGGCCGACAACGCTCGTCCCGTCCTCGCTCAACTCCATGGCCTCCAGCTTCGCCTCCGCCGGCTCCTTTTCCTCCTCCTTCAGCCCCTCTACCTCTATCTGAAGTTTGCCCTTCTTTTCAGCCGAATCACCGTAGATGAACGCGGGGAAGTCGCTCTCTGTGCCACTGGTGTCGTCTGTAGGGCTGCCGTCGCGACTAACAGCAGCAGGCTTCTGCTCCGCAAGGAAAAGCTTTACGTGTTCCAGCTTTGCGTCGAAGTGAACGCTCTTGATATGAGTCGGTGTACTCGGCTCGCTCTTGGTGCTGATGGGGCCGGTGACAACGCTGAGATCGCCGCGAACAACAGGCCGACGCGACTTGAGCGACGACTTCAGAGGCTCACCAGACTTCTTGCGAACAAGCGATGAGATGTTGACCGACATCGAACGAGACGGGAAGTCCTCTGCTTTGGGGTTGAGGGTCGTCAGAGGCCTGATCCCAGGACGTGGAGTCGGGGCAAAGATCCTGGCCTTGGGGGTGTCGTCTTGCATGGGGAATGGAATACGCTTGGCACTGAAAACCGCAGGAGTCGGCGTCGACTGCTCGGGAGGGCGCATCGACGGGATGGAACCGCGCTGATGGATGCGCTGCCGGCGTGCCTTGAACTCCAAATGACCATCAGAGCCACTTCCGCTTCCGCTCGAGTGGCCTGAGGTCGACGCGACGGGCAGCTGAGTCGCGCGTGCATCGGGAGGTGTTGGTGGCTCCACGACTACCTTTGCGGCAGTGGGTTTGCTCAACTCGAGGGTAGCATGGAAGGTCTGTGTCGAAAGAGCAGGAGTACGAGTGTGCGAGGTACGCCTAGGAATGTGCGGAAGCGCAAGTCCGGCACTATTGGCGTGACGAGAGGTCGAGTAGCTCATGAATACTGAGTGTTGTATAGTGTTGTACGAGCAGACGGTGGTCATAAGTGGTTGGGCCTAGGACAAATAGCAGCGGAGCCTAGGTCAGCCGACGGAGTTGTGGATAGACTCTGACAGGCCGGGTGAGACCCGGGTGTCTAGAATGGGACTTACAATCGTGAATGACGTCGTAAGGTCCTAAGAAGGGTGTTCGCAGAACGCTCAGGTGTCGTAAGGTACTGGTTAACGATGCACAGCACGGGTCTGTGAGCCGGTTAACGGAGGAGGCTCGAGAAGTCGAACAGGTCCGCGTAGGCTAGGACAAAAGGGGGCTGACGGCGGCGGGTACAGGTTTGAGCTTTGACCGCTGGGGGGGGGACGACTGACGAACCGTTCAGAGGGTGTAAGAAGCCGGCGACAGAGGAGAGTGGGAGGATACGACGGAGACGATCGTGTTTATGAAACGATTCTGAACCAGATAGGAGGTCGGGTGGTTGAGGTGAGTCTCGGGTGCCGCAAAGCGGGGGTGGCGGGCGCAGCTTACCTCTGAAATGCGAGCGGCGGGAACAGCGCTGTGCACGTCGTAGTCCTCGTCGGCGAGGGGGGTGGGGGTGGAGGAAGAGGAACAAGAGGGACGAGAAAAAGCTCAGAGGTGGCGCCTGGGCGAGATATGCAGCGTTCGTGGTTCGCCCGGGGTCCTCGATAAGCCAGCCAAGCGCCGGCTCAGATCTAAACGACGATTCAACCTCCGCGGCTGGACTCGTCGCCCGTTTAGGCAGGTCCTGTATCGATCGAATCTAGGCGTCGGTATGCCGAGAGCGCCGCCACCGCCTCCTCGCGACCGAGACGCACGGCGCAAGGCCTCGTTCGCCAGTCTGGAGGCCATCGCTTCTGGCCCTCTCGATAACGGCGGCTGGGCTAACGCGGCAGCTACGACCTCGCTCGTAGTGCACGCCCTGCGGTGCCGGCCACCGCACCTTGCTGCTGTTGAACGTGCGACGCTCCCACATCCATTGGTTCCCATCATCCCTGACGCTCTGTGGAAATCCCGAACCCACATCGGACACCTGCATTTTCTGCAGTTCACCCTCCCTGTCTCGGCCATTACCCCGTCCTAGTACACGACCTCCCAAGTACTCTGGCCTCAGACAGCTGTCCACCTCGGAATCTCACCCAGCAAGCTCCCACTCCCACTCCTATCTACGCTTGACACTCGGCTGTGCCGCCTCCCTATCAGTTTCCACGCTCCTTGGATGCCGGTTACTTGCTCATCAAAGTTGTCATCTCGCAGAGTCTATTACTCACAAGTAGACATGTTCCTCTTTCAATTTTTCACCGCGTCCCTACTCCCGTGGCAGGTGTGCGCTCCGAGGCTGCACATCATGCCGTCGCACGCCGACACCACAAAAGGAAAGCAGACTTCGAACACCGCTATCCCTCCGCAGTGTCAATGCTCGATGCCGATCGTGGTTAGTGTTACGGCTGACTACATAGCAGAGGAGGATTACTCAGCCGTATAGCATCTACTGGTGGTCACCAGCTGAACACAGTTTTCAATACGCTTGCCAAATACTCACTAGTGTGCCACCCCATTCAGTGCTCCGTCACAATTGCGTCGCCCTTGAAAAGACTCCTCTACGACGACTCAGCAGAACATTGATATTTTTTCATCTGACAGCGTGTGTAGCCCTGCTCTCGGCGCAATCGCCATTCGTATTGATTCGCATTCAGGTGCGCATATTGTCGCACGTCGCTCGTTCCTGATCGCACCACTTTTGGCTACTGGCGCCGGTCGATTTCTTGTCCACGACCGGCCAACGACGGGCATCGACCTCGCGGGCACACATGCGCACGCAACGTCGGGGCCATGCGAAGATGTGAAGACGCGATGCGCCGACGTGCTCTGCGCTCGGCCACCACAGCCAAGCGGGTGAGCTCGACTTGCTCTGTTCTCTTTCGACTGTTCTCATCAGCCATGATTCACTAGCAGTGATCTAGGTCCTCGGCCGAGCCATGCCAGGCCACTTCGAAAGTGGAGCAGCTACCAGGGCTCGACGCCAGTGCGTCCTTACCCGCCCTCGCCTTCGCTCAGAGCCCGCCAGCTCCCCATTCGAACCTGATCGTCACGGTGCAGCCGCCAGCGACGAACCCAACTGTACACGTAAAAGTGAGTCGTCGTGGCGGTACGCCTCAATACAGATTGAGTCTAGATAGCCCAGATAGGCGTCCTATCACTGGTCGACTCTCTTCTCGCGTTCTCAGGGTCTGCGACATGAATAGGTGGGAACAGCCAGGCTACCTGAGAAGGTTCGCATAGGTGATTGGCGCACCTCGAAGGTCTTCGCGGTTTCCTGCTGTTCTCGGGGGGTGGAGCTCTCGCCTGTAACAATGGATTTTGGCTGCCACCCCAATGGCCGAGATGCTTGATCAGCCATACAAGGTAAGATCTTCTTCCTCTGTGCTGGATTGCTTATCTGCCTATGCCAGCTGGCCTATTCCCATACTGCACTCGGAAATCCGCTCGCTCGCGTCTTAGCATCGCTCTACCTCCTACATTCTCCGGACAGCACGAGTTATGATAGGACTACCTCGTGTACATATTCCACATCATGCAAGCTCTGCTTGGAATCCATGTCTCCGAACAGACCATCGTCCGTGGCTCACTTCTGCCCCGACTGTCGGCGACGCAGCTCAGGCCGCCACCTGCCCTTTCGGGCTGAAGCTCGCGCACAACGACGCGCGGAATGCAGCGTGGCAGATTCTGCCCTCGCACGGCTGGGAAGCGGTTCATCTGCTTTCGTGAGTGTCAGCATGACTGCAACACTGATAAAGCACCGGTCAAGCCAGGTCGTTCCTGTTCAGGAAATGACGTGACCATGACTTCGGTGTGTAGACGATATCATTTTCGGTGGGTGGCGAACGTGGCAAATTGGGGGCTTACGTTGCGTACGTAGGAACGTACGGTACAAGGTTCGTGTATAATCACATCAGGGAGCTTAGTGTGCATCGTATCCCAAATTAAACCGTCCATAGACTCCACGCTAGCGCTCATTGAAGACACGGCTGTTGACAAGCAAACTCCAAGTATACCCACTGCGCGAGGGACCATTCATCTTGCCCAAGATTCACATCGGTCTGTACATCCGTCGGCGCTGTGTCAACGCTGACTACTCCCACTTACTCAGGCTACCGCACTGGGTTAAGGATCTTGCTAGGCCCTGTACGAGCTGGCTGTGAGCTGCGTCATAGCAAGCGGTCGCAGAAGCATCGTCATCGCGAACCAAGTCCGCGGCCGCACGAAACCCCGGACATATCGCCGTGCGGCCTTCTGATTTTAAACTCGTCCAAAATGACGACAGATCCGCCTCGAGGTCTGTGTGCTTGGGCCATAATGAAGTCCTCGCCGTCGGCGCGGCATGCAAGGTCCTCCTCGGATTTGCGCACGTCCGGGGCAGCAAGACGCAGCGCGCAGCGGACTACGTGGTACCGCGCCGCGTGCGAAGCTCATAGCTGCGCATGCCTTTCGATGACGATGTTCAAACAATGCTAAGTGGAGCTGACGTGCCTTGAGGCTGGTCTACATGGACATTCTCTATTTCCCATCATGTGGCGCGGGAGATGTTAGGTGTGACATCGAGTCACACTCCACCTCATTCCCCTCCACCTGTATTTCTTCCGCTTGTAATGCATTACAGTAATACGCTGAGACGAATCTCAACTCACTCACTGCCAGTGTACATTTTACAATCGTTTGATACATACCGTGCTTTGGATGTCCAGGAGAATGCTGCCGAAGTCGATAGGCCGTTGCGATATCACTGCAGACATTTGAGCCATCAGGATTTAATACCAAACATTCAAGATCAAGCCTGACTGCGATTTTCGAGCGTAGACTTTTAGATTGTTAATCGAATCACTATTACTTGGGGCGCGTGACTGTGCTAGCGGAATATTATTCTGAGCCATATTTTCTGATAAGTAGTATTTTTCAAGATCTCCTCCTCTCGGTGATTTCCTCTTAGTTTATCGAAGAGTAGAGGGCCGTGTCCTTGCCGTGTCCGATGTGTATGTTTAGTGGAAGTTCTTAAGGACCAGCGCGCCATGATGCCATCAGATCTCACGCCTATCTGAGCGGTGACCGTCAGCCCGTAAGATAAGATTAGATGCATTTTTATTCAAAGAGCAGCGCCGATTTACTTGCCGTAGCACTGCTTGAATCATCTGCAATTCGACAAGGCTAACTACGTACATCTGCAATATGTACTCCGGAATATCCCCCGTGAATAGCCGTCTATTTACGGGCATGTTTGCGCAGTGCCCGGGACGAAGAGACGATATCGCACCGCGTGCCCGTGCAGGCAACCCTTGATTGAGAGAACGACGATTATCCTGGTGTCCAGCGTGCGCCTCTTCCGGCAAGCCTTGGCACTATCAACTTCGTATGTATTTCCCGACCGGTGGAAGTTGTGAAACTGTATCTGCGCTGATCCTGCGGCGTTCCTTGCAAAGTTGCAAGTTATTCTACGTTGTTTGGAGAAGATATGTGTTCAGTGCAGAGTATAGGCTGAGACTGGTAGTAACCATGCAATTAGACCTTGCCACAAGACTCGGTATCCAGGTACATTGGGTTCCAGGCGCCTTTGACCGACGGCGAGGGCGACCCGCGGCGGGAGCGATTCGGTGGGAAAAGCGCCGGCACTTGCCGCGGTCCGGAAGGTGTGAGGTGAAGGACCGAATCCGTTTGGCGCAGACATGCAGGTTCCGCTGCTCAGTTGACTCCACCTGGTTTATCTCTTGCCTTTGACCTCCATCTCCTCTGTCATGCTGCATTGACGACCCTCGAGAAAGCAGCTTTGCGGAAAGTCTCGCACACGCACAAGAACCGTATCTATCCTTGCGACCAAGTACCTCGCTTCACCCTAGGTTAACGGTCTCAGCCGCCCGGGCGGATAGATAGATAGGGACAGAGAAACCGCAATAGCTTGGCTTCAGAAACAGTGGTGAGCCTCGTTCTCGCAGTCGTGTAACGTGCAATTGGTCAGGGGACGTGCCCCGGAGCCTCGGGCGGTCAGGACGATATTGCGCACAGCCGCTGCCATACTGTACCTACTACTGCAAAGGAGAGGACTATACTCTTAGGTTAAAGTTGTCACTGGAAGGCCCAGATTGTAACAGCAGTACCGTCAGGTGCCCTATAGCTACCCGCTGGCCCGGCCGCACGAACGTTCGCTCATATCCCGAGGCTTACACGTATTGTTTTACCCCACGCCTACTGCAGACCATATCGCGCTTTGGAATCTGGCACCCGTACCTCAGCTCCGAGTGCAAACACTCACGCCCTTTCTTATAGCCTTAACCTCGTCAACCACAATGATTGATAACTGGAGCTATCATGGAATGCACTCACATTTCCCCTCGTCTGTCTCCGGCTCTTCGTATGACGGCTCGTCTCATTTGAGCATCCTAACCAGTCCGTCGTCAGTCTCATCCTCTCTATCCGACTCCCACTCCCATTCAACGACGCCTTCCCCGACCCCGTCCACCTCGAGCGGCAAGAAGACCAACGCTTTCTTTGCGTCCCCCTTCGCAAGTGGCTCTGAGCTTCAGCCACCGCCTCCGTTGACTCGCTCGCCGTCTCTTGCTTCAAATTTGTCGCAGCCATTTTCGCGTGGGCACCCGGATGACGACACGGACGCCACCCCGCGCCTTTCGTCTGCGCCCCCGCCGAAGTCTGCGGGCTCCCTTACGGGCTCGTTCGACTCGCGGCCGACGCCTCCCCCAAGCGTACGCTCGTTTACACATGGAAGCGCACCCACCTCCCCCGAAGCTTCCCCGCCCTCTTCTCCTCCCCCAGCGCGAACTCGTCTTCCCCCATTATCGAGACTTTTCCCCTCGCGCTTTCGGTACAACACCGTGGACGATCTGCCCTCACATGAGGGCTATGTGAAAGGACACCCTCCAATACCGGACTCCCTGTCGCCAAAGCGCCGTCAATTTGTCGACATCTGCGAGGAGGGCCGCATTGCTCAGACCGACAGCCCAGAAGACCTCTCACGCCCGCTTCCTGATGTTCCGCACGGGCCAACATTGCACGAGGACAGGTCCCCACTCAAGACCTTGAACGTGCTGATACCACCGGCGGCTGGTACTGCCAGCCTACCCACGCCGATCTCCATTTCCCAGGCGAGTCCTCCGCCGACCGGGCCTGCTCCGGCCCTGCGCGCGGGGGACATTGTATCCGAGGCGCCGACAAAGGACGTCGACAGGCACTCCGAGGACGAGCACGACGGCGCACTGAGGCTCGAGCTGCTTAGGACGCTCGGACAGGGCGCCTTCAGCAGTGTATGGCTCGCCCGGGATGTCAGCGGGCGCGTGGGCAGCCTCGAGGTCGTGCGCAAGAGCAGCCTACGGCGCAGCATGAGTAAGAGCTCGATGAGGAAAGGGAGCCTGAAGCGCAAGAAGTCCTCGCTGCGGAAGCGGATCGAGGGTGCTGTACCAAAGGTCCAGCTCGAAGACGGCGAAAGCTTTGGTGAGGGCGAGAGATTGGGCAGCCAGGGAAGTCTACATGAGTGGTTCAAAGAGCAAGATGAAAGGCTGGAGCGAGGCCGGGGTGACGAGGACAATCCGACAAGGCGTGATTTAGGCCGGGTCGTAGCACTCAAGATGACTGATAGATCACTGTGCGATAGAGACGATAGGTCGAAGGTCAGCTTCGTGCGGGAAGTGGAAGTGCTCAAAGTACGTCACTCAAAAATCTGACATTGTGTCATCGCTGATAATTCTGACAGCATATCTCGCACCCGTCAATCGTCTCGTATATTCACGCCTTCAGCACCCCGGCTTACCATATCCTCGTTCTTGAGCACGTGCCAGGCGGCGAACTGTTCGATCTGGTCTCAAACCAGGAGCTTCATGCACAACTTGATGAACCCCTTCTCCGACGCATATTTGGCGAGCTGTGCAGAGCTGTGAGCTGGATGCACGCGGTAGGCCTGGTTCATCGTGACATCAAACTTGAGAGTAGGTGTGAGGCAGTACAGTTTTGCAAAATCCTGACACGTTGTTTTTCTTCAGACATTCTTCTCACGCGACCTGTGTTTTCCGAATATTCGCCTGCTCCTTTAGTCAAGCTAACCGACTTTGGCCTCTCGAGGTTCATCGACCCGGCTTCCCCTCTCCTCACCACGCGATGTGGTTCTGAGTCGTACGCCGCTCCCGAGCTTGTCATTGGCAGGCCGTACGACGGACGTGACACTGACGCGTGGGCTTGCGGTATCGTTCTCTATGTCCTCACCACTCGCCGACTACCCTTCGATGCCATCCCCACCGAGACAGTTCAAGAAACTATGCACCACGAGGGGCACGCATCGGTAGCAGGCGGGCGAGTGCGTGGTCCTCGCCGAGACGAGCGCGCTGAACGCAAGGCGCTGCTCATGCGCATTGCGAAGGGGGAGTACACTTGGCCTGCATCTAGTGACGTCAGCGAACCTTTGCATGGCACCGCACTTGCGCAGAGCGACGGCCTCCGCAGAGTCGTCGGTCGCCTTCTCGTCCGGGACCCGAGGAAACGCACAAGGGTTGCGCAGCTCTGGGACGACGAGTGGTTCGCCGGCGAAGGTGCGCCGCCTGCCCCGACTCTCCCGGACAGCGTGATGCCCGATCCCGTCGACGATTCCGACGACCCTCACGAACCAGGCGCTTGGGACGACACCCTCGATGAAGACGACATCTATGATGTTGTGGAAGAAGATGACGTCGCTGACGGCGTTCTTGTGGATGGGGACGATATCGGCCCTGACAGTGTTGCTCGGCGTGAGCACTAAGGCAGGGCCCAGCTTGCTTATACACTTCACTATCACATCTACCCTAGACACCTCATGAACTCTCATTACTCACCCTGCATTTTATCATGTCCGTTTTGCGCTTGTGTATCTTGTTGTCATTGTCACCTCGCATCATCCTCCAGATCCGTATCCACGTATGTTGTACTAGGCTCATATCTTATTCTGGCCGGAATGAAGACTGATAACATCTTCAACTTTACACCCCTATCTGTACGTTGTCTTGTTGATACTTACTGTACCCATGTCGCCGTTTGTGCATAATAACAGTTTGGGGTTTGATAATGGAGGCCTGTCCATTGGGGCTACCTCGGTATGTGTGCGTCCCAGGAGCATGCACGTAGAATATTTGTCCGCCTACCATAGGGCTACACCGTCAAGGGTGTAAACCAGGGAGATCCAGAGTAAAGTGGAGAAAGTTGAGACAAGGGATCGTCGTTCCCAATGGTATTACTCAAAGATGCGCTGTCTAGCCCTCAACATGCAATTCTGTAGCCCGATCGCCGACCCACGCGTACGGAAATACGGAAATAGGACATTCCCCCTCTTCACTTCGCCGTGAACTCCAGACTTGAGAAAGCTTACACCCGATACAGGATTTCCCCATGCATCAACGTCATCCACCCGTCCTCTTCCTTGGCCCAACTACGCCATGTCTCCGCGACACGCTCCAGATCCTCCTGCGTCGCAAAGCCGTTCTTGATCGAGGTCGGCGCAAAATTCGACTGCAGGATCCGATCGGCCCAGAGCCCACCCCACCAGGCCCTCTCCTCGGGGGTATGGTAACACCAGGTGCCCGCCGTGCACGCCACACGTGCCGGGTCGTACCCTGCCTCGCGTGCCCACGCATGCAAACGGCGCCCGGCATCGGGGCTGCCGCCGTTGCCGCGCGCGACGCGGAGGTAGAGCTCTAGCCACTGTGCCATCGCCGCGCTCGCGGGCCACCACGCGGTCGCGCTCATGTCGACGTCGCGCACGGCGACGAGCCCGCCGGGTCGCGTGACGCGGCGCATCTCGCGCAGCGCCTGCACGGGGTCGGTGATGTGCTGCAGGACCTGGTGCGCGTACGTCACGTCAAAGGCGGCGTCGGGGTAGGGCAGAGCGTGGATGTCGCCTGTTGCGAAGTCGATATTCTGCACGCCCTTCTCTGCGGCGTGAGCGCGGGCCTTTTCCAGGATGTCCGCAGAATATTCGAGGCCTAGATGCGGCTTCATTATGGTATCCCGTCAGAGTCATGGAAAAAGACTACGGACCTGTAATACGCCCATCGGGTACATAGCTGGCGAGATCGGCAGTAATGGTGCCAGGACCACACCCTATGTCTAGAATAGTCATGTCCGGCCTCAGGTGTGGGAGCAAGAACGCAGCAGAGTTGGCAGCCGTTCTCCATGTGTGCGAACGCAGGACAGCTTCTCCGTGTCCATGCGTGTAGACTGCCGCTGCTGGCTGTGTTTCAGACATCTTGAGGTGGCAAGCTGGGTTCTGACGTCCTTGTGGTGAACACTGTGCCTTTATAACCGTCATCTTTCGGCCGGCAAGTCAACGAAGAGGTTATACATTGACTCACCTTCGAAATGACGTTGCAAACCTCGGCCGTGAATTTAATGTCGCGGATATATCTCCACGGTGGCGTAGTGCACTCTTGGGTGTCGAGTCAAGCGGCCTTCGGCCGAAAAGCACTTGCAGTATCACTCGTCCGGCGTCTGATATACCTTGCGCCCACCGTGAAGTGCTCTCGTAGATCGGCTTCGTACTGTAATCGACAAATTACCACACTGCCATCAACTCACCGGTATTTAAATAATTCACGATTGCGGGGTAAGTCAACACGGCATGAGCGCTTGGACGAGACCTCCGGCGTCTCACAGGACAGCGCCACAAAGCTGTCGGCGTGACGTGACGAAGCGTGATCAAGTACGACGATCACCTAGCAAGCTATACACCGCAAGGGTTGGCAGAAGGTGCCCTGATCCTCCTTATGTGAGTAATGAGTGCTTGTTGGATACGGACAAATTAGTAGCCATAGGGGCTGACTTGCCCCTTGGATTGGTCCGGGACGAGTCATGATCGACCCAGCTGGGGTGTCCAACCTTCGAGGGGTCTCGTATATGTGAGCTTCGACCCCTGGAGCAACCGACATGTGCCTACTACGGAACTGTATCGGTGAGGTCCGGGTAGCCTCGCGATTAAGGGGCGGCAGTACCCAACCTAGAGCGAAGCGAGTCGGGCTTCGGGACGCCCCGTTCTCAAGTCTGCTATCCCTGGATGCGCATGTAGAACCAATACGACAGTGGCTTGACGTATGTTTTACAATCTACTAGGTAGTCTTCCCTACTAAGTATGCCCGTATCTTAGGTCATCGAGTCCACGGCCTGGTTCAGGTTTGTTCCGTACTACAGCAAACAGGCTTTTCCTTATCTAGGCGAAAAGAATATTCGCCGGTACCCTTGCATACTGCTGTTCGCATCACATAGGGGCCAGACCATACAGCATACAGATGTATCCTGTGGAACAGCCTTTCTGGGCGTCAGCCAAGTACCGCGGCACCCCTGTCGGAGCGTTCGATACGCAGCGATCTTGCGCGTCGGTACGTACGGAGGGGCAACGGTCGTGCGATCCGTCTCATGGCCAAGCTACTGGCCGCTGGCTCGAGGGTCCGGGATAGCTGTCCGATTCCCTCTTCCCCGGCTGCATCATAGCATCGTCGTGATATGTCGATCGCGCACGAAGCGTTAGTCGATTAATATAGCTTTCATAAGAAAGAGGGTGCCAGTACTGTGGTTGCAAGCTTACTCCTTGTAGATCCCCGCGGCGTCTCATCGGTACGTTGGCATGCTGGAAGCCTGCAGGTGGACGTAATTTCATCCACAGAGCGCCTCCACGTGGGGCTACTCGCCCGCAAACAGGCTGAGGCCGAGGTAGGGATCTCTGGTATTTGCTTCCCTATAATATGCGGCATATGAGTGTCTCACCCACCGTCACCAGGCTCGCCCTATTCTTCCGGGTTGTGTTCTGAATTAACCTTACCTCCTCCCGCAATCTTCATCACACGAATGGCCTACACAGAAAAATCAGCTCGACTGACTGAGCTCGTTGTTGTACCGGTATGCGTATCGTTATTGCACTGTAATGCATCACCCTTGACCGCTAGTGTCAGCTCGTCATATCACCCCACATGCCCATGTTTCTCAACTACGACGTTCTGGCCATCATCATGTCCTTTTGCGAAAGAGGCGACACCGGTAGCATGATGCGTAGCTGCCGTACACTCTACGGAGTGGGGGTACCGTATCTACTCTACGGGACCGTCAAAATCCTCTCACGAGCAAGATTTATCTCACTCTGCCGCTTCATACTCCATGAACCCTCCCACCGCTCTCGCTATCTGCGCGACTTGGACCTCCGCTTCTCCGGAAATTTCAAGACTCCTGATGCGGACCGCCTCGTCGCTGGACTTTTCGAACATGCCACGTCCCTAGAGATATTGCGGCTTGCATATCAAAGCTTTGTTCCTCTGGGCGAGCGGGTATTTCGAGCCATCTCCACGTTAAACAGCGTCCGCACCCTCGCCCTCCGTGATGCGTGCGACCAGTCCTACACCTTGCTAGAGTGGATGCGTTCCCCTCTCAGCAGCGTCGAAATGAATTTCTACAACGACTGGGCAGATGACCCGGCGGACCCCGTTCTTATCCTCGCTCGGTTCAAGGACACCCTACAAGAAATGCACGTTACCTGGGCCCAGTTCTCGACTTCAAGCACCTCATATCTTAATCTCACCACTCTATACGTCGACGACTGTCGCTTCGCAGAAATCGAATTTATTTACCACTCCTTCCCGAACCTCCGTCATTTAAGTCTTTGGATGGGGCAAGAGGACGACGGCCTGGACGGCGATGAAATCGAGGCGCACCGCAATTTGAACCTTGAGGCCCAGGAACGTGGCCGTTGGGAGTCGCTTCAAACACTCAACAGCAGCCTGTTGAGCCTATACATGCTCGGTCTGCGAAGTCGGGTCATCAACCTGAGCCTGGACTCAGGCTACTTTGAGACGGACGACACCGATAGGCTGTCTGTCATGTTATCGGATTCACGCCCCTCGAGCCTTGAGCTCAGGCTTCGGGTCCCAGAGTTCGATCCAACCCAACTAGGCTATTCCTTGGCCCCCGTCAGAGATACTCTGACTTCTCTGCTCTTGAACCTGGAGATCCATAAAGAAAACTACGCGCAGTGTAATGCTATAATTGTAAGTTGTCTGCATTACCTTACTCGCCAAACAACCCGATAAATACTTATCCATCGAGTTAGAACCGCACCTTATCGTCGTTATCCGCCCTGAACATTAGATTACTACACATCCGCATCGATGAAAGCCCCGATTCCATAGACTCAGACGTTGTGAACGTCGCATTCGCGGAAGGGGTGACAGACACGGGACCATCAAGCACGTCTCTTAGCCAATTGGATCTTGGTCCGTTGGCGCAAAGCATCGTTCGGTCCATCCCATCGCTGCAGCATCTCTGCCTAGAAGTTGCCGAGCTTCGCACTCACATGTGGGATCTGAGAAGCGAATTGGAGACGGCGGGAGGCTAGTCACGGATGTTCACAAAGACAATAGACTGGGAATGCTATATAAGAGTGCAATCTAGTATAGTGTCCGAGAGTCGTAGATCAAACATGCACTGTAGACCAGGACCGTCGTTACTTCAAGTTGTAATACACCGTCGCTTTCCGGGCTCGACTTTTCTCCTACATGCCGTGCTTTAAATAACTACCCCCTGACGTTGCAGGGCCATTCCATGTCTGGTAGCGGTAATCGACATGTGAACAGCCAGCTGCTCTGTTATTGAAGCAGACCGCAGGTTTAGGGTGCCATTATCGCCCACTTTCACGCGCACTCCGTATTCGCGTAACAGTTGAGCGCGCATATCGACCTCGGAAAAGCCTGCCATCTTCAACCGAGGTACGAGCTTGTTGTACATGACCTGTACGGCAGCCGGATCGCCACGGCGCAGTGCTAGCGCAAAAAAATGAGCGCCATAAGAATATAGTAACGACAGTCCCACTCACCGCGGTGGCGGGCCAAGTGAAAGATCTCCTTATCTGTGGGAAAAATTGTCATCCAACAGCAGAGGAATGAGCTTGGGACGCTACTGAATGCTACTGACCTGTCGTTGCGACGAACAGGCCGCATTCAGTACCACCAGGGAGTATAACCTACATGGGACGTTAGAAGGGTTTTAAGTAGCAGTCATGTCGCTTACTCACAAAATAATCCTCGTAGTATGGCTGCTGGAGAAGGGATGCGTGGTACACAAGTGCCTGCGATCGCTTATATGATGGATCGGGATCAGGAACGGCGTTCCTGGCATGATCACTGTGGACTGTGGTAGGCTCGTGGGGAGCACCGGTAGACTCGGACTTGGAGGTCGCTTCGCTCAGATTGGTCTTGAGCTTTCCGCAAAAGACTTTGTGCGGTACAGGATGACCTTTCTTCTAATCCTCGCTTTGGCACTCCCTGGAACGAACCATAGTTGAGTTGGAATGACTACGTCCGATGCTCCAGCATACTGACGGAGAACAATAGAAGACCTTTCTTCCAACGCTGCTGCACCGACTACATTTGAAAAACTTGATTTTGGGTTCAGACGCGGAGGCGGGCTCTGAACCCCTTCCGCACTTGAAGCAGCATAGGCTCTCCTCCTTCCGATCCTCTTTAATCTGAGCCATGAATTCACGGAATTGATCTTTCCCGTGCTCCTTCACGAAAGCGGAGTTAATCTTCTGGAAGTCCTTCGAATTCAACGACGGGCCTTTGGCATCTTCAAGAATTTGCTGATGACCTTCCTGTGTGCACAAGCGGAGATGTGAGCTACTTACAGTCAGCAGGTGGAAAGTCGACTCACGAATGAGAGGAAAGTGCTCCACAAGACTGTGGTCATGAAAGCCATCCTCCGCGTTCGTGTACTTCGAGCGTACGAGAGTGTGCCAGGTACCTTCTTTTCATTTTCCGTGCGAGCGAGAAGAGCTTCGACGTTGGGGTGTTCAACATAGACCATTTCATGGATCTCGTTCTGTTTGGTTGGAAGTACTGATGGCAACATCTGCTTCAGGAGGTTCGCATACGTGGAGCTATCACCATCGTCGGAGGATAGGTGCGCGAGCGTAATCTCGGGGCACAGGATCCAATCTTATTCGGCGTGGCCATGTTGCAAACTTGATGCGTTGCAGAGGGCCTGTAGGATATGCTTCTCCCTATCTTTGTGATCCGAAGCCTTCCACCGCGACTCGAAGTCGCCATGCACGAGCTCGTGTGCGAAGAGGGTGAAGAAATCCTTTTGCATAGCAATGACTTCGTTTCTCTTGGTGTTGGACTGCAGCACGATACCGTCAACATCGTAAAGCTTCAGCTTTTCCTTTGGCTCGACGTTGACGAAGCGTCGCATATCTTGTGGCGAGCGGGCATAGAGACGAGCTAGATCGTCCGACCAGGATTCCTCCCATGCTCGTGAAGCGGTAGTTTTGTCGGGACGCGAGGCGAGGCTCTGCGCCGGAAGGAAGGGTATGTCGGATGGGACATCTTTATCACAAGCTCAAGGAGATGAGTATCTCCAGAAAACCGAATAGGTATTGTCGTACTTACTAAAACTTCTGGTCGGCGCTGAGGAAAGGAGGGCGAGATGATGCATATACTAGCAAATATGAATTGAGCAAACATGGATAAACAACCGCGGTCCCTTCGACTTAGAGTTCTTTTGATGTTGCAAAGTGTTCGGGACGGACTCAGCGGAACGTTAAGCCTACATTATTCAATACGGTTAGTCACTCATGTTATTAGAAGCGGTTCACGAATTTTGGCATACTGTTTGTCGTCGTACCCTCGGATATTTGATCAAGCAAACCTTCCCGAGGACCCTTTTGTGCGCCAATGAGCCCGGAAGGCAGTGGGTTGGGTTGGTAAAGCTTGCTGAAGCAGCAGCATCACCAACAAAGAAAAGGGATAAAATGAGAGTAACTTTCTCGTCGTTTGTGTACCAGGCAGCCCAGCATCCCACTTCGATACTAAGTGCTATACAGTCTGAGCTGAGTAGCAGAGGCGTGCATTGTAATTTGGTACAGCACTATAACCCGGGATATTTTGTTTGTAAAAAGGAGCTCAGTACTAGCGAATAATTAATTTGCTACTTACTTCTGACTACTCGCTGTGCTCTAGGAAAATATAATAGCGAGATAATTTCAATCACAGACAGAGGTGTAAATGTATTAGGACCTACTAAGAGGAATACCGGAAGACAGAGGCAGAGGAAAAGTGGTTCGGGGAGAGCAACAACTAAATTTGAGGGTGAGATATGAGGCGCTTAGCGTCGACGCCGACGATGAACCCACGTGACCTGTGACAGCTTGTGACGTGCTTTCCGTATGTGCTCTCACTTGTCACCGTATATTCCTCGTCCGACGTAAAGTCACTGTGTAAGATATTTGTTCTCCGTCTGACACCTGATCCCCACGCAACTGTAGTTGCCACCTCTCTGGTTGAGCACACCCTGCTTTCATACGACGCGACACTTCAACATGGCGAGCACCAGCACTCTGCCAGTCCTTCTCCCAGCAAATGTCGTGCCTTCCAAAGAGGAGTCGCCTTTCGAATGGAAACCTACACGAGATCTCTCCAATCCTGTGCCGCCGCCGCCAGAGGACATGACTCCTGACCAGGAGGCCGCGGCAGCGAGGTTGTCACTGGATGGGAAGTTCAGGAAAGTACGTCCACGGAGAACAGTAGATTATGGTGGACCGATGGGGAGATGGACCCTGGTAAGTTTCACAGGCATCTGGGTTGCTACGAAAGTTCTCATGAGTTCCCGCTCTCTTCTGGGTACCTTCAGCTGCGCAAGCTACGACCGTCATCGACCTACAAACCCTACCTGAGGCCCGCACCACCGTACATTATTGATGTAGGATGGACATACCAGAACATGTACATAGCAAGAGCTCACAAATATATTTGCTATACCGCCAGCTGCTTCCACCGAAGGCGTACCCAGACAATGCATCGACCTCGTTGTGCACCAAGTTCGTCCACACGTCCACGAACAAAATCCGCTGTCCCGTGAACTGCGTCACCGTAAGCACATTTGATTTAAGAGAATTCATCATCTCACAGCTTCCCCCTTGTCTCGTCCAGTGGACGCCGGAAGGCCGCCGAGTCTTGACAGGCTCTACAAGCGGAGAATTTACGCTCTGGAACGGCCTCACGTTCAACTTTGAAACCATTCTGCAAGCACACGACAGCGCCGTCCGGACCATGCAGTTCTCCCACTCTGGCGCGTACCTCGCCTCCGCGGACCAGAGCGGGATCATCAAGTACTTCCAGCCGAATATGAACAATTTGACCGCCTGGCAGGGACACCGTGAAGCTATCCGAGGGCTCAGTTTCAGCCCAGATGATGGTCGGTTCGCAACAGCGAGTGACGACTCGACGATTCGGATCTGGTCATTCGAAGAAAGCAGAGAGGAGCGCGTGTTGACAGGTTAGTCTCTAATCATTTCAGTTGCGTATGTCCTCATGTGTGCCACAGGACATGGGTGGGATGTGAAGTGTGTTGAATGGCACAAAACGAAGGGTCTTCTTGTCTCGGGTAGCAAAGATAACATGATCAAGTTTTGGGACCCCCGCACGGGCACTGTTCTTTCCACATTGTGAGTAGTATCACCCGGCCGAACGCCAACGCGAGTAACTGAGCGTTGCATTGTGCAGACATTACCACAAAAACACAATTCAAGCGCTTCAGTGGTCACCCGACGGTAACTTGGTCGCTAGCGCGTCTCGAGACCAGACTGTACGAGTCTTCGACATTCGAGCGATGAAGGAGTTCCGCGTCCTCCGGGGGCACAAGAAGGAAGTCTGCTGTACGTTGCTTCAAGTTTCTCTTTCGTGCAACCGTTGAGGCCCCTCTCATAGCAATCGCATGGCACCCCCTTCACCCCGTCCTTGTATCTGGCGGTTCAGAAGGTGCCGTACTGCACTGGGACCTCTCTGCCGCCGCCACGCCCGAACCTTCCGCCGGACCCTCCATCACGCCCGTGCAGCCCACTGCGCGGGCGACGCTCTCGCAGGCGCACGACTCGAACGTGTGGTCGATGCAGTACCACCCGCTCGGGCACATCCTCGTGACGGCCTCCAACGACCACACGACGCGCTTCTGGTGCCGCGAGCGGCCGGGCGACGCGTCGTCCGTGTTCTCGGGCGGCGGCGAGAAGCCGCCGGAGGTGTCGGGCCAGGACGAGGACGAGGACATGTTCATGCCCGGCCTCGGCAGCGGCGCGTGGGACGACGGCGCGGGCGCGAACGGCCAGGAGGCGTACGGCCGCGAGCAGGACGAGAGCATCCCTGGGTTCGGTGGTGGCGCGCCGGACGCCATCCCCGGGTTCGATTCGGCCAGCCTGCCGGGGCTGGGGGCGGGCACGCCGGGGAGGCAAAACGGCTCTGGTGGAAACGATGGCATGTATGGACGGTCGGATGGGGACGATCAGTGGGGTCGAGGCGGCGGCGGCCGAGGGGAGGGCCGTGGCCGCGGGTACGGTGACGGGCATGGAGGATACAATCAGAATGACGGGCGTGGCGGAGGGGGGCACAACCAAGGTGGTGGCGGATACCGGGATGGCGGTGGGCACGACGGTGGAGGCAGAGGCGGAAGGGGTGGTAGATGGGGCCAGCGCCGGCAGAGGTACTAGGTATCCATGACGGCACGGTCTTGACGTTTCAGTCCCATCTCACAGTACTTACATATGCTCAGTGTTCACAACTCGTTAAAGTATTCTGTTCGCGGCCTTTCGAGCGTGCACAAGTCAAAGAAGCTGCTGTCGCAAATGATGCAGGGGCACTCGTTCACCGAGAGTCACTATCTGGCAACGTTGACAATATTTCTCATGAATCAGCTAAGTATGAATCATTGCAAGGATTTCCAGATTGAAATATTCAAGGCTGCAGAGCGAGTCACACTCAGTGACATAACGCGTGTCATCACGCCCATGCTGTGACGACTCCTTCGCGCACACCCCATGGCTCGTCAGGAAGCAGCGGCAAGACACCTGTCTATACCCACAACCAAAGCGAAGGCCGTCGGGAGGTCGCGAGGGAGGGCGGCGGCGGCAAAGTCCCTCCAACGCAAAGTCCTCGCGGACGTGCCCGTGGACGTCTTCTACGAGGTGCGCGCGACCCCCGCTCACCGCCCGAGACGATGCGACGAACGCCTGCAGATGGCCGCCCACCTGCACCCCCTCGACCTGCTGCACCTCGCGCGCACGACCAAGACGTTCCGCCGCGTCCTCATGCGGCGCGGCGCGCGCAGCATCTGGCAGACGGTGATCCAGAACGTGACAGACCGCCCCCTGCCGGAAATGCCAGGGGACATGTCGGAGCCCGCGTGGATCGACCTGCTGTTTGTGCACACCTGCCATGTACGCGCCGCTGCGTCTCTCGATCCCCGCGCGCGCGCACGGACTGACGCCGCGCTGCAGAACTGCTGGAAGAAGGGCTCGTTCGCGGCGTTCTGGGAGATCAGGATGCGTCTCTGCCCCGCGTGCAGGAAAGGACTGTCCGTCGTAGTCCCTTCCAGGCGCGGACGCGGAAGCTCATGATTCAACAGGGAGTGCAAGCTGCCCTTTGGCGCAGAATCGAAGAGCTGCCTGAGAAAGCACTTTCCCGAGTGCCAGTTTGGCGAAGAGATCGTGTCCGGGTACTCCATTCACTACCTCATGCCAGTTCTGGTGAAACAGGTACATGCGCACCGTACGTGCCCTCCTGCCTTTCATGCTATCTGCGCTGACAAAGGTACCAGGGCGGAAATTGGATAACGGGAGTTACCCTTATAGACAGTCTGATTACGACGAGCTGAAGAACGAGTTGGTCGGCGCGTCGTCCGTGGCAGAGCGGATGGAGATCGTTCACAAGCGAGAAGCCATGATGAAAGAGCGACGTGGTGTATGTCGTTACTTTCACGTGTGCGTTGTACAACCATTGACGGTTTCTTAGTACGCGTTCAGATGTCTACTCTGGGAGTCTGATCAGAAGGAGGCACGCTCTCAGAGCAGGCAGCAGACACTAGCCGCGCGGCGCAGAGCGTGAGTTCGTCTCTCCTTTGCAGGACACAAATTTATGCTTCGGGCACTTAGGATCGTGACCAAGCTTCGCGAGCTCGGCTGGGGACCCGAGCTAGACGAGATGGACTTTGCCGAGCGCAACGCGTTCGTGAAGCTCCCGGCCGTGGCGCGAGACACCCCTCTCACAGATCGCAGTAAGGGTCATGCCCGTTTCTCCGCTTCCCATGCTGACGATGAGGGCACAGTTTGGGAAAGCATCAAAGATGAATGCATCGAACATATGGAGTCGGTCAAGACGGCACATGACGAGGACACGGGAGGTCTGGGCGACCCAGGCATCGAAGACTGGGATGGCGTCGACCCGAAACACCCTGAGCAAGACTATTGGGATCAGTACTATTCCCCGCAAGATTTTGTGAAAGATCTTGCTGAGTTCATGCGCGGTGGTCCTGTTTGATTGTAGACGGCGTCAGCTTTGTGTCGCAGATTCTAAGAAGCTTCTCCGGGATTATTTGAGGAATATTCGTAGGTATATACTCAACGTTGATGACACGAATGGCACTCTTCTCATAGGGAGTCTGAGATCAATCGACGAGGCCTACTACTAGCTACGTAGCAGGCTTGGGCAGCAAAACAAGTTGCTCGCGAACATTTGTCTCGACGTGACAGGTAGGCTGGAGTCACACGAGTCACCGTGACGTAACGCGTCCCATCACGCGTATACTGGCCCTGTGGCACCCGCGCCTCGACGACGACGATGGCACGGCACACAGAAACGGCAGAGGGGTCCCCAGAGCCCGCAAAGAAAGCGAAAATTGCTGGGAGAGCGCGAGGTAAGGGAGCAGGCGCAAAGGCCAAAGCCTTTCGGCTCGCGGACGTCCCCGTGGACGTATTCTGCGAGGTATGTGCACACCCCTGCGCATTTTTGTTGCAGGCCTGACAAACGCAGATTGCGACGCACGTCCTGCCCATCGACCTGCTGCACCTTGCGCGCACGAGCAAGGCCTTCCGCCGCGTCCTCATGCGGCGCGGTGCGCGGCACGTCTGGCAGGCGGCCATGAAGAACGAGACGGATATCCCGGTGCCCCCCATGCCCGAAGATATGGCCGAGCCCGCGTGGGTCCACCTGCTGTTCAGCCATTTCTGCCATGTACGCATCCGCTCGTGACCCGCGGTCGACGAGCGCGCTGACGGCGTCGCCGCAGAGCTGCCTCAAAAAGGGGCCGCACACGCCGTTCTGGGAGCTCAGGCTTCGGCTGTGCGCCTCGTGCAGAAAAGAAGAGTGCGTTGGCGCTCCCTCCTCCCGGCGGAACGCATGACGACGGCGCTGTCACAGTGAATGCGAGCCCGTGATGGGTATGCACCACGCCCTCGCGGACCATTTCGACTACGACTTCGAAGGGGACATCGGGGCCGTCGGCGTGTTTGAGGTGATGCCCGTGCTGTCAAAGGGTGAAGCGCAGAGTGCGGTCCCCTCTCTCGACGAGCACGCTGGATCTGGTGCGACTGACAGCTTCACCAGAGCATACCCTCATGTTCGGGATGCACAACTACAGAAATAGCGATTACAAAGCGCTCGAACGAACGCTTCGTCGGGCCAGCATAAAAGAACGAACAGAAATTGTCCTCGCGCGCCAGGAGACGATGAAGGCCAGACGCGAGGTATGTTCGTCTGCTCACTCTGACCCCTCAAACGCAATACTAAAACAGTCCGCAGCATGCGTTTCGTTACCTCGCAAGCTGGGACCTCAAGCAAAGCCACGCCCGCTCTTACGACAAGCACCAAATCAAGCTCACGCGGCGCAAAGCGTACGCACTGTGCCCCGCGGTCGCTTCTCAGAGCTCACGCCGATGTCTCGCAGGATCGTCGCGAAACTACGCGAGCTGGGCTACGGCCCCGAATTCGACACGATGACCGCACAGGAGCGCGGCGAGTTCGGGGACATGCGTGAGGTCGCGCAGTTCCGGCCGCTCACCGACCGCAGTGGGTGTTCGTCTCGTTCTCTGCGCGTGCGCCGCGGGGCTGAGCACTGCTCGGCACAGTCTGGCTGAGCATCAAAGACGCGTGCATCGAGTTCATGGAGGAGGTGCGAGCCACACACGAGGATGTCGGAGCCGTCCCGGGAGTACGAGGTTGGGACGGGTCGGATGTGATCGACTACGATTATTGGAAAACCCAGGCGAGAAGTTCGTTCGACCCGCTGTCGGACTATGAGGTATGTCCGTCTCATGTTTGTGATTTATAGTCAATATTGTCTTAGGCGTGATGATAGGAATAGGATAACGGGGGAGACTCAAAGGCGTGCAGGCCCGGATACAGTCGTATCGGTACTAGCAAGTATTACGCACGGTGATTGACGGGGAGAATTGCCTCATCTATCTTTTGAATTGCCTTTGTGAGCACTGGTTCACCTTGGGACGCCCCTGAAGCGTCTTCAGGCCTCAGTGAGGGTGCTTTATCATGAGCGTTGTGGAAGTAAATATAATATATTGATGACATGCTGACCTAGACAACGTAGACCGCAGTAGTAAGTATACAGAGCTGTGTAGGGTGAATGGAAGCCTTCCCATCAATTATACATGTTGTATCGACGAGTCACACACAGGTTGTACTTTTCTGCTTGCATGTCATCTCGTAAAGAATGCACACTTGAAGCCTGCAACGCTTCTTGATAGGTCGCTACTAACGATACTACGAGCACTGGCAGGATACGAGGGTACGCGCGTAAGATTCCACCTAGCCACTCCAAGAAACTGCCATTCGAGATGAGTGGAAATTCTGAGTGCTTCAAAAGAGAGTTGGGTGCCAATGGCAGTCTTTTCGACTGCAAGAAATTGTACAGCGTACGTGCATAGTGGTAAGAATGAAGGAACGCGCGCGACATACGAGACTATACACCTACGAGGATGTGTATATGAATGTAACGACGCCACGATACGCACATAAGTAAGGAGTGGGTGAAAAGCACATTCTAGGTACGTACTAAATACAAATGAACAGAGACAAAGCGTCATGAGAATAGTCAATTACAATCGAACTGGGAGTCCTGATAGCGGATCCAATGGAAGGAGGGATAGTACTACTACACATCAAGTCCGTTTACTCTGTCTGCGAGGCACCATCGTCCGTGCCACCAGGGACTCGAGGTGGATGGACGGATGGCGAGGCTAGGAGGGGCTGCTGAGCCAGTGAGGACGAGGACGAGCCTGCAGAAGATGGCAGATAGTCGTACGTTGAACCCCCGTCCGCCGTTGGCGAAATTGAAGACGAGAAGGACATGGACCGCTCCCAGGGCAGTTCCCGCGTGGTTGTCGTCGGCGTGGCTTCCAGTGTAGTGCGGTCCGGGCCTTCTGTAGCTGGTCCACGCTCGCCCTCTGGAGATGTCACGGTCACAACACTGGAGGGTTCAGGGACAGAAGGAGACGTCTCCACGATGGGCGTCGGTAGTTCGGCAGTTTGGGGATGCGACACACTTGCATCGGCAGCATCGGGTTCCGGAGGTGGAGAGCCAACGGCACTAGCTGCGCTGGTAGCAGCCCTGATGGCAGTGACTATCACACTGGCAGGTGAAGACGACCTCTGACTTGCACGTCCACTGCCCGGCAAGAGCTCTGCCGACCGTCCGGAGACAGACGATGAAGACCGGAGCCGGGTGGTAGAGCTGTTGACAGTGGGAGACAGCATTGCGGGAGTAGTTTGTACTGCCGATGAAGGTGTATCCGTTGCAGACGAGCTCGTTCCTGCCGCAACTCCAGCTTCTCTCCTCTTCTTTTCTTCTTCCTCACGCTCCTTTCGCTGCTGCTCCTCGTGATCGAGTAGCGACAGGCGCATCGCCTCCATGACCATGAGCTATGGGGGCTGTCAAGATAGTAGAATAGTGGTACGCAGAGTACACACACCTCCTCAAGATCTTGTCCAGTAAACCCTCCTTGACCAAGATACTGGTTGAGGTCTGGATTCTGATTTCGCCGTCTCGACCGCCTGCTTCCACGCTCAGAGCTCCCGCTTTCACCACTTTCACCGGCCACATCTTCGGGCTGCAGTGGGTGTATCCGTCCGCTGCTGATGCCGATGGGGATGAGCCTGTCGCCGACTTGGCGCATAATGATCCTCCGATTCGCGCGGCGGGCGACAGCCGCACGCACAGCCGCTAATTTCGCCTCCCAATCGGGGCGGATTTGATCTGCGAAATCCGTCAGCGGGCGGGGTAGTCGTCGGGTGTCGCGGGACTGACCAACGGTGACGACCTCCGGGCTGTCCGCGCCGACGCTCTTGCGCCGACGCTGCATAGTAGCCGCGGGCGACTCGTGGTGTCCAGGCGTAGTCCATATCGGCGGTGGCTGTAGCGAATACGCGTCGGAGGTGGAGCCGCCTTTAGATGGTACAATTAATAAAGCAGTAAACGACTGACCGCTCCCTCGCTGTTGATGCCTGCACGCCATGACGGAGGGGTGTACACCACGCCGAAGTTCTCTTGCACACAGTACGGACAAGACGCGGGTTCGGAAACGAGATGTGTAGCTGTGGGTTCAGCTCGCTTGATCTGGACGAAGCATTCGGTGCAAATAGCTTGGTCGCAGCAACGAGAATGATTGATATTTGCAGGATAGTACTAGGGTGCTCCGGATTAGAGGCATCACACGAGAGGGCATGGGAGCATACTAGAAAACAAATCGGACAGTCGACGGCCCCCCGGTATACGCCAACCTCTATTTGTCGCGCGGGCTCCTTTGTGGTCGCGCTAGGCCGTTTGTGATGAGTGCGGGAGCTGCTGGAATGGAGCGATGCGGACTCGGCACGCGCGGACGACCCCTCGGCTTCGCCGCCCTCTGCCTGCGGAGGCTCCTTCATGGCTGCGATGATCTGCTCATCGTCCCATGCTTCTTCGTAGTCCTCCAGCGGGCGGTAGAAAGGCGCGAGCTTCCGGTCGACGATGAGCTGCGTGACTATTGACTGGTTCCAGTCTCGGGGCCCGGTGTAGATGCCCTGGGGAGAGAGGTGGCCGAAGTCCACGGTCTCCTCGTGGTGGCCGCGCCCCGACGAGGAGGCGTTACCCATGGCGGCGGAGGCGAGGGGGTGGTGGTTACGAGTCAAGGACGAGAGCGTCAGCGTTGGCTAACGGCTCGGGCACGCCGGCGCCTACGGCGGTATACGGCCTTTGTCGTCACCAGCTCGATGTTTGGACGACTTTTCAGCGTGCACTCGGCGACCCGGAGAGCCTGTTTCCCGGCGATTTGGTTTAGTCGGCCGCTCTTGGCAGTTGTTCGTCGAGATAGCCTTGTTCAGATTCATCGGGGCATGTCATCATCACAGTGAAACCTTGGTCGTCGACTCTGGCGACGGAGACTAGCAAATCCCAGCTCTCGCTGCGTCTACGTGGCCCACAGACTCGCCCACCTTCGAGCACATTCGCGGCCGACGGCTCTCGCTCGTGTGAACCATGCCCTACTTGTTTCGTGAATAGTCTGTTCTGAGTGTCCCACGCATGCCTGGAGTGCCGGATAACTGTCTCTGCTCAGGGAAGCGGCTCGGCAGAAGAGCGAATTGCGCCATAGCGGTCGACGTGTTCGCGTAGATGTCTAGCATTTGTATAAAATCCCATGCTCTCCTTTGATTCCCATGGCCACTTTCTCCTCGCCGCCGTCTCTTGACTCTCGCTGTCCCGCCGCCGTGAGAACGATGTCGACCGGACGCCTTCTCATGCACCCAGAGCCGGGAATCTGCCACGTCAGCTTCTCAGGGCGGGGAAAGAAAGTTCGACCGATCGTACATATACACGCGCCCAGCTTGTGTACATCTCGTCCGCAAGCGTCCCTGTCCGCTATCTTTTTTCTTCCTGCCACCACCTTCGTTTGCTCTGAGCCGAGACTTTTTGTCTCTCTCACCTGGCGACTCCCTCACCATGTTGGAAGAACCGTGGACAAAGACTCCGGAGGAGATCTTCCAATACTACTCCGTCGACCCGTCGCGCGGTCTTACTTCTGACCTCGCCGCGAAACACGCAGAGCTGTACGGAAAAAATGGTGCGCAGCGCAAGGCTGGATGCGTCAGTATTCAGGGTCTGACGTTGTGTATTCAGAACTGCCTGAAGACCCCCCAACGCCACTTTGGGAACTCATCCTAGAGCAGTTCAAGGATCAGCTCGTTCTCATCCTCCTCGCTTCTGCAGTCATCTCCTTCGTCCTCGCATTGCTCGAAGACAACTCAGGATCCACCTGGTGGAGCGCATTTGTAGAACCGTTGGTCATTCTACTCATTCTCGTCGCAAACGCGGCAGTCGGTGTCATTCAGGAATCAAGTGCGGAAAAGGCTATAGATGTGCGCTTTCACCCTCCAGTCGAATGTGTTCGCGCTAACCACTGTGGGACGACAGGCACTGAAAGAATACTCTCCGGACGAGGCCAAGGTCATCCGGAACGGCCAAGTTGCCCGCATCCACGCCTCTGAACTGGTTCCCGGCGACATCATCTCCGTTGCAGTGGGCGACAAGATCCCAGCAGACTGCCGCATCTTCTCAGTCTCTTCAAGTAGCTTCCGAGTAGACCAGGCCATCCTGACTGGCGAGAGCGTCAGTGTCCACAAGTCCATCAGCGTTGTTCCGGATGAGAAGGCAGTGAAGCAGGATATGACGAACATGCTTTTCTCGGTGTGTTAGGCTTTCGTCCTATGAAAGATCTCTACTGACTCAACTGTCTAGGGAACGAGCGTAGTCAACGGAAACGCGAAGGCTGTAGTCATGTTCACCGGTCAGAGAACAGCGATTGGAGACATTCACAAGTCGATCACCTCCCAAATCAGCGAAAAGACGCCTCTCAAGCGGAAACTCGACGATTTCGGCGACCTTCTTGCCAAGGTCATCTCTGTCATTTGTGTCCTGGTCTGGCTCGTCAACATCCGGCATTTCTGGGACCCCGCCCACCACGGCGCACTCAAGGGAGCCGTTTACTACTTCAAGATTGCAGTCGCGCTCGCTGTGGCTGCTATTCCGGAAGGCCTTGCCGCTGTCATTACCGCATGTTTGGCTCTGGGCACCAAGAAGATGGCCCAAAAGAACGCGATCGTCAGGAACCTTCCCAGCGTAGAGACCCTTGGTTGCACGAACGTGATTTGCTCAGACAAGACTGGAACGCTCACAACGAACCAAATGAGTGTGTCCAAGGTACGCAATCTCCTTTGGTTTGACCATACTTGCGCGACTCAACTATTTGGTTAGTTCCTCGTTGTGGACCCTTCGGGAGTACCTAGGGAATATGTTGTCGAGGGCACTACGTTCTCGCCCATTGGGTCTGTCAAGTCTGCTGGAGGCAAAGATGCCGCTGCTGAATTGCGTTCAGAGCCCCTTTTGCGGCTGGCTGAGATCGGTTCCATCTGTAACGACTCCAAAATTGTATACCACGCTGTAAGCAACAGAAATCTTTTCACTGGCGTAGAAATTGTTAACTGGCCGTTTTACAGGACAAGAACGCATACTCTAACGTCGGCGAGCCGACTGAGGCCGCCTTGAAGGTTCTTGCGGAGAAGCTCCCCTGCCCCGACTCCGAGTTGTCCAAGACTCTACCGACGCTCTCTCCCGCTGTCCGCGCCAATGCCATCAACGAGTACTACGAGCGCACTATCGAACGGCTCATGACGTTTGAGTTCTCGCGTGACCGCAAGATGATGTCCGTGCTCGTGCGTCGCAACGGCTCCGGCTCGATCTTCGTCAAGGGCGCGCCCGAGTCGGTGCTCGAGCGATGCGACAACGTCCTCGTGAACGGTACGACGATTCCTCTAACCCCGGAACTGCGCTCTGCGCTGCTGCACCAGACGCTGTCGTACGGCTCACAGGGCCTGCGCACGCTCGCACTCGCATACGCGGACCACCCGGACCTCGACCCGGCGCACCACCAGACGGAGAGCACGGCAGACTACGCCAGGTTCGAGCGCGAGCTCACGTTTGTGTCGCTCGTCGGCATGCTCGACCCGCCGCGCCCCGAGGTCAAGCTGGCCGTCGCGAACTGCAGGGCAGCCGGCATCCGAGTTGTCTGTATCACGGGCGACAACAAGCGCACCGCGGAGACAATATGCAGGCAGATTGGCATCTTTGGCGAGGACGAGGACCTGGAAGGCAAGAGCTACACGGGCCGCGAATTGGATGCGTTGAGCCCTGAGGAGAAGGTGCAGGCGGTTTTGCGGGCGAGCCTGTTCAGCCGCACGGAGCCTGGGCATAAGAGTCAACTGGTCGACCTCCTCCAGAGCCAGGGTCTTGTCGTCGCGATGGTGAGCAGCTCTTCTGGGAAAGCTGGAATACGGCTGGCTGACAACAACTATAGACCGGTGACGGTGTCAACGATGCTCCGGCATTGAAGAAGGCCGACATTGGGATTGCTATGGGCAGTGGAACCGACGTTGCGAAGCTCGCTGCAGACATGGTCCTCGCCGACTCCAACTTCGCCACTATCGAGCAGGCTGTCGAAGAGGGTCGCTTGATCTACAACAACACGAAGCAGTTCATTCGCTACCTCAGTACGTCTTGTTTGGATGTGCTTCTGATTTTGTGCTTACAATTCGCTGTCTCTAGTCTCTTCAAACATTGGAGAGGTCGTCAGCATCTTCTTGACCGTCCTTCTTGGGATGCCCGAGGCTCTCATCCCCGTGCAGCTGCTTTGGGTCAACCTCGTCACGGACTCGCTTCCAGCCACCGCCCTTGGCTTCAACCCCCCAGACCACAGTATCATGCGCGTCGCACCTAGGAACAGCCGCGAGCCCCTCGTCGGCAAGTGGCTGTTCTTCCGCTACATGGTCGTCGGAACGTATGTCGGCATCGCCACGGTCGCAGGCTACGCTTGGTGGTTCATGTTCTACGAGGGCGGCCCGCAGATCACTTTCTGGCAGCTCGTGCGTCCTACCCTTCTGTTCCGTGTTCAAGTCGCATACTGACCTTGCCTGCTCAAGACGCACTTCCACCAATGCTCGAACCTGTTCCCCGAAATTGGCTGCCAGATGTTCTCGAACGTGATGTCGCACCGCGCGACGACTATGAGTCTCTCGATCCTCGTCACGGTCGAGATGTTCAACGCGATGAATTCGCTCTCCGAGAACGAGAGTCTCCTGCGGCTGCCCGTGTGGAAGAACATGTACCTCGTCGGAGCGGTCACGCTCAGCATGCTGCTCCACTTTGCCATCTTGTACATTCCGTTCTTCACGGTGAGCTCATACGCAATTGTCGGAGAACTCCCTGGGTGCTGACGGGTTTGCCGCGCAGACCTTGTTTGCGATTACACCGCTCAACTGGGCCGAGTGGAGGGCCGTGTTGTACTTTAGTGCACCCGTTGTCCTTATCGACGAGGTGCTCAAGTTCGTCACTGTACGTACTTTTTACATGCCAGTTTCGCTGTTTACTGACTGTCCTGTTGTAGGCGCAGTTCGTTGAACCGCCAACCAAGATCAAGGTTGACTAGAGTAGATACTATTACTGTGTTACGTACTAAGTAGACACGCCTAATGTATTGTTTGTTGGATCTCCTTGAGGCGCAGAGCTCAACGTTCATGTTTAACTAGTGACTGCACTGCGTCTAGCATCTCGGAACGCTACACCAGGAGTCTAGAACCAGAAACGTTTCACCCGGCGTTCGACCAAGATGTACTCGTCCGAGTATCGCTTATACTGCAACTGCTTCTGAGAAGAACGGCATTTTGTTGTTCAGGCGATCATTCTCCCACCTGACCAACACCTTCCATGTTTCATCTACTTAAATTTCTTGTTTACCTCGGTGTGCGGCCAACGGCGACAGGATGAGAGGCGGGACACCACGTGTGGGGGTGACAACGAGTGACATTGCTCGATGCGGTCAGTGTTCCGATGCGAATTAGCGCCAGAAGAGGCGGGCATATATGTTCTTGGCTTTTATATACGCGACGGAGCCAGCCTCGCTTGTGGTTCGTTGACTCTCCTTTCCCCTGCCCCAGCTCGACCGTCTGTCCGTCCGGCTGCAAGCACCGCGAGTCTCTCCTTCCCCTCCTTTGGACCCGCTCTCGTATCTGTCCACCTCCACTCTTTCAAGCCTACAGTCGCATCCCCTTGCATAATAACTTTTTAGATAATCAGCATGCTCGCACTCGCAAACTTTACGTTCCTCTCCACTCTCGTCCTTTCGCTCTCGCTGTCCAGCTTCGTACTCGCTGATTCCCACGAATCCTCCAGAAGACGTCACGCTGGCACCAACTTTTTGTCCACGAACCACGCGTTGTCCAAGCGCTTTGACAATGCCCGTTTCTCGTACTATGAAACCGGCGAAGGTGCTTGCGGTGCCTTCAACAAGGATTCAGACTTTGTGAGTGCGAGTCCGCGATTTTTTTCAGCAGCCCCTGCTCACGAAGGCGCGACTATAGATCGTTGCTTTGAACTCTGCTGTGAGTCTCGCACACTCTGTCGCGACAGATTTGATATTGAACGCGTCGCGTCCGCTAGCAATACGACGGTGGCTCCCACTGCTTTGCAACAATCACGATTACGGCCAACGGAAAGACGACCCAGGCCCAGATTACGGACGAGGTATGTCGGAGTCTCGCCGTCGTAGTTAGCGTAACTAAATCCCGTGCACAACGCAGTGCCCCGGATGCCCCTACGGCGGACTTGACTTGTCGCCCGGCCTGTTCTCGTATTTTGCGTCCGAGGATGCGGGTATTATCTACGGTAGCTGGGATTTTGGGTCAGGAAGTAAGCCCTCACCGACGCCGACACCTACGCCGACCAGCACCTGGTCCCCGCCCCCGCCCCCGCCGACCAGCACATGGTCCCCGCCGCCACTGCCGACCAGCACCTGGTCTCCACCGCCGACGACGTCGTCTACACCTCCCCCTCCGAGCACCACTTCGGAGCGCAAGACCTCGACCACCAGCAGCTACAGCAGCTTCAGCTCGTTTTCCTCGTTCTCGTCGAGCACCCCATCGAGCTCCTCGAGCGCGACACCCACGTCCTCGAGCACCAGCGCCACGCCGACCCCCACGCCGATCAGCAACCTTGCTGCGATGAACCAGGCTCTCCTCGCGCTCACCGGTCTCGTGATCGCTGCCGGGCAGGGCCAGTAGGTCGTTCGCAGAGGAGATACCCCCCGTTTGCGTCGCATACTTGTGATCTCCAGTATAGTACATACTATCCGTCTATTGATACCGCCAGAGCATAGCGCGGCTGATCCTCTGCGCTGCACTGGGCCGTGGGGAGTAACAAGAGCTCGAGGCTAGACTGGGCCGCTTCCGGGAAGCTGTGCGCTTGTCTGACTGATTCTGCAGTTTAGCTTCAATGACACGCCCAGACCGACTGCCACTCGCTCTCTTCGCTACCGCTTTGTGAACAGACTCTGCAGTGAGTGCCGGCAGTCCGCTCGCCAGCCGACTGATCCTCACCCGCGGCCGTCTGCAGCCATGGTCAGAGAGATCCCTCTTGCTGTATTCCAGTATGCTCTCGAGGGGCACCCGACGCTGGCGATGTACTGGAACATCGTGGCGCTGAAGTCGAGGGAAGACGCGGTCATATTCGAGCTGGCCGGTAACGCAGACACGTTCACGTACATCACCAAAGAATGCGACAACTTCAACCAGATCGCGAGTCTCAGAGGCGGCGTGAGGGTGGGGGCGATCCGCGAAGACAGGATCCCATGGATGGCGGAGGTGCTGAAGCAGGTCGAGGTCATACGACACGACGTGCACCGGTTCGACTGTCAGGTGTGGGTGGCCAACGCGTTGCGGGTGCTGCGCGACCAAGACGAGAGCATCGTCGTGAAGGGTATGACGTCCGAGAGCGCGATCCGGGAAGAGCTGAGGCAGGAGACGGAGAGGTGGGAGGTCGCGGACGAGACGTTGGAGGAGC
This sequence comes from Phlebiopsis gigantea 11061_1 CR5-6, assembly GCA_000832265.1. Taxonomy (NCBI): domain Eukaryota; kingdom Fungi; phylum Basidiomycota; class Agaricomycetes; order Polyporales; family Phanerochaetaceae; genus Phlebiopsis; species Phlebiopsis gigantea. The sequence continues at coordinate 130,498 of KN840468.1, read as the reverse complement.
GCGAATATCCCCAGTAAGGTCTGTGCTCCCGCCTCGACGGCCGCTCTCCAGACATTTTTCACCCCTGTCCCGCAGTCGCCCGCCGCTGTGCCGTGTACCTACCCAAATACTTGCGTCTGGGGCCCAATATCTGTTGTGAAGGGAGGGACCGCGGCCAACGCCGGCAATTGTTCGTACAGGCCTGCCTATTTTGGCAGTTTGATCGGGCGTCTGCCCCTCGTTGTCAGGACAAACAAAACAGGCCCGCCGGTCAATTTCTCCCGAGTTCCTTTCCTCCCTCCCATTCCACTCGCCCTCGACATCTTCTGGCTCCCCGCCACCGTCGCTCTCTGGCTCCCCACACTCCTTCAGTTCACCCCCTGCAGTCTCTACAGGCGAACCCCACGCCCGTAATCCACGTATAATATCGCAACAATGCGCTTCAGCTCGACCTTTGTTACGCTCCTCTCGCTGGCCCTGCCCTTTGCGGCTCAGGCGGCCTCCCACGTTGACCCAGGGCGTCGCCACCACGATATTGCGCGTCGTGCTCGCAACGACGTCAATGTATTCGAGAAGCGTAGCTTCTCCAACGCACGCTTTACTTTCTACGACGTCGGCCTGTAAGTGACATCGCTTTGACCCGGGACGGGGGCCTTATTCCTTTTTGCAGTGGTGCTTGCGGCAAGAACAACGTCCCCAGTGACTTTGTGAGTTTCCCCCCAGCCGTAATTCCCCCAAATTCAAAGCTAATCATTGATTGACTAGATTGTCGCGTTGAACACTCCTGTACGTGATCGACCGCAGTGGGTAGCGATCATAGTCCCTAACACGCCACAATCTGTAGCAATTTGGCGGCGGTTATCCTGGACCCAACTGCTTCAAGAGTATCACTATTACTTGGGGAGGAAAGACTACTCAGGCTACCATCATGGACGAGGTACGCGCCAAGTCATGCTTGGCACCCATCAGCCAGCTCACTATCGCTACAGTGCCCAGGCTGCCCTTACGGAGGCCTCGACTTTTCGCGCGGCCTCTTCGACTACTTTGCAGACGAGTCCGTCGGCGTGCTGTATGGTGAATGGTGGTTCGACGACGACTCTCCTGCCCCCACGACCACCAAGGAAACGCCCACGACCACCCACAAGCCCACTACCACCTGGACCCCCGAGCCAACGACCACCTGGACCCCCGAGCCAACGACCACCTGGACCCCCGAGCCGACCACCACCTGGACCCCTGAGACCACGTCGTCGGTCTACACGCCTCCCCCCAGCTCGTCCTCGACGCATCACTCTAGCTCGCACACATCGAGCTCTGTCGAGTGGTCGTCCTCTTCCTCCTGGTCGTCTTCCAGCTCCAGCTCCGTCCGCAGCTCCAGCAGCAGCAGCGCGACCCCCTCGTCTACCTCGAGCAGCGCCGTCGCTATTCCCACGACTGCCGACACGCTCAACGCAGCCAACCAAGCCTTCATCGGCGTGGTCGGCCTGCTCGCAGCCGGCGCCGCTGCGCAGTAAATCCCGTGTTATAGATCGCCACGCCGCAGGACGCAGTGCCTCCTGCCATCATCATTACGTACGAAACGCACTGGTTGATTGGGACGTTGGCCGTATACCCCTGTTCGTATTTAGGGCAGCTTTGTCGTACTTTATTCTCGTTCCCTCTGCACACTCCGCTTCCAGCCTAGCTACCTAGTATCTTAACTCTCGCCGCGCCGTCCAGGTCTTTTTGTACGTCGTGAATACCCGAGTAAATCGAACTCTCTTGTTGACTGTATAGCATTGTGTTGTGCGGACTGATATGGGATGCCTGGTGACGCGGTACATGCTGATTGTTCCAAGTCTGGTGAGGTCGCTTCTTACCATGTCGGTACAACGGATACTGCATGCCGTAGGTGCTACGGTGAGTGATTGGTCTGATCATCTACGTCAGATGGTAGCAAAACAGCCACGGCCACCGTGGTGTGGTATACACACTGAAAGATGTTGTATTAGACATGGGACGGTGAGCGCAGGCTCAGGCTGTTCGGCGGGCGGGAGACAGCCGCTGGTCGTCGGCACCGTCCATGGCTCTTTCACCCAGTGGTGCAAAGGTCGGTAGCCCGAAAAATAAATCGTTGCTCAAAGCCAAAGCAGAACAGGATGGAAAGTCAGAACCATATTCGACAATTGGACTAGCAGGCGAGCCTAGGCTCGATCAGGCTCAAGGTTTTAGTTGTTTATGCCCCTTCATTCCGTTAGGCTGTGACTAGGTTCGGGCTTTCTTTTTCGAGGATAAAATTATCCACCGCACTGCGCGCTTAGAATAAAGTAAATGATTATGCTGGTAGCATCACCAAGTTATTGTCAAGTCAAAGACCGGACCGTACTCTAGTTGCCGTGGAACAATGACATATAACCGAATAAATGCAACAAAGATAAATAGGTGTCAAACGCACGGTATCATACAGCACAAAGTAAGCGTTCATTTAGCCGTCCCATAGCTCGACGTCGTCTCCACTGGCGAACCGCGTCTAGCTTAGTCCCGTCATTACACGACAGGCCCCAAGGAAAGGAAATATGCAAGATAGTTACCGCCTAACCACGCCCTTCCGCTTGCCAGAGTGCATCTCAACATGCTCAGTAGTCTGGACGTTTGCACGCTCAGCAGCCGAGGACGACCGCCGTTGCCGCGATGGCAAGCGAAGCCCATGGACAGCCATGACGCCGACGACGCCGACAAGAGTCAGGTGCCACGCAGAGCTTTTGTTAACCAGCGGGGTGCCGAACAGGCGATGTCGCGCCGCGAGGCCGGCTGGGGCCATAGCGAGCGCCGTGAGGAGGTCGAGGAGGACGGGCTGCGCGCGCTGGTACGCCATCGACGCGTCCATCGCGCGCCGCATCGCGCTGGGATCGGGTTCGACCTTGCGCACGAGGCTGTAGATGATGTGTCCGAGGAGGGCGAAGTTGATGACGTTGGCCATGAAGGCACCAACAACGGCACCGCCGAGCATGGTGATTTTGAGTTGTGCCCAGAGGGTTGAGACGACGTCCGTGGAATCGGAGAGGTGGTGGGGAAGGCGGTGTGTGGATGAGGGGTCGAGTGGTCGTGCGCTGGGCAGTGCGAACATGAGGTTCATGAGGGAGTGTCCCACTAAACCAACCGCGAAACCTGGGATGAAGACCTTCACAGAACGCTTCATGAAATTGATACCCAGCGGAATCATGAACGGGATGGGAATAAGTAGCTGGACCAGTAAGATGATCGCGACATGCCGGATGTAGCTCAATGTATACATGTCGGTGGGTTTGCGGGTAGATGACGTTATAGGTTCCGCCTTGCCCTTGAGTTTGGGGGGTAGTTCAGACGTCGGACTCTGAACAAAATCCGAAAAATCGTCGTCATGACCGTGGGCAGCTTCTGGGAGGAGTGGCGTTTCCGGGAAGGTGGCAACATCAAAGTCTCCATTGTGTGGATAATGGTAAACATCCAAGTGGGCGTTCTGCGGATATTCACTGAGCAGTGGGGCATCCTCCGAGGAGAAATACTCGATGGGAGGGATCGGATGAGGCATCTGATGAACGACACTATGAGTACCGACCGTCATTGGAGTTGAGGTATGAAACTACTCACTTCGACCTTCATGATGCTCTCCTCTTCGGCCGGGTCGCTGAAGCGTTCTCGCCCAGCTAAGGGTTACGTGCTATGACTATTAGACGACTAAATAAATGAGCGAGGCGTCCGTCTGGGATCGCTAACACGAAGATACCTGCGCGCTGGCTGCCAGTGAAGCGGGTTCAGGACCAGGGGTGGACTTCTGGGGCGGAGCAGCACAGCAAGAGGTTGCGGTATATGAGCTCTGCGAACATGTCGGCCAAGTGCGGCGGGGCCTGGAGACGGGTAGCGGGGCGTCGAGAAGTATGCATTGAGAATGTTGTGGTGGAGAGAAAGGACGGGAGTGCTGGACAAAAATCCGATCTCACGTCGGAGGCACGCCCGCCATCAGTCTCGATTAAGACAGATCCCGCCCTGTCGTTCAGTATACTCCACGTACCCCGCACCGCGTAAGTCCATCAGGATCTATCACAGATACTCCTCCCTAGGGCAAGGACTTGCGTGAAGCCAGGCACATCGGCGTGGCGAGATGCAATGGCGTCTCCGACTGCAGCAGACGACTCACAGAGCGCGGACCCGGACAGGTGAGACCGTTGCTTCCCGATGCACATCTCATTTCATCCGTGACATCCACCACACCCATGCCTAAATTTCGCAGTCTGCTCATTGCCTCCAGTGTCATTGCTCTACCAACTCTCTATGTCAGGTCGCGTGTTCTGTCTCTGGAAAGAGCCTATCCTCCTCTGCCATCCGAGACGACGTCAACGCCCGAGCTTCGCACACCCACAGCCCCCGGGACACGTACGGCCTACGTCGATGCCTACGGTGCCCGCGTTCCTCTGTCCGCTCTGCGTCGATCCGCAGATCGCAAGGATGCGCAGATCCCGCTCGAAGAGCTGTGGCCGAAGGCGTTCCTCCGGACAGATACAATGAAACTGGAGGCAAAGATCGTTGGTAAAGGCTCGCAGGGTGATCTCGGCGAGCAAGGCTTCTATCCAGGACAGCCTCTTGTGGGTGGTGCCTTACAAACTCGGCGCCCTCCCGCCAGGGGCTCCCCGCTGCTAGTATCGTGGGACAATCCACCGTATGTCGTCCGTTTCTTCGAGCGGCTGGCAGCTTGGGGCTATCCATGGAGGATGATGGAGGGCGGGAGGCATGAATGGAGTATTGGGCAGGTGGGCAGGTTGCCGGGAGAGAGTGAGGATATGGTCGAGGTGCGCTTCTCCGCTGCACATGATTACAAGATTATCGAAGGGGAGGCGGGAGAGGGGAAGATTATTCCACAATGGGTCTTGCGTGGACATCGGGCTTATGCGAGGTTGTTACTTGATGAAGCTGTCCGGGGACTTCGTGATGGCACACTGTAAAGAATAAATCGTATTTGAGCTACTGTACGTAGTCTGTCGAGATAGGTCACCACTCTTGTACGCACCGTGATGTAAATTTCCAATAGAACTCAGTCATCCTCTTCCTCCTCGTCCACGGAACCAGACAGTTCTTCTTCTTCATCTTCTTCGTTTTCGTTCTCGTCATTTTCCGATTCCTCGTCTTCGTCTTCGTCCATAGGTGCGTTCTGGACCGGCGCGGGTGGCGGTGGCAAGGGCGGATGGGGCGGATGCTGAGTAGCGCCGCTAGCCATTTTGCGAGCTTGAACCGCACGTTCCGCTTCCTCTTTCTCCTCGTCTACTGGTAGCAACTGGTCCAACGCGAGGTCTCGCCATCGCAACGAGCCGTTGACGCCACCGCCAGCATAGCCCATGTCCTCAAACAGCGCTCTCGAGGAAGGATCGTATGGTCTTCGTGGGAGGGATGCAGGGTGTTTCACATGTGTAGGGTTGCCGTACGGGTAGGACGGGTGCACTTGTGAAGGTAGGACTTGAACCCCGTGTAAGGAGTTGATTCTGTCGTCGTATAGCTCTAGTTGTACGTACCGTCCGAGTCGTCGGGATTCGGTGGCACCATATGTGGCGGAATGTCGACCTCTAGTACGGAGTCAGACTCATGCCAGAGCTTCCAAAGACATGAGAACGTACCAGTATCCGAGAGTTCCCCTGTCATGTAGTCGGTTGTTCCAATAGTGTCTAGGACGTCCAGGTCGTAGTCTGTCATGTGCAAGTAGCAGAAAGTCAAGTCCTACAAATTTTGAGCGACGATTAAAGCAAAAAAAGTGGAAATTACTCTTACACTCATGGTTGGAGGCCGCAAGTCACCAACTTCGACGCGTGAACGCGTTTGGACCCTGCAACGCGACGGTCGCGGAGATTCAATTGGACGTACACTGGCGCTTAATTGACCGGGCCCAGTTTTGCAGAGTCCCTTCGCGTTCGTTGTACAACGCTGTCGCTTCAAAGGCCTGGAAAACAGGTAAATAATATTCAATAATATTGGTTACTATCCACGAATAACATAATCATCTTTCCGTAGATGTTGTTGGCGAGATAAACGCTCGAACAGCAGTTCTATCGCAATGTCTGCGTATCCTATACTTACTGCTCTCGGCCTCCCCGCTGTATCCTCTTTTCCCTCGGCAGAATGTTTGCAATGGTCGGACGATGGGCAAGCTGTACTACTGACGAGAAATGCGATTTATATAATGGTATTATCACTTCGAATCTCGGACAAACACAGGCCTAACGCGCAACTTAGACTCCTGAACCAGGCATTGCTGTGGACACATCTTCTGTCGTCAAGCAGAACTTGGATAGGAGCCTGACTTTAAACAGTCAAAAGCCAATTGGCTGGCTGAGAACGATGATCGAGGGTGACAAGGGAGCGAACCTGCATCAATGGGTCCTAACTTGCCAAGGTAAGTCGACGCGTTGATACAATGGTAGCGAAGGGCTGACGGAATGTTCAAGACTGGGCCGCTGCATCTCTTGGTTCGATGGATATCTCATTCACGGCAGTCGCATGCTCTCCCAGCAATTTGTCGGCCGATGCTGGTTGCGTGTATGCGATCCTGGACTCGAATCATGAGGTGCATCTGTTCCATGCAGTCAAAAATCCACTCACAGGACAGTGGGTGAAAGTGAACACCGTTTCTCTGAGGATATCCCGCGCTCGTTAACATTGGTCTCATAGATTGGCGATCTCCATCCAGTGTTGGCAGAGGTTACAGAGGAGCGAGGGGCAGACAAAGAGAAAGGAGCAAGGATTCTATTACAAACCTTGCACCAGCAGTCTACATGTTGGTGGCGACCTGGGTGCATACGTTCGCCGTGGCTAAAATAGCTTCCATTAGGTATCTCGTGGTCCCCTCAACCTGACTTCGGCATGTCGCCTGCCCCTGACGTCGACGGCTCGCTCCTCGCGGTGGGGAACAAAGCCGGTCACGTAGACCTTATGCGGTTTGTAAAATCATAGTGAACATTGCTGTTGATGATGAATGTTCACCTCAGCCCAGATTCATCCATGATTCCCTTTCGGCAGGAGCGTATATGGAACATGTACGCATGGTACCCGCAGGAGACAGATGGATTACCCATGTCGCCTGGTCCTCCCCTACATGCATATCGCCTGGCATATGTAAGTGAATAAACGACATGTCCATTTTTTGTGCTTACACACTTGCTAGCGCGGTCCTACCTTGCCTGTGCCTTGGCCGATGGATCAATTGTGGTTGTCGCTGTCGATCAAAGCCTCGTGCCTCGTACATCATCTCCGGCGCTTTCACCCGAATACGACATAGCCGTGGCCGTGGATGACAATGATGAGCAGGTGCTGGGTGCAGACAGCCGAGGCGTAGCCTCGTTACGATGGGTCAGCACTGGCAAACCGGAAGTGAGTCAGGCGTTTCCGTACGGCCCTCACGCTCACGCTTCTATCTAACAGCCCATCCTTGTCTTTACCAAACCCGGTCTGGTGTACCTATGGTCCAAACCCTCGGCCTTTGCGCCGTGGTCAGACGTTCGGTCCATTCGACTTGAGACACAGAATCTTTCTGTCGCTTCGACTGCGTTCTCGCGAGTATCCGGTATTGCCTACGCGCAAAGGCGTGATGCTCTCGTAATCTCTCTAGCAGACGGGTCGTTTCATGTCATTCAACAGCTTTCGACGAATCCGTTGCTTGTATCAGGAACGTCCACGGACCAATTGTCTTCTGGTGCGGTCTCAAGGACTGCTCGTGCGGTATTTTCCAAGGTCGAGGAAGAGGAAGTAACACGGTCAGATGTGAATGCCATCCACGGTCTTACCTCATACGACGGCGACGCGTTCTACACCTGGATCCACGAGTGAATTGATGTCCTCCCACCGTGCCGGAACTTTTACTGATACTTCATGCAGAGCCATTCAGCCGAACGACTTCAGCTACAAGCACGATGCGAAACATTCCCACATCATTGTAACAGCACAGCTCTGGGACGGCAAATCAGACGACGACATCCTCGCAGACATACATACGGCGCTCTCGCAGTGCACGCCCTGTGAGCCCACGCACTCCTCCGCGCGAGCAGACACTCAGTGCATCTCCCCTCCCAGCCCGCGGCGTATCGCCCCTATCCACTCTGCGTGCCATCTTCCTGCAGCTTCGCGATCGCGATAAGCTCGCCAGGCTGCACCCGCGTGTCCTCGCGCTCCTGCGCGCACCGCCTGCGCCCGACGCGCCCGCCGCCGCACCCACGCAGTGGGCGGGCGAGGCGGGCCCCGCGCTGCGCGTCGCGTTCCGGCGGTCCCTCCGGATGCACCTCTTTGGGCGCGCGGGCTTCCTCGCGCGGCGCGTGCGCGTGCTGCTCGCCGGTTTCTGCCAGGTGCGTTGCGTTGCGCGTGCGCGCGTGGCTGCTGCGTTTGGGGTGCGTGCTGACGGGGCGCACGTTGCCCTTTCATTTGCAGAAACAGAGTGCTGACGGCGAGGAGGGGGAGAAGTTCGCGACGGCCCAGGCGGAGGCCGTCGCGGAGCTGTGGCCAGAGGTGCTGAGGATCGTCATCCGCCACGTCGTGGCGGTCTCGCGTCTGATGACGGGTGCGTGCTTGTTTTCTTGGTCTAGCCCTCTTTGCGCTGCCTGATAGCGTGTGTGCGTGCGCAGAGGAAGACGTGCCGTTTGTATTCAGGGTCGTCGTGCAGGCCCTTCTGGTGGGGGTCCCCGCGGACGTGCAGGCAGAGGCACAGGCCCTGCGCGCGCAGATCCAGCACACCGTTCCGCACATCGACGCCCTGGGCCTCGACGAACAGTGCCCGGCCTGCCACGCCGCCGTCCCGCTGAGCGACATCACGACGGCGACCTGCGCCGCCGGCCACGTCTGGGGTGCGCTTCGTTCTCTCTCTCCCCCTCTCTCGCCATGCGCGCTGACGCGGGCCCACACAGCGCGGTGCTCCGTGACGTCCTTCATCCTGTCCACGCCGATGGTGCGCACCTGCGTCGGCTGCAAGCGCAAGGCGTTCCTCGCGCCGCCGGCGGGCGCGTCGTCGCCGAGCTGGCTCCCGCCGTCCGCGCGCAGCTGGATCGTCGAGGAGCTCTTGCACGCCGCCCGGCGGTGCTTCTTCTGTGGCTGCAGCTTCGTCTCCCTCGTGTAAAAAGGCCCACCCGCGACATTGACGTATGCACGTACGTACCCGGTGTACAGATGGCGCGTTGCACGTCCCGCGGTCCCCCTCTGCTGGTCCCGGGAACATGGCGGGCGCTGTAGCCAGCTCGGTCCGAAATTACATACCCTTGCGGCAACGACTGTGTAGGGAGTGGTGCATGCGAAAAAAGAAGTTTGTCGATCGACAAGCAGTGTTGCGGGTGATGATATGTACATCTCGTGTTACACGGATGATATACAGCTTGCAAGCAGCAAGAAAACAAGTTTACAGAAATATTAATACACTTAGCTACAAAGCGCGCGGTGGCTACCGCGGGTGGTGAGAATAGCGCGAACAGCGACGAAAAGGCTGGTGCGGTGCAAGAGACGGGGGCTGTGGGCACATCATACAACAAGTCTCAAAATACTACAAGAAAGGCAAAGGAGGGGGGAGGGACAAATAAACACGGCAAGGGGAGACATACGAGCAATAAAGTTACAGACACCGAGAACATAGAGATCTTGCGACGTTCGCGGGCTCGTGTCTGTGGGAGGGGGCTCACGCGTAGCACGTAACGAGAAGGACGCCCAGGCCCGTGTTCTTGACGAAATCCCGTGGGACCTTGCGTGCGCCCTTGCCGCGGCCGAGGTCCTTCACGAGGGCCCGCCGGCTCGGGTGCATCACCTTGCGCAACTCGTCGAGGCCCTTATTGCGCTGCTCCAGGTAGTCGCGCACATTGACAAAGACGCTCGATTTGAGCAATGCCTTTGCGGCGCGGATCGTGCGGGGCAGGCTCGGGAGGTGGTAGAACGACTCTTCGGAGCCGGACGGGGACGTCGCCGAGCACAGGCCGAGCTCGACGATGAGGGCCTGCAGGAGCGTGAGGTCCGACTTCTTCTTCGTCTCCTTCGATGGCGCAGACAGGAACCTGCGTGGTGGTCTGTCAGGCGGGACACGAGTAGGAGCACGGAGCGAGACTCACGACGAGACGTACTGCACCGCGTCCTCGTACAGCGACACGGGCTTCGCATCACCCGCCTCCGAGACATCGTCGACAATAGGCCGCGCGCCGAGGCCGGGCTCCCCCTTCTGTGGCGCAGCACCCGCCTGCGCCGTGCGGCGTGCCTTGCGCGCCTTCCGCTTCGCCGCCTTCTTCGACTCGGGCGTCGCCGGGGGGCTCGCGGCCGCTGCGCGCCTCGNCGCCGGGCAGCGGCGGCGGCGTGACGCGACCGCGGCCGCTTCGGGCGCGGCGCGGGCGGCGACGTCGGGCGGAGCGACTCTGCGTCGCTGTCCTCACTGTCGACCGTGAGGGCCGCGAACACCTCTTCGAGGTCCGCGGACCCGACGCTCGGTGTGCGCGTGCTGGCGGCCCTGGTGGTAATGGTGGGCGGGCGCTGGCCGAGGACGATGAAGTCGTCGTCGGAGAAGAGCTCGGGCGAGCGCAGGCCGGCTTGGCTCGAGAGCACGGACGCGGAGAGGTCAGAGACAGACCAGACGATCTCGTCGTCCTCCGAGCTGTCTTCCGAAAAGCTTGCGAACGACTCGTCGGACGAGGAGGCGTGGTAGGCGTCGTCTGCTGCGTGCATCGCAGCGGGGCCTGGGATGGACTGGAAGGACGACGCGAGGGAGGCCGGCGAGCGAACCCTGGTCGAGGACGAGCGAGGCGAGGCCGCCATGGGTGGTGGTGGTGGTGGTGGTGGTGGTATGGGAGCAAGTGCGAGTGCAGGGACTAGAGTACAGAGACGGGCAGGCCAGAATCGGGCGGTCGCCAACGGGGGCAATTAAAAGGGAGTCGGGCTCTCCCCAAACGGGAACAGATAGATCGTCGCCACACCTCCTTTCCCACACCCGCTTTCCCCCCAGGCCACAGCGAGGCCGCTGCATGCGCTGATTCACATCCAAAGCTGTGTATTCGTCCAACAAATATACACTTTCCAAATGAACACGATGACGACAGCCCGTTAATTGACCGACGAGATCCGCCAGTACACGACGCTGTTGCCCCAGCCGGCGACCGCGCACTGCTCGACCAGCACGCCGCGCCGCCACAGCTTGCCCTGCAGACTCTTCACGTCGGCGCGGCGCGTGCCCAGGATCACCCGCTCGCCGTTCGGTGCGTGCAGCGCCCACGGCGCAGCGAGGCTGCCCCGCTTCCCGTTGCCGAGCTGAAAGTCCTGATTCGCCCCCCACACGAGCAGGTCTCGCCCCGCGCCGCCCGGGCCCCCCTCGCGCAGCGTGTCGAGCGTGAGCAGGACGTGTCCTGTGGGCGCCACCGCGACCGCGTGCGGGTGTATCGCGCGCATCGTGTGCGTGTCTTCGCTGTCTGTAGCGAATGAGAAAATGGCATGGGCCGCCAGAACCGCGGCGGGTGTCCACATCTACTCACATTCCAGCAGCCCGCTGACGTTCTTTGTACGCACTGGCGTGCCCTGCCCGTTGCTGTACTGCGCATTACCCAATCCCCCAAATTGTCCGTTGCCGCAAGCGAGCACGTCGATGAACGGCCGCGCGGCGCCGTCCGACCGCTCGACCGTGAAGAACGTCAAATCACCGCCTACAGTGCTGGATGAGACGGCGTGCGCGATGAGGTCGGCGACGTACCAGCGGAGACGTCCAGGCATGTAGTGCGCATGGTGGCGGGCGTCGACCTCCACAGCACAACTTCAGTGGGCACGGTGATTGCTTCAATGGTGACGTTCCCTCCCAAGCCGATTTGCCTGAAGCGGATGTCAGCATGCCTCGCACGAGTGCACGGACGTGGTCGTACCCAAACTCGTTTGCGCCCCAGCCTAGAACGCGACCCTGCGTCGTGCGCGCAAAGCTGGTTCTTGCCCCTGTTGCGATCTGGCCGACCTGCACGCCCTTGAGGGCCGGAAGCTCAAAGAGCCTATCAGAAAAGCGGATGCTCGAGTCGTCCACCGCCGGCGTCGCGGGGCTGGCCTCTGGTGTGCGGCGGACGGCGGGCGTGGACCTCGCGTAGGGATCTGCTACCGACCTCGGCGTCAGCTCGAGCTGCGTCCGGGCGTGCGCCGCCGCCGCCGCCGAGAGGTTGGGCACGTCCACCCTGCGGAGCCCGAGTTGCCCGTAGTCGTTCGCCTTGAGGTTGATGGGGTGCGCAAACGTGCGCCCGTTATTGGTCAGCGCGAGCAGGTGATCCCTGCCCGCCGAGATGGACACAAACCTGGCGAGCCGGTATCAGGACGTGAGCCAGGTGCAAAACGCATGCGCTTGCCGTTCGCCCCGCCCCAGCTTCTCGCTCGGCGCAATCTGCGCAAAGTCGACGTTCTCCTCCTCCCCCCACAGCCAGCCGGTGCCCCACCACGGTGTGCTGGCCGGCGTGGGCTGCCCCGGCGCGAGCTGCTGGTCTGCTTGGCGAGACGACAGCGCGTATATGTGACCCGATGTCGAGAGGCAAAAGACCCTGTCCGGGGTGGTCTGAACCCTCGCAATGTTCTGGCACGCATATACTCAGTGCACACCACCGGGCATACCGCATGTACGCACGCACCTTTGCGCGCAGCGTGAGCACCGGCTTGCCAGAGGTCGACGCAGAGCCCGCGGCGCCGAAGAAGCCCTCGCCCCACTGGTACACGTCTCCGTTGGCGTCGATGCAGGCGGCGTGGCGGTCGTGTATCGACAGGTCGCGCAGGGCGACGTCCCTGAGCCAGTCCGCGACCGCAGGCGTGCGGATCGACTCGGTGGCTTCTGCGTCAGGCGAGAGCGTGCGGTTTCTGTGGCGCCATATAAGCAGCGAACGGCATAGCAGCTGCAGATTTCACGCACTTGTTCGAGCCCCATACGAGGGTAGAGAGCGAGCCGTCTGCCGGCGAGACCCCGCTCACGACGCCCGACTTGGGCGCGACATCCTTTGCGTCCGCCGCGGCGTCGTTGTGAAGCACGTCGCGCGTCGCATACCACACACTGCCCGCGGCGACCGCGGCCGACGCGGCAAGCAGCGCGGACCTTGTTTGTGCTGCGTGGCGAGGTCGGACAGACGAGGCTTGCGAGAAGAGCCGCCTACGGGCCACGCTGGGTGCGAAGGCGTGAGACGAGCGCAGCATGTTGGCGGACGTTGTTCGCTGTCGAAAGCAGGTCCCGGTCGTTCGTGAAGTCGAGGACGTCCGTGGCGGAAGTAGTCGCAGGAAAGTTAAAATGGGCGCTCCTTCGTCCCGCCTCTTCGCGTCATACCACCACCACGACCGAACATGGGTAGCGCGTCGTCAAAGGCCGCCCGCCAGCTGCCCAAGACAGCGACAAAGCCGGTGTGGGCAGGCGCGAGGACACCGGGGTCCGGTCAGCCCGCCGCGCACGCCCCGCCGACCCCCTCCCGCGCGCTGCCGGCGGCGGCAAGCGACACACGGACGGAAGGTGCGTGCGCCGGCACCCATCTCGCGCGCGGCGCTGACCTGCAGACACACAGCCATCGAGCAGGACGCGGGTGACCCCGACTTCCTCGCGAAGCTGCACACGCTCGGCGCCGTCAAGGTCGACCACCGCACGCAGACCATCCAGCCGGCACGTCGCGCCTCTCTCCTCTTCTCCCTCCTACCTTTAGCTCACGACGCGCGTAGGCGGTGAACCACGCACAGCACGTCCACGCGGTGCGCCTGCAGGCCGAGCGCGAGGCGGGCGCCGCGCAGCCCGCGCGCAACCGCCTGCTCGCGGCCGCGCTGCACGACGTGCTCGAAGAGCGCAAGCACGCGCGCGGGCCTGCGGACGTCGATCGCCTCACGCGCCGCTACGAGATCGACGCGGACCACCTCGACCGCCTCGCGCGCTACGTGACGACGCCCGCGGTCGACCCCGCCTCGGTGCAACGCGTGCTGAAGGGCGACGGGTCCGAGGTCACGACCATGAAGGTGCGCCGTCGCGGATGTTAGAAACCGCAATGCTGACGCGCTTGTCAGGCGATGTGGACCGAGCCCTCCCTCATGAAGTGAACCTGCTATGTTCGGGGGGGAAGCACACCCAACTCTGACAGGTAGCCCATTGAATCGCGCGCACACGCCGTCCCCGCGCCCGACAGCCAAGGCTTCACCAAAAGCCCACCAAAGTCCAGAGCACTTTCAGCGACGCGAGCCCGACTCACGGAACAGGCTCAAGGTCGCGGCCGAGGCCCATATTCCGAAGCTTGAATCCTCTATACATTTCATAGGCTAGCTTTACCTGCTAGCCATTCCCATATTATACATAGCCGTAGCAGACATTGAAGGGAGACAGACGAGACGTTCGGAAGGTTAACGGTGGAGGGAACGGAGAAAACAAGAGATAATTCGAGAAAAATGTACTCGGAAAGATATATTGGAACCCGTTGTGTTTCACCCATCCTGCAAGAACGCCCGACGGAAGAGACAATGACGGCTCCGACCATCAAATGAGAATTTTTGGGTACTTTTCGATGCGACGAGACAGTTGGTGGTTGATGGGAGTCGGGACATGGATATTGTGCGTGCGAGCATAGAAGAATGTATGGGACAAGAGTCAGCAGAGGGTATAACACTCGACGTCGTGTCTGAGCACCACGGGGACCGTATGAAGCACGCTCATGAGAGATGGGAATGTGGAATACAAGGGAGCGGAACCAGTTGGAGGTGAGGTGGATGGCGCGTGGCTGCAGCAGAAGGAAGTTCGTGGCATGGTTCGTGACCGTTCCCGGAGAATCCGTAAGAGTGCGTTAAGCATGGTACGTGCCCATGTTGGGCGAGTTCTGTTGGTACATTTGATACAGGTAGGCCTGATAGACCTGCGGAGGGACCGACTGAGGCGTTGGCATCGTGTTGTAGGGAGAGGGCGCGCTCATGTTGAGCATGTTGGCAGCCTGCGATAGGCTCGGGGACTGTCCACCATAAGACATGGCAGACGCCGGAGCCGGGACAGCACCATTGCGGCGTGGGACACCGTTCCTAGGGGTTCCTGCGTCAGGCGTGCGCGCATTGAACGGGTTGAAGGGATCGGAAGCGGGCGAGAACGTCGACGAAGGAGTGGCGTTGCGCGGGCGGTTGTTGTTGTTCTGGGGCTGGACCTGACCGTACCCAGGATCGATCTGGAGGCGAGGAGGGCCAGCGGCCGCGTTCTGACCACCCATCTGCAAAGCAGCCATCATTGAAGCCAGCCCCTGGTCGGTGGACGGGTATCCAGCAGGGAGACCGGGGACACCGAAGTTGCTCTGAGAAGTGTATTTGGTCTTCGTGGGTTGGGGCACGTTTGTCGAGTAGGTTGGCTGCAGGTTGGGAACGGGAAGTCCCACCTCCTCGATCAAACGACGGTATGCCTGCGTCGCGATAACCTTGAGCTCGATTAGGACCCGCTTGGTTGCCTCCACATAGGCGGGACGCCGCTCAGGCTCAACGAACGGGCTGGTCAGGATCTTGTGCACGACAGCGACACCGTTGACCTGGTCTCCGAGGACATCCGTGAGGACATGGTCGTTCGGCGACTGGAAGAGTGCCTCTATGACTTGCCCGGACGCCTCAGGCTCCACCTTCTGGTTGACGATCCTGAGGACAGTGAGGGATGCCAACTTGTGCGTGCAGAGATGGGAGAGATGGGGAGTGAAGCGGGGAGCCAGCAAACTATATCGCGAGGGGAAGTTCGAAGTGTCAAGGAGCCAAGTCAACAAGAGAGCGCCGTTCGGGTTTGTGGCCAAAGGAATGGAGTTCAAGATGACGGCGGTTGCGATGCGACGCTGTTGACTGACAGTAATGTGAGAGCTCTCGAGACAAGCCCTCATACTGCGGGCACCGAAGCGGCCCTGAGCGATCTCCCAGAGACGGTCGACCATAGCCTCGAATAGGAAGTCGGTAGCGGGGGCACCAAAGCGAAGACAGCATCTACGACAAAGGCATCAGTATCAGTCGAGATGAGGCTAAACACCGTACTGACTGTACAACGTAGTTTCCAAACTGATCTAACAACAGAGGTGGTACATATGGCCTGAGGTTTTGAGTAACCAGCGCCACTTCGTCGGGAGCCTGTACACATTCTATGATCTTCTGAGCTGCCCAAGTGCCGTTCTTGTGAATGCCAATCATCGCAAGATGAGGCGCGATGCGCTCCAGCATGGCCTGACGGGGACCAGGAGAGCACTTCTCAAACAACTTTTGCACGACCTGAGCAAGTACCTATGAGATGCCGCAGTAACCGTAAACAACCCGCGCTCACCGTATTACCAAGCCAGTCGGAGGCGAGATCCACAATTTCTCCGTCTAGGAAATCTCCCGCGATATTGTCGATCTCTTCAGTAGTGATGTTGGTAGAATCCAAGCGCTTTCTGAGTTCGCGTAGTTTGGACGCATCCCAGCGACGGTTGTGAGACCGCTCCGACGCCAGCGGGATGGTGGTGTAGTACATGGTCGGAGGGCGGAATTCTATGTAACAATTAGCATTTGGCGGGTCATGAACAGGAGTGGCGCATACCAGCAAGGACTTGAATGTCCGCATCTGCGTCCGCGGCGCCGCCACTAAGCTCGCGCATGATCATCTGCTGCTCCGTCACGGAGGCTTGCCATCCCGCGGCCTTGTTCGCAGCGTCAAGCTGAGCGCTATGCAAACCAGATCCGATCATGCTCAAGAGGAGGTTAGAACGATAGTTCTCCACATTGCCGCTAAGGACCTGCTGATCAACAGGGATAGTTGAAGCTCCCTTGACGTTGCGGAGCGCGTGAATGGTAGCTCCGACACTCATATCGCCAATGCCCTGTATATTGGGAGGAGCGCCCTCGTCCTGACCCGCTTCTTGACCATTCTTCACGGGAACCTTGGCAAAGCCGATGCGAATAGCACCGACATCGCTGCCCAAGACGTCGCGTCCGTTCAATGCTTTCCTGGCCCTGACCGCATCATCAAGGCGCTCGAAGTTGACTGAAAGGGCACGTCAGTTTACGACATCGAGATGTATCTGATCTAAACACTTACTGAAACCACAGTTCTTGTGGGTGAGGACTCTAGCGGACTCGATGGGACCGTAAGGACTGAAAACGCTGAGGATAGTGGCCGGAGTCGTGGTGGAAGGAATAGAGCCGATCCAAAGAGCGCGAGTAGGAGTCGATTGCAGCTGAGCATCCATCCCGGCCAGGCCCACATTATTCGTCGAGTTCTTGTTGAGTGCACCGCCGGGGGAAGTGGCAATGGGGCTGTTCATGTTGGTGCCTTTTGCAGGGGCAACAGGGGCACTGTCTGCTTTGCCGAAGCCAATGCGGACTGTCTGGCCGTTGGGCATGCCAATATCACCACCAAGGCGGTTCAAGACATCGTCCTTTGCACGGACAGCATCAGACTGATCAACAAAGTTGACGAAACCGCACTCCTAAGTCGCAGACGTCAGATACAATTGATCATGGAGAAATATTCGTGCTCGCCTTCTCAGGGAGTAAACGTAAGCTTTCGATGGCGCCGTAGGGTGCGAACACATGGATAAGTTGCTCGCTGGTAACAGAGCTGTCGAGGTTGCCGATCCAGAGCGAGCGGGTAGGTGTCTGTATCTGCGTCGACGCGTTGTCCGGATTCTTGGGCGAGACCGAGCGGCCCTGTGCGATGGGTGCCGCGAGGTATGGTGACACGCGGCTGTTGGCCATGTCGCCGCTTGGAAAATGAACAGAAGCACCTGCCCCACCGCGCGTGTTCAGCTTTTCAGAACGTAATATGCCAGAAGGGGTAAGGGTACCAGAGCCGAGTCCCATGGACGAGAGGTCCGTCGCATACGGCGAAGCTTGCGGAATTTCAGCGCCCGCCGTACGACGATGGATCGCTCGCGAGGGGTCATCTAAATTTCCAACGGAGATAGCACGAGGTCGGACACCAAGGCCCGCGCCGAGGTGGTCAGAATTCTTGAACCCCCTGGCGACGATTCCCGCAGAGAGGTAGTTGTTATTCTGGCTACCATCATCGTATTGATCGAGTCCTTGGCTGTGGTACAACTCCTGGTTGTACAGCTCTTCTTCTTCGGCGTTAGGTGTGGAAAGGAGCGAGGCTCCGGTGGAAGATGCAAGACGATACGGATGAGAGACGGTGGTTGCCCGAAGGCGAGCAGAGGGGTTGGCGAGATTACCGGCGATGGCAGCTTGGGCCTGAGCGCGCAACTCTGTGATCGTTGCAGCAGGTGGGGGGCGCAGAGGGTCCTCGAGGCCGAGGTAGTCGAGGGTGCCCACATCGAAATCATCAGTTCCAGATTCCATGGATGCGACCGAGTGCAGATCGTCAAGGACGGATAACCCATTGTTGTTCCGGGAGGACAGCCAGGAGGACGAGAAGATGGAAGGACCGAATGCGTTCGACAATCCCCCGGTGGGCAGGGTCAACGAGCCGGAGCGAAGGCGACTGTTGCGCTCGGTGAGAGCGGAAGATGCAGCGGATGACGCGACGGAGGTCGAATGACGCAAGTTGGGACGAACAGGGGCGGGTGCGATGGCATTTCCAAGACCCTGAGGCCTCTGCAGCTGCTCGGTGAAGGACTCGGTAGAAGGAGCCGCACTACTAAGGCTGCTGAGGCTGCCTGACGCAGCAGCGAATCGTTGAGCAGCCAGCTGGACGTTGGAGGGTAGGGTTCCGGCCCTAGCCCTCCTGAAGCCAGATGGCAAGGATGTGGGGGGAAGGGTAGAATTATCTCCTGGTGTGGTACTGGATGGTGGGGGTTCATTAGAGGGGTCACCGCCTGAGGCCAAGGCGCGCAGCGCAGGGGGCCGATATCTGGCACCTATCCGTTCCTCTACTTCCAATTCCCGCGCCCTGGCATGGTCGTTAGACAAAGTCAGTGGTGATCAATGCACCGCGCACCTCTTAGCATAAGCAGCGGAGGGCGCTGGAGGGGGTGTCTTCCCAGACGATACCCTGGAAAAGGAGCCGTTGTTATCCGAGGCGGACAGAGACATTATAGGCTTCGAAGAGATGGATGCGATTAGGTATTACTGAATGTTTTGAGAGCAACGCCGTGTCAACTGCGAAAGCGAACCGAACGGTGTGAACCAAGGGCGGGGAGTCCGATTGAGAGCGACGTGGGTAACTATGAGCAGGTGGTCGTAAAATGGCGGGAGTTTCTGCAACGAAAGCGATGAATTTTGAAGGGCGTAGGAAAGAGATTGCCCAGAACTACTACAGTAGGGTGGACTCCAGTAAATAATGGACTAAGTAGAGTGGTGGTCGGGAGCAAGCCTCTTCGTGGTGGCTGGAGGGGTCTCTCAAACGCTTCCAAACTCCGCAACTTCGAATTCGCGCCTTGTGTTCGCTGGCTGACCTCCCTCACGCCCTTGAAAATTATTATGTAGTCTCGGACACGCTCTATAACATGCGTTGACCATTTTGGGACCAGCGCAGTAAAGAGAAAGAGCATGCTGTGCTGGCTTCAGCGCACCGCGGAGGGTGCGCAAGTCTCACACCCGGCGCTTCGCAGAACACTGCGGCGATAGTTGCACTAAATTTAAAGAGGATCGTTATATTTCGTACAGAATTCTGTGCGATATTGTACGCTAGGTGGAACTGAGTGGGGTGACTAAAAGGCATAAACATACGTGTAGCATAATAGGATGTGTTGTGACCTTCCGTGCCAGCCCACTTGAGGGGCATGCGGAACGCCTGGGTCAGGGGTACTGAAAATGTCGGGACTCGGCAGACATCGCAAATTCTGTACACCATCAAGAAAAAAGGGAGGGCTGATGGAAGTAACAGTCGGTAGGCGCAGTCTGTACCCCGGTGCAGGCCAGGCCAGCGGCAGGGGAGAGCGAAAATACAACATAATACTAATTCTAGTACCAGAAAGTCGTGAGTCTTGATCGTGAAAGCGAGAGTACATGCAAAAATGCAATGGCAAGAAAGGCGTGTTTGGGCAGCGGGGCTCAAGAATGGACGGCTTTCGATATCTTCACCGCCGAGCGCGTGCGTGGCCGGCTGGCAGCTCGAACGACGGTCCGCCTAGAACGTCGTAGCGGTTTCTCACGGCACGAAACGACCTCGACTAAGGGCGCCTCGACCGGTGGAGAGCATGGGGAAACGGAGGGTAGGGTGGCTGCAAACGGAGGTTCGACTGGGGGTACTTCAGGTACGGCGGAGGACGTGCAAGCAGAGTTGATAGGGACCGCGGGACATGCGGCGGGCGTGGACTCCCAGTCCGAGACAGTACAGAGTGTATGGAACATCTCTTCCTCGGTGGGGCTCAGTGGGGTCTCTGGCTCCATTGCGGGCTCAGTGAACGGTGTTGTTCCCTGGTGAGAGGCAAAGGTTGGGGAGAGGAGCCAGTGATCCCATGGCGCTTGACTCTCGCCGTCCTCCGCTCCGTATCCGTCACGTGTGGGCATCTCCACCCGGAATGAACCCAAGAGTTTGCGCTTGGCCTCTGCCGTAGACAGGAAGTTCGGACCAAATTGCACGAAGGAACGCTCCCGTGAGTTGGAGGAGTGAAAGTCCTGAAGGGCCTGTGGGAATCGCTTGTGTAGATCGTCCGACAAAAATACTCGTAGCACGTCCCGATCCTGGAGCAACCCCTGGGCAGAGGCAAGCGCCAACCATGTTCCACGGACTGCGGGGCTTCCTCTGCTGACAACCACAGAGCCTTGTAGCGTTGACGCGTCAGGCGGAGTCATGTTGAAAAACTTTACCACGGGAGTGATCTTGACAAAGTCTGTGTCGATTCTGCGGTAGATGGATGATGAACCTAAGCTCATCTGATACACGGATATTCCTGGGAGAAAGAATACGAATGAGCAAACACGCCCCAGCCACAAGGCAAATATGAGATACGCACCCTCAAGCTCTGTAGCGGATATCGCCGGCTCACACGGCTCACAGGTGCGGACCACGACAGGCCCTTGGATCGCAGACGTCGACAGATCCTCTTCCGCAATACTGAGGGCAACAGACCCAGCGCTATGAGGTTGTTCGTCCGCACTACACCCTTGTATTGGAGATGATCTGGGCACCTGAGAGGCAGTTGTGGACGCGTCATGACTGGACACCGCTTCTGTCGGAGACTTCGAGCCGGTGTCGTGCGAGCCAGTAGATTGAGGCGTATAGTGGTCGCCAGTGGACAGAACGTTGGGACAAGACTTGCGGGTGGTCCCGAATTGCCAGAGGCCATCGTCGAGGTCCTTGAGCTGCACGCTATCAGGACCGAGCAAGACCGCATCGCGCCACAGCGGCTCCGTATAACGGCGGTGCGAAATGTAGCTCTCAACGACAGGGGACCCGTCATCATCAGGGGTGAAGGGGGTAGGAAGAGTGGAGTACAAGGTCACAGGCGAAGGAAGCGGACTCGTGGGCTTGTATTCCAAGGGTGGAATTACTGCATCCTCCTCCTCCTGCTTGATGACAAGAAGGTCTCGATCGAAAGGATTGATGAGATCGTCCGTGTTCCAGCGAGACAAGTCGAAGTCCTCCTCCTCACGCTTGAATCGTATGATCTCCTCACTTGGGGGCGCACCAGCAGCAGCCTGGGTGATGACGTTCAGGACTTTCAGATCTGTCGCATCGCTTTCGAGGCTCTCCCATGCATCCAGGAATCCGCCGACGTCCTGCGGATCCTGCTTAACTTGGACTTCGTCGTCCTCAAACTGAGCGGGAGGAGACATGGGGCCTGGGCTCTCGCCCCATTGCGTGTCGTAGTCGTCGAAGTCATCTTCATCTTCGTCTTCGTCAAAAGAGGGAGAATCGTAGCCAGAGGTAGTGTCGGGTAATGACGAGTTGACCACTTCCATATCCATATCAATATCCGCACCCTCCTCGTCTTCAATATCGGTATCAGTATCACTGTCATCCTCATCCTCATCCTCATCCTCATCTTCCTCTTCGGAGTCTGGGGGAGGGGAAGCAATGCTGAATGGGACGGAGGGAGAGCGCCATGGCCTGTCAGACGCACGCGGCGACGTGCTGAAAGAGGGCGAATATGAGGAGAACGTTTCATCAATAGACGGCGTGTGACACGGGATGTCTATCGATTGACGGGGGTAGGCGGGCAATGAACATGGGGCTTCTTGGGCCCGCTCGTGCTCGTCTGATGAATCTTCGGACATGGACTCGTCTTCCGAATCTGACTCCCTTGAGAGGTCGACGATCTCCCGTGGTGACGACGCGCGAGCCGCAGGCGGGGAGGTGCTGGAATGGTATGCGAGGGATGGTTTCAACCGCAATGTCAACTTGACTTTTGGAGGAGGCCTATCCTCTTCCTCTGAAGACTCAGAATCGGAGTCCTGCCGCGTAGCGCACGCTCTCGGCAAGCGTTTCCGCTTCTGTCCTGATTGCTCGGCTCTTCGCAGGCGGTCCCTTTCGCGCTTCCTTTCCTTCCCAGGATTGACGACCGTTCCGACCCTCCCATTCTCGTTGTAATCGCACAGACGTACACCGGCACGAGAGAAAGGGCAAGGGACGCCGGCAGCTCTACTCAGGTACCACACAACGGTGCCACGGCGAAAGTTTGTGACCCTCGTGTCCCCGGGGGAGAGAGTGCAATGAGCGCCACCTGAACGGGAGTGGAGAGCAGATGCAAGGTCGTCGTCTGAGGGGGTGCCAGAAAGGACGTGACGGAGAAGCAGTGGGTGGTCTTGTTGAATTTCACATCGCTGAAGATGATTGCGAATGTACGTTGTGATCGCTTGCCCCGCCGCTGACACGCTAGGGAAAAGTCAGAGAAGGATGCGTAGCATATAGGCAGCAGACACGCACTTTTGGCACATAAGACCAAACTTCATAGTCATATCTGCAAGGTCCTTGATGGTCATAGCCTTATTGTCCTATAACACCCGTGAGCGCAGTTCGGACCATCAAGAGCGGGAAGAGACGTACGACAGAAACAAAGGAACGACCAATTGCCAGGAACACCTTGCTATCGGCATCATCCGCGTGCAATGTGACGTTTGGTGGTGGAAAGGTAGGCATGTCGACGGACGCGGGCTCCTTCGACGCGGCTAGAGCCTTGACCTTCGCGCTGGGAACTGGCTTGATGCGCCTTGGAGGAGGGTCGGGGGACTGGCGAAGGCGGACAGAAGGCCTTATTACAGAGTTTGAGCGTATTCGAGTGCCATAAGTATGCTGCGAGGCCGGCTGAGGGTGCGAGCCGGATTCAGAGAGGGCTGGAGTGGCGACGGCTGAAAACATGCGGCGCAGATCATTAAGAAGGGGGTACAGTCACGGTCTAGGGCGTCGTCCAGCGATTGTTGTCGTGCAAGTATTATTTGGGCGTAGGCAGGCGAGGAGGGTGGGCGAGTGGACGAGAAAGGGGCGGTAGGAGCAGTTGGTAGGAGGAGAAGGCAGGAAGGTGCAGGACACGCGAGAGACTTTGTGACGGAGACTTTGTGACACTCGTAACCGCGCGGCGAGCCTGGCGGTGCCTAAAATGAGTTAGGCTGATGGCCGCAGTCACGATCTAGATGACGCAACCTAAAACGTACCAGTCCCTTTTTTTTCTCCCCCTTCAAACTCCGCCCCGCCCGGCGGCCTCTTCGGGCCATCCCCGCCGGCGACGCATACGGTGCTGTGCGCACTCCGTCGGCGTCGGCGGCGGGGATGTTCGCGAAGGTGAGAGCTGTGCGAACGGCGCAATGGCGCACACCGTCAGCGGGCGGGCGGCGGTGCGGCGCCGTCCCGCTGCCCCAAATGGAAGCGTCAGTACATCTTGTAGCCGCCTGGGCCAACTTGAGCGGGCTGGAACAAACAGACCTCCACTTCCAGTGATGCCCACTCACACACTCGGCGCAGCGCGGGGAGACATCGTCCTGCGCGTGAAATTTGCCTACGGGGCCTGTTGCCCCTCAACCTTAGCTGAGAGATAGGCAAATCACCGTCACCAGCTCGGCATAGCCCATGATAAACACACAGGTACACCTTGACAAATTGCTCCCAAACGGCTCTTCGTGTTCTGGACCACAAGTGCTCCTATGTGGATTTCCTTTCCACAACGAGTCAGCCAAATTGCTGCACAATGTAGGATATTGGAAACTAGCCTTGCGCGGGGATAGGGAGACGTGTGGCGGATGCTATCACGTGGTGAGACCTCGGTTGGGTCCTCTTCAGGGTCAGGAAGGTACTGATGCTCCTTCGTCTTGGTATCGAGCCTGACGGTCTCAGCCGTGAGAGCACATCGGGTAGCCAATGGTAACAGGCCAGAGCGGCCGACTCGGCATACCAACGCGCCAGTTGTATGCGGAGAACTTGAGGGCAGGAAACTTTGGAGCTCTCAGGGAGAAGACAGTCCGCAGTTTCGTTCGGCGGGGCCCTGCCAACAGGGTTGCAGCGGCGCTGGTAATTACGTAACCGTCAGTATGACATGCGGGGAATGTAGAGAGAGAGGCGCGGTCCCAGAAAGTGGCCTTCGAAGTGGTGCAGTGTCCCAAATCGCTCATTCAGTCGGAAGCCGCCCGGACGACCATGTAACACTCACCATACTTGTTTGTCGGAAGCCGTCCCTGAAATCCTGACCATCGTCGATCAGGTCCAATCACCACGGAGACATCAGGTAATGCATCCTAAGGTGTGAACTACTTGTTTATGGGGAAAATAAAGACGATGGAGGAAGACAGACTTACAGCAGTTGAAACCGGATGGCGGAGCCCATACGTTCTCCGGAAACAGATTCAAGAGAGCGGTTCTGCACAAGGGTAGCGTCTGTCTTATTGCGCCAGACGCAGTGGGGAGACTGGATAGGGACCTTTGAACTGGCGAATGTAAATGATGATTTGCAGGACTCCGACGATCTGAGTAGTATTGTTGCTCAACGGTTTTGGAGATATGAGGGATCGAAGGGTAGCTCACCTGTGAGTGTCGTAGCCTTAATGCGGCCGTCAACACTGGACCCCCATCTTGACTGGATGCGGAAAACAAACTACGTTGTGGATAGAAAACATCTGTAGATTGTATACATGAGCACTTGCTAGGGCGCCGTGTGTTTCTTCTTGAAGGGCTTGGTTGGGAGCGACCAACCATCTCGACCTCACAGATTAACTCACCGTTGCGGTCTTCCTCCACATGTATGCGTCCCAGTATAATAGATCTCATCCTAAGGTAATCGTTGAAGACACTTACTGAGATCTGGGTAGGACATAGCCTATGTCGCCGCCATTAATGATACTGACGGATCGCACACCGAGCACCAACGAGCGAAAACCGGATGGCAGCGACGAGGAATTCACGATAGTAAACAGCCTGCCGTAATGAGGAGGACCAAGGGACCCTCGGATGAAGTGGTTCTTTAAAGTGGGGGCGAGAAAGAAAGACGTGCTCGGGTGGCTGAGCAGTGAGTACTAGCAGGTCACATGACCACCGACGCCGGTTATTGGCCCACAGCGACCGTTCTTGTTCACATGGAATGCACATTCGACTCGGCCAGCACACTAGAACGAGAAACGGAAGGCGCAGAATACATTGCAACTGAGGCATCCCGATGTATACTATAAACACAAAGTCCTCAAACCTAAATCGGATGGAAGCGGGGTAGCTCGGTGAATCGGGGCGACGCAGAGCGGTACGGTACGAGAAGGAGGTAGCGTAGATGGGTAAAAGTCTACTCAGAAGGGGTCAAGATAATATGATACAATAGGCTAATATCACAGAAACCAGAAAATCCAGATGCGAGGAAGCAGCATGCTCATGACTGATTCGTGGAGATAGTTACACCTACGTAGACGATTGGCCAACGGATTCATCGATGGAAGTAACACTCGCAGACTCACCCTTGCCTGATGACTTGGGCTTCACTGCCTTCCCCTTGGACGCCGTCTTCGAAGTAGGCTTCGCGGTAGCCTTCTTCGACTTGGATGCCGCGGCCTTGGCCGCGACCACCTTCTTCTCAGCGCGAGCACTCGTGACCTTCTTGGTTGGCTTGGAAGCAGCAGCTTTTGGCGTAGCGGCCTTCTTCTTGGTTGGGGGCTTAGCCATGGCAGGCTTCTTTGTAGTCTTCTTCTCGACCTTGTCAGCTTTCACGGTCTCCGTCTTCTTGCTCTCTGGTTTTTTCTCGGTAGCCTTCTTGGCAGGAGCAGGCTTGGTGTTCTGGTGATGAGTGAGAACAGTTGAAGATGTCAAGGAAGTTCGATACATACCTCCTTGGTGGCAGCGGCGGCGGCAGCAGGCTTGGCCTTGGGTGCGAGCTTGACCTTGCCAGACAGACCCTTGGGCAGTTGGAACATGCCCTCTTCGGCACCGTGAGCAATCGCGCGGTTAAGCTGGCTGGTCTGGAGACCGTTGATATCGATCTTGTACTTCTGCTCGACGAACTAATAGGGGGTGGTCAAAACACCGCAACCACGGGCCACACCGTAACACTCACTTTCTTGATGGTCGAGCGAGAGACACCGGAGCGGGCCTCAGACTGATTAGCAGCAATGCACTCCTGGGCATATGGTCAGCCCCTGAGACCCACAGTGCATCCCTTAGGTACGAACCTTGATCATGTCCTTCCATGAAGGGTGAGCAGCAGTGGCCTTGGCAGTGGCGACGGCAGACTTGGGTGCAGCCTTCTTGGTGGTAGGTTTGGAAGCGGTCTTCGCAGACTTTGAGGCAGACTTGGGCTTAGTGGCAGACTTCGAGGCAGACTTGGCCTTGGGCGAAGGTTTGGCCGCACTGGCCTTGGTTGCGGAACTTGCCTTACGAGGCTTGGAGATGTGGGCGGGGGCGTCTGCTGCCATCGCTAGAACTGATTTGAGAATGTCGACCTTAATGGTGGCTAGTTGGGGAGGGGCAGGCGAAGAAGAGGGGCGGGAGTTTGGCGAGTGCGGGGGGGGCGAGTGGAGCCTGGTTATGTACCCCGCCCCTTATATACCCCCGAAACGCGACATGGTCACGTGTGCGCGTTTACGCGTCCGTTGACTGAAACTCTATCCTGCCCTCCACTGCCTCCGCCATTGGCTCGGGTCGCTTATGTAACTGGCCGCCAGCCTCTCGCGTTCACCACGTCCGTTTGCCTCATGTTCGAAAAACCACATAAGTAAATCATGGGCAAGCCAACAACAAGGGCACAGTGTATATTCACTCATCCTCCGCGCTGAACCGCCCCATATCTCGTAGAATAAATACCGACTCCTCGACCCGCATCTCAAGTACCGTCAACTTTTCCCGCTTCTTCTCCCACTGCGACAAAAGTTCGCGTTCGTTTCGGGTCAGCAGTCTCTCCTCGTCCTGGATTACATCAGTGCGTTGCCGTTTCTCCAACACTGCTTTCAACAACGGCTCTTCCTGCTCCGATTGCCGGCGTAGGATGATATTGTACAAGGTCTTGTATAGGTGGCCGACGAGCACAGTATATGCCTTTTGCAGATCAACATACCTACGTGGAACAAGTGAGCATCCGCGTTGGGCAGTCATACACATATTGCATCCTACCAGAGGAAGAAAGTCCGCGCTGGGTTGCGATCTGCGCTTTTCGGCACCTCTTGGAGGCTTACTATGGAATCGGCGGCCATAGCGGACAATAGAGGTCGGACGTCCTTGGGAGCCATCATTCCGACTTTTGAAATCTTCGATTGCATTAATGAGGGATGATTTGAGGCAGGCTCAACATTTGGCGTACCTGCTTTTCGTCCATCTTCCCCGTGCTCAGCAGCAGACTCACGATTCTGACGCCTTCATCGCCATGCCTTTCGCGCGTGACTGCCTCGAGGATTCGGCGTCGTAGACGGCCACTTATGATCTCAAATTCTACTTGGACCTTTGATCCGTTGAATGAGATGAATGAGGCTGCCTTCCCGGCAGGTGTAGGGTTATCGGCGGCGGCAAGGATGCCACAATAGTCTTTAAGCATGGCCATTTGTGAAGGCTTTTTTGATGAGCTGATCGCGAGTCCCTCCGCGAGATCGTCGTCATCGGAGAGTTGCATCGCGATGCTGGCTAGTGAACTAGGGTCTGACACGACCAGTCAGCAGACGAAAGCATTCGAGGCGCGGGAATTAGAACAGACCCGAACGGACATCGGTCAGTTTCAACTGTTTCACTTCGGTCGACTTCAAAATCGCACGCATGACCAATGCAGCAGAGTGATTGCAACGCTCCTTGGCAGTATCTTCTATGATCTACCGGTGTTGCTCAGATCAGCAAGCACTCCATCGCAGATTAGCCACTACCTTGTTTCGTATGTGGATATTAAATCTCTCGCAGTTGACACGGAAGTACACATCTTCCTAAGAACGAGGTAAATGTCAAGACGGCCCGTTATGTTGACGTAACATACATCTACAACGTCTTCTTCCACCACTTTGCGCTTAAGACGGGTAATGAGACCACTGGCTGAGAAGAGGTTGCAGAGACATACCTTGTTTGACCTATGCCCTGGTTGGTCTTTCGCTTTGCGTTTCTACATGTTATTTAAGTCTTCGTACTTTACAGCCAAATGGGCAGACTGACCATGCCAATCTTCTCTGCTTCTTCTTCCTCTCTCCGTAGTCGTGCCCCTGCTACCTCCTTTGCCTGACGCAACTCCTTTGCAGTGGGAAACCCAGAGACCTTGGCCTTCTCCTCGTTTTCGTACTTTATGCGTTTGTCCCTCGGCGACTGGTGGGAGAGGATGGTGGAGGGTTTCAGGTATGACGCTTCGACCAGTTGATGGAAAGCCTGCGAATATACCATAGGAGCTAGTCCTGTGTTATTCAAGAGTACGAAGCGAAATGAAAATTTCACACCTTTAACGCGATCGAATCTCGACAGATGAGCAATGACGACTGGCGGACGAAGCTTGCCATTATCCAGAATCAGTTGAACAATTTCTGCGGCCTATAGCACAAGCAGAGTACCAGATCGTCAATTGAGGATGCCTCCTGACCTCACAAGACATGGATTCGCACCGCTTTCCCGAAAAGTTGCTCTGCCTGCCAAACATAACGTCCATATCGTAGCCTCATGAGACAGTCGTCTGTATTGAACTCTAGGACCCCACCGTCACTTTCGGACTGTGCGTGCCATACGATATTGTGTTGGACTAGCACGATGATCGCGGCGCGTACAGTCCGAGGCTTCAGACCGGAGAACCGTACTATTTGAGGCAAGGGGAGACGTCCGCGGTGAAGAAGCACGGCCGCGACTTTCTACAAAATTAGATACAAAAAACTCCTTGCGAATGTAATGATGGGCACGTACTGCAGTGAGGGGACCAAATTCAATCGCGACCAACTGCTCGCAGAGGTTCGCGGTGCTGGAGTCTGTCATCTTGCGGCAAACGGGTTGTCCCCTCTAGCAGAGAAATGTTTGTGGGTGTCCGAGTCTATGCGGGGGGATCTTGAAGCTCTAACTTCAATGCGCAAGGCGCCTCAGTCTAATAAATGTGCCAGGCTGAATGGGAGTGTCTTTGAACCTGCATATTCTCACGCGGCGTGCGATAATTGACCTCGGCAAGCGCCAGCCGAGGAAGGACGCTCATTCGCGCGCTTAAGCGTGAGTACGCGTGAGTAACGACCCTAACCCAAGTCCTCCATATACTTCAGCCTCTGGCGAAGCCATGGTCGACTCATTCAACGACTGTCGACAGAACAAACTGTTGCAGTAGGCGTCGGCATTCTGTATATTGCCCCCGCTTTTCTGTTTTCTGCTAAGCCCACGGCGCGCGCTTCGTCGTGCACTCTTTCGGTCGGACTGCAAGTTCGTGTCAAGGTCCAAGTTGTACCATAGCATCATACCTTTCCAGACGAACTCGAAATCCATGCTGGCAAGTACAACTGGCTCATCTAGAGCATCTATAGAGGTCGCGCGACGAACAGCACGTTCCTCGCTAACCCCCGATGGCGCGAGTGGAGGCATGCGCGGGTTCATGTCATCTGCCTGCCGGCAGACTCATTATGACACCTTGGCCTTGCCTCACAGCGCGAGTAGGGGTCAGATTAAGGTCAGAACCACACAGACTATATGGGACCAACTCCTGCTCATCAGGCCTCAGTCCAGTTACTACAAGGTATGGCTCTAGCTACCCTACTTCGGAAGTACTGCAAGCTTATACACACCTTGTAGCTCAGCAAGAAATATCATCCTGACCTCAACAACGACCCAACATCAAAGGAGAAATTTCAGAAAATTGGTGAAGCTTATGCAGTTTTGGGAGATGATAGACAGCGGTCCGTTCCCTGTTTGTGTGCTCTGTGGGATGGACCTTGACAGCGGTTTCCAGACGAGCGTATGACCGATCGTTAGCAGAAGGCGCAGGCCCGCGACATTACGCTGCCTCCGCAGCGTCACAAACACCAGGATACTGGGCGTACGAGACAAGGCGACATCCAGGGGCAACGCACGCGTGGGCGTCGACGAAACGACCTAGCTACCCGGGATACCGTCATCCGGGTTACGCGCCGCCACCAGGATCCTCGCCGTATACCCATCCTAAAGCGGGGCCGCAGTACCACCAAGACCCGTTTGCTTCTCCGAATGTTCGTAAAGCGACAGGAACGTCCAAGCCATTTCGGCCTACCCAGGCAGACCACGTCGACCGTGTCTCTATGTTCTGGAGGACGATGCAGGTCATTGGGATGGTCCTGTTGATAGCGACGATTGGCGGTGGACATAGTGCGAAAGCCTAGTGCCCGGAATGATGTATTTAGATGTAGATTACTTCGCCTTGTAACATCACCGTATTCCCTTTCACAAGATATCCAACAGTAGGATCCAAGTAGATGGCTCTTGCACTACTGCACATCCAATTCGCCCACACTTCTCTCCCTAGCTAACCGACCTTTGCCCCGCTCCCTCTCAACCTTAGCCCACATAGCCCGTGCCTCGTCAAGTATACTCAAGCGATCATCATATACTTCATGGAACCGTTCGACCTCTGCGCAAAAGCGGCTCTGTCCATCAGGGTCGGCGAGGAAGGCACGTATGTCAGAAAAGAATTGGTCCATGACGGTGAGGTTATGCATCGCCAAGAGCGTGTGTGAAGACATCTCATGGGTGTGCAGGAGATGATGTACATATGCTCGGGTGTAGGGAAGGTTGGGTTTCGGTGCATCTCGAGGATCAAATGCGTCGAGCGTGCTGTGTTTGATACATCTGTCCGGCGTAACAGGGGAGCATGCTGCGCAGAGGCATACATGGCGGCGGTCGGCATGATCGTCGGGAAGTCCATGGACAGATGCGGCATCGAGGAACAACGACGCTAACCTCGAGTGGTCGTGTGCGTACACGGGGCTGAAGATATTGTGTCCGATGTCGCGCTTTCCATGGTCTCGCTCGGAAGGCGGGCAAGGCTGGTTAGTACTGGGTGGAGCCGTCGATACCGGGAAGCGGAAATCGAGGGCGATGCCCAAATCCGCCGCTCGTTGCGCGAACGGCGCGTCGAACAGGTCAATACCGACGTCTTTGATGAGACGCAGTATTTCGTGAGGCGAGGCAGGGGAATGTACCAAACGAATCTTGCGCGGGGGTAGAGGGAGAAGCGAAGTCTTCACCAACTCCGGAATCACTGAATGCGGCTGGGGATATGCGGCAAGGGCTGTCCTTAGTGGCACCAGGTCGAAGATATACCCAGAGAGTCCTTCATCAAGAGTCCTCAATGGCTTGATGAGCTCAAGGTCTTTTCCGTAGAGTCTCTCCACAAGGCTTTCCGCAAACACTCTTCGCGCTCTTTCGTCATGGGCTCCCGCCATATGCACCAGGACGGTCGTCCTAAAAGCCTCTGGCTCATCGTTTGGTCCAGACCCGTCCCCAACGTCTGAGCGAAGTAGTTGAGCGAGCCAAGCGGTGGATCGTTCGAGACTCTTCATAATGCGTTTTTGGGAGTAAGGAAAGCTGGTGAACGGCGTATCAGACAGCGCCGTCACTACATCCGGTTTGCATGCACGGATGTACGACGTCCACTGCACTGGAGAGATCTGCGAGAATATTGGAATGGTACTCATTCCCAAGCCAAAGCATAAATACGATGGAAACATACCTTGCGAACACCTCTGATGCAATTTGCGGACACATGATCCTTGCCGTTAGCAGGCATCTCCCTGCCGTCTGCGGGATCCCGCGCGCAGAGAGACAGCAGGTGCTGATCTATTTTATACCCCAGAAATTTGTGGAGAGAATGAGGGCCGCCTTGCAAAGTAGGGATGGGCGGGTTTTGGTCAAGGCTAGATTGAGTTGTTGTCAATGGCGATGGACGTGTAGAGTCATAAATTAGCTTACAATGATTCGAACGGCAGCTGGACCCATCGCACAGCTTTTGTTTTAATGGTGTGGTCCCTAGACAAGTGAGGAACTACGCCTCTTGAGGTTGTAGTGATCAGCCCAGGGG
Organism: Phlebiopsis gigantea 11061_1 CR5-6; assembly: GCA_000832265.1. Classification (NCBI taxonomy): domain Eukaryota; kingdom Fungi; phylum Basidiomycota; class Agaricomycetes; order Polyporales; family Phanerochaetaceae; genus Phlebiopsis; species Phlebiopsis gigantea. Next base: position 98,264 of record KN840468.1, on the reverse strand, counting down.
TCTTGATTTCAGGTAGGACAGTTCCATCTTCACGTTGGAATGAGACAGAGCCGACCCGTGGTCCAAACGTAAAACCCTCTGATACAGGTATCGAGGAGTTGAAGTTGAATGTGGCCATGGCCCTGCCTAGCGTCGAGACGGTCGTGTGTAGGTTGCGCCAAGGACGCGGCATGTAGTAAGAAAAGACATGGTGGCGGAATATGGCAAGATAGCAGAGGCGCGACGCGCCGCCCGCTACGCAAAATACTCCTCGACCCATTCATCGTCTTACTTATACTACAGCACAGCACAGAAAAAATTCGCATGAACAAGTTATGTAGACTAAGTGCATGCAATAGGCTACGTTCGTCGGATACGTACATACGAATACAAAAACAGCACAATATATCAATCCTCATCCTCATCACCATGCGAGCTAGCAACATCGCTAGCAGAGTCATCCCCGTCATTTTTATCGTCCCCTCTGGATTGCGTCTTATTGGACGGCTCGTCGTGGCCAGTCTCCTGAGTTGTACGAGATGAAGCGAGCGCCGGAAGAGCTTTAGAGAGAGAGGCCCCGCCCATCTTGGCTTTTTGCGCCCATGCGTGAGCGTTTTGCAAGAACTTGAATGTCGTAGGGTTGGACTCCCTTTCATCGTCGGCAAATACCATGTCCCAATCTGAATGTATATAAGAAATGAGATATACAACATAGCGTACCACGCACCTTCCACGACCTGGCCAGTTTCGTCTGTCTTCCTTTTCTTACTGACAATGGGGAACATCTTCTCCACTTTGTCAACATTTTGTGGGGACCCGTTAGTCTGCTCGAACGCCTTCCAACTCTCCAGAAGAGCAACACGCTAGAACTCTCTCAGTAAATGAGACTGGACAAAAGTCCAGCGTCACACACACCTCTGCTTTGAGGCCCTTGTTCTTGAGATCTTTGTAGGCGCGATCGAATACCTGGCGGGCAAGCTCAACATCGCCTTCCACCATGGGAACCTCCTCTGCATCTTCGTCCAAGTCCTCCCGATCAGCACGAGGCATCGGCAGGGGCGTTGCCTCAAACAAGGCGTAAGAGATCCAGACTTTGACGTGGCCGCTGAGACTGAGCAGCCGCTCGTAGAGAGAGCGAGCCTTCTCTCTCTCGCCCTCTTCCGTTTCAAAATCAATGTAGGCTTTCCACAAAAGTTCAGGCATTGAGAGCTGCTGCTGCGCTACGCCGAGCTCAAATATGGCACGCGTCCGGCTGAAATCCTCGAGCTGGGTCTCCAATTCTGCGTACTTTATCCACGCCGCGGAGTTGGAATGGTCAAACTGCAAATGGTTCAATGTTCAATGCTTGAATATTCGGAAGTCCGTGACACATACCTCAATGTACTTCTCGTACAACGTTCGAACCCGGTCGAATTCTCGCAGCTGCGAAAAGGCTTTAGTACTCATATAAAGCGACACGAACAAGACGGTTCTTACATCGAACTCCAGCTGGATGTAACCCTTGAATAGCGCTTCCTTTGGACACATGCCGATGGCAGCACCGAGTGCTTTTCTCGCAGCAGGTAGGTCGAGCTGTCTTACCTCAAAGTGGGCATAGAGCAGCCAAAGTTTCGCGAACGTGAATTGTTTATGAGGGACCAACTTGAGGGCGGTTTGGTATATCTGCCGGGCCCGGTCGTAATCCTGTTCCGCTTTAGAAGTTTGCTCAGTGCCTTGTCGGTTATGCGACACGCACCTTAGTTTCAATCTCCTCAAACAGGGCATAGTTGAGCCAGAGGAATATGTACCGTCGCCAGTGTCTTTTCTCAGTACCAGGGGGGACCTGCGCGACTGCACGTTCATAGACCTCGCGCACTCGGGTGGTTGCTGCTTGTTCTTCCTCCGTGGTGCCTCCCTCTTCTTGCAGGTCCTTGAGAGCGCCTTCCTCCAAGCGAGCGTAATCGAACCATACATCGTAGTTCCTGCCATCGTGGGACAACTCATCCTCATACTGGATGCGTCGCTTTCCGAGGACAGTAGATTCCAAGGTTGACTTGGTCCCGTGCTGCTTCTCGAACTTCGTGTATGCGGCGTAGAGAGCAGCTGATTTTGACCTGGGTAGCTTGGACAGCGCGAACTAAAGCAGCATCATGAGGTACTGCAGCGCACTGCGTTAAGTAAGGTACGCACCTTGTAAATTACACGGGCGCGCTCGTATTCCTTCAATCGGGTCTCCATCTTCGCGAACGCGTTGAACACGGCTTGCGCTTTCTCGACTTGCTCCTCATCATCACCGAAGAACTCGAGCGCAGTCTGGAAAACTTCTCGTGCCTTGTCCAGACGGATACGTTCTTCCTCATACTTGCCCCACTTGACCCATACACGAGGCTCAGGTCGAACGGCAACCCATCGTTCGTAGATGGAACTCGCCCTATCCAGCTCGTTGTACCTCAGCTCCAGTTTGATGTAGGCCTGCCACGCTTTGTCCTCTGGCTCCCACTGTAGCCACCGCTCGAAGACCTGGCGAGCACCGGGGACGTTCTGAAGCAGCTCCTCGAGGTAGACGTACTTGTACCACAACTGGTCAACCCTTGGGAGCAACGTGACTGCGCGATCAAAAAGGTTCCTGGCATGTTGGACGTTCCGACCCTTCAGCTCCATTTCGGTGTAGCTGAGCCATAGCTGTACGCTTCGAGGATCTACATCCAGTGCTCGCTCAAACACTGAACGTGAGCGCGCATATTCGCCTTGACTCGCCTAGGTCGATGTCCATTATCCTGCACTTTCTGGCTGAATACGACGGCGTACCTCCCAATTAGCGTATTGCAGCCACTCTTTTCTGTGACACACACAAGTAATAAGTACAGTCCTGAGCAAAGGATCTGCGGTACGCACATGCTACCCCTTGTCTGTCGTATCCGCTTCTCAAACTCTTCGCGCTTCCGACCTCTGTACTCGTGTAGCTCCTCAAAGTCCTCCACACGCTGCTTGGGTGCACGGAACTGGGATTCTTGACGCTCTTGGGCCTAGCATAGTTTGAGCAAGAGTATGTCTTCAACATACAGAATAGACATACATCGCGTAGTAGCTGTTCCGCTGTGACCTACATTGGGGTGTTAGCAGTGCTCAGTCAAACGGTCCAATTTACTTACCTGAATCGCCGCAGCCGCGCGGTTCTTGATACTGGGAATTCACAGCCAGTCACAGATAAGTATTATGCCTATATACGCCCTAGATCACGTACCGTGGTGCCCTGCCGTCCTGCATGATTCGATGAAGTGGTTTGGGACACGATGGGCGAGCGTGATGAGCGGCGCTCTTAGTTGCATTACGTAAGCATGCGCTCTCCTCTAAACCTCTTCGCTTCGTGTTTTGCCATATTTATGTTTTGCGGTCCCTGTGCTACTCTCACCCAATCCCAAGCTTGGCTACGTAGAACGCGGATGATCTAGTTGTTATTGCAGAAGGAGCGAAATAGGAGTACACAGTTGCAAAATCACACAAAGTACACAAGATCAATGCCCCGCGCCACGACCGTACCACGGCAGCTGCGAACGTTAGCTCGGAACTCAAGATAGGGATAACATGCCAAGGGACCTATAATTCACATTGTTAGCAATAATGAAAGAAAAGTACTTATCCTGTGCTTTTGACTTGAACTGAGTTGTCGAGGCCACTAGATTAGGGGGTATGTCTTGGGGTGACGGCCTGTAGGCCCAGTTCAAGAGGGGCTACCGGCGACGCTATATGTCGGGCATTAGACACACGCGGCCGAGCTGGTTGAGGTAGGCCTTCACTGAACGCGAAGACGCTTATTATCTATGCGAGGTTTATTAGAAACGATTGAGACACGAAGTCGACCGGACAAACCTGGTGAACCAGGTGGGTTTCCTATGATCGCATGTTCGTCATCCTCCTCGCCCTCGTCGCGTGAACGCTTTGAGAGAGTCGATAATGTTTCGGAGGATTGATTCGACAAGGGACTAGTGCCTTCGACATGTGCAGGAGCTTCGAGTGTATTCTCGTCATCGGCATCGTCGTCGTCGTACTCGCCCCACTCTTCTGTTTCGCCGTCCAGGCTAACATCCTGATGAGCTTGTGTATCTGTCTCGTCTTCGAAATCTGTCTCGACATTAGTACTGTGTTTGCGTGTAATCAGACTTCGCTCACCTTCAAAGTTGCCGAACTCTTCTGGATCCACATCCGGTTCATTGACACTTACATCAGGCACTGGCTCGTCGAGGGCCTCATCGGTTGCCTCGGGGTACTCCGCGGGCTCTTGGGGATCTACACCATCAGCGAGCCCGGAGGAGTCCTCAGGATGCGAGCTGCAGACTGTGAAATTGGCATAAGCAAGCTGGATTAGGCAACATAGGCTGTATCACTCACGCTCGACGTCTGATGCATTAGGTACAGCGGAATCCTCCTCACCAGCGTCAGCTTCGTTCACCTCCCCGAAAGCATCTTCGTGAATATCTTGTGGAATGTCATGTTGGAGATTACTAGCTTCCTCCCGGTCGGAGAGCTCCTCGGGAAGAGGCTCCCCGAAGTCATCATCGTCATCTTGCGGCTCGTCAGGGTACTCGGTGTAGTCTCCCCCTTCTCCAGCGTCAGGAATCTGTTGCCCTTCATCCGCGTCGAGGCTCTCGACAGCTTCCTCTATCGGATGTTCTGTGTCATATTTCACAGGCGCACTCTCCGCCTCGTCTTCTGCACGATGCTCGTCATGTTTCTCGGTTTCTTCCACATTCGGAAGAGGATCTGAATGTACTTGTTGCTCCTGACTGCTGGACGCGTCAACGGTGTACTCGCCATCGAGGACCTCTGACGGAGGGGCTTCTGCCGATCCTTCGTCAAGTACCTCTGTCGCTTCTTGTACGCCGTTTTCATTCGCAGCTGCAGATGCGCCCGATGGATCGTCACTTTGAGCTATTGAAAGCTCTGGAGGACATGAGTTAGTGCGAATCGTCGAGTTGAGCGAGATTGACGCCTTACCGGATTCTAATGGTACGTGCTCCAAGCCTATCGCCTCATGTGCATGCGGCTCATCGCCGAGGCCAGCAATGAGAGTGAGCTGGGCTACTTGTTCTCGCAGTGCATGATAACGAGTAATGAAACGCGGCACGGCAGACAACTGTAGTCGTAGGGGCCCTGCCAAATCAATACCGTCGTGCAGCACATTAAGTTCGTGCAAGGTGACTTCAGCGGTGTGGATGTTTTCCTAGACACGCAATCAGCTCCGTTGAACAGACCATATTTAGCAACACCTTACCTCTAATATTCTCAAGTTTAGATCAGGGGCTTCAAGTACCAGCTCCCCGTCAGCTAATTCCGAGATATTTGCTATCGTCTCTTCCTGGTGGAATGCCTCGAAAACGCTGTTCAAAGGCTCGTAATAGAGCGTCGGTCGCTGGGACAATAGCAGCACGAGATCGGCTGTGGTGCTGCTCGATGCGTATGCGTTCGGGCTTTGCGACCCAGATCTGGGCTGGGGCTGATTAAACAGGCAATAATCAACTCGCTCGCTGGAGGATACAATTGAGAGAAGAACGGCAGGAGGAGGGTCAATATAGACACCGTCAGAGATCTCGTGTGGGTCACTTCCCGAGGACTCATCCTGAGGCTGTTCTTCTGTTGGCTCAGCGCTAGCGTCCTGCGCCACCGACTCTTCAGCGTTGTCAGCATATCGATCGCTGACGGCGGCAGGCGAATCCTCGACGTGAGTGAGCCCAGGTTGTGAGACCTGATTTCCCTCGATGCCGTCAGAGGTGATCTCCACTCCGGGTTCATTGCCCTCTGGCAACGGCGGCTGAATTTCAGATTGCTCCGCAGTCGTAGAAGTTGTGGTCACCGGCGTTGAGGACCAAGCGAGACCATCCTCTACATGGGTGAGAGACTCGCGATGAATATGATCGGGCTCGCTGAGGAGCGATATCGATGAGGGTAGCGGTTCGCGGGACGAGACTGTAGTAAGCGGCGCTGATGTGAAGGCATCAGCAGGTGGGACCTCGGTGCTGTGTACAGGGTACACATCGCTAGGACCTGGTCCGTCGTGGGGCGAGGGAAGGAGGTCAGAGTGGACGGCGGGTGGTAGCAATAGAAGTGCTTCAGCAGAGACGGGCTGAGGCGATGCGACGTCCACCACAAGAGGACTGTTGATAGTACTGATGTGCTGGGGTGAAGTCATGCTGGAGGGATCGGCAAAGTCGACATCCTCGAGTTCGACAGATACGTCTTGACCGTAGCTTTCTTCCCCATCCGCCATCTCGTATTCTGTAATTTCATCCTCGTCATTCTGCTCCATTTCAATCTCGACGGTTTCTGAATATTCTCGGTGAAAAATGCTGTCGTCGCTCATGGTCGCCTCCACTGAGAGCCATTCTGGGTGGTGGCCTGTGGCATGCATCGTAAAATCAGAGTCAACGGAGTAGTCAAGCATCTGCGCGTCAGGCATTTCGAGAATTGTGGTGTTGGACATGTTGCCGGAGGCACGAGGGTAGGGGTTTGTTCAAAGCCTGGCGGCCACCTTTGCAATAGAAATCGTTGCCTGCGGCGATCTCCGGCGTGACGTTACTCATACTGTGTCACGACTCCTGTCACGAGCTAAATGCGAGCGCGGAGATCAGGTTCAGCTCCAGCACTAAGTAGCGAGAATATGCAAAGCAAGTCTGTACAGTTCCATCGCCAAGACAAAAGCATATTGTATATACATGGTAGGGAGTAATCAATAGGAAAACTATAGCAACGGACATGTCTGTGATGATCTCTCATGTGCTTAGAGGTACCACCTTAAACGTGCCGTTAGGCAGCACCTTTGCCTTTTCACCGGTCTCGAACCACCCTTTTTCCAGCTCCCCTTCCTTGGATTCTGCATCCAGCAGAACTCCTACGCTGGGGCCACGGACCATGAGCCTTCCCACCGGATCTTCACCCGCTTCGATGGACGCGTCATCCACAGCGATAAGTTTGGCCTCCAGATTGATAGACGGTGCCCCGACAGCCGACAAGTAGGAGAACGCGTAATTGTCAGCTGCAGACGTACCCGGCGATGCCGTTTCATTGGGGAACGATTGAACATCGAAAGCGTGGGTTGCCAGCACCGGGCCAGAGACTTGAGGGTGACTGTGGACAATGAGAATTGGAACCGACAGAGCGACGCGAGCTGGTGTCAATGCCTGGTTCTCAATTGCACCTGCGGGAAACAATTGGCATTTAATCACATATCATGACGAGGGATGCTCACCTCCGCTGACAATCACACTTCGAACGGTACCGGCGCCTTTGCCCATGACTTCCACACGAGCTCCATCGAATACCAGTCTATCCCAAAGGCTTTGTTTGGTGAAAAAGCCCTCCAAAACGCCAGATAATTTGTGTCGCCACGCAAGCGAGTATGAAAGGAATGAGGAATTCCTCGCCTTGTCATTGATGGCAGTGGCCAAAGCCGTCAGATGCGATGGTGTGACAAACAAAAGGGTAGTAGAAGGAATGGGGTACACTTCCGTCGACTTCGTGTCCGCTAGGTCCAACGGGAGGCCTACACATGATTCAGCCTCAATTCGTAAGTAAATAACGAGGGACCGACCGTTCTCTGTTCCAACTAGCTTCGAGCTGGACAGGGTAGCGAAGTTTGCACCTTCGAAGAGCGCGGTGTATGCGACCGCACGACCATAGGCAGAAGAGAGCGAATGAGCCGATACAATTGTGTCTAGAGAAGAGAGTGGACCAGATGACGGCATTAAGCTTCGGATAGCCGTCACGCCAGCAGTGATGCTCTCATGTGTGAATTGAGCACCACGTAGCTGTCCGGTAGGGGTCTGGTAGAACGACACAGTGAATATCTGAAGCGGATCTATTCACCATATCATGTGAGTTGTTGTAGCACGTCAGACCTGGATCTCATGCGCACCAGTAGGAACCGAAGCAACAGGCTCCACCTGAGCACCTTGACGCTCCAGCTCGGCGAATTTGATGACACGAATTTGGTTCAAACCCTGGTTGTACTTCGCAGCTGGCTCCCCAACAACTATGATAGTGTGATGAGAGCTCTCATGGCTGTCATAAATGAGCTCCAGAAGTTGCGGGAGGAACTCGGCCTCCGTTATGATGGCCGACGGCGGGTGATTCTCCAGCACCGTTGACAACAAGGACATAGACGTCAACGTAAAGGACGGAATTGCATGAGACGCAAGAGCCAAGTCGGCTATAATGAACTCTGAGGACACGATGTCAATGACACCAGACTTGTTCTTAGGTACGTATGTGACGTGCCTAGACCATCGTTGAGAAGTAGGAGTACGTTCGAGTCCTCGGGCACTAAACCGGCAACTTTAATAAGCCCAGTCCCAAGCGCAGAGACGCGTCGCCGTAGTTCGGGGTTTGTGAGCTGTTCAGTCCGATGCTTCAGCGGTCAAATTAGTAGCAGCAAATATTCGTAAGCTCGCCTTCGTCTTCCAGAGTGTCCGTGGACTGTCTTGGTCAGGCCTAATAAGATCTAATAAAACTTGTTGCTCCTTTGCAGGTCTGACTGGGAACTATAGTCCCAGGGTCAGCCGAGTATGTAGCTACAGAGGGAGTAACCTTACCCGTCCCATCATCCCCGTCCCATAGTTCCGGAAGACTGCGCTCTCGCCAGGGTGCCGCACGCGTGCAGCGTCGCTTTGCCTCCCTAGAAGAATGGGATGAACGAGCGACTGGGGTTTGTAGAGATTGTGTAGTAAGAAGAGCCCAGCGGCAGCCAGGGCCAGAATCACAGTGAGATCATCTGTCACGAGGTAGTCTGACAACGACATGGTCGTCCGAAGCACAGAGGAAACCACCAGGTAGCGTTAAGTCGACAGGGCAAGTGAACGAGGGATATACACGAGAGATGGACTGAAGGAAAGAACGGAGTTGGTGGGACTAGGTAGGTTTGCGTGACTGCATGGATGCAGTGAAGTAACAGACGCGGGAATGCCGTGCGGCAGAGACCTTAACCCCACTGCTTTCTCACGTGATGCGCGTTCAATTGGCGCGTAGCACGTCCACAAGACTGTCCTTACCTCTTGCCACCACCTTCCTCGACCCCTCTTGACATGTCAGGGCAAAACACGGTGCAGCTGAACTCAGGGCAGTTCAACTCGCGTCTTCGGTCAATACTAGAATCCTGGAATGTGCGTTGGTCGTGTGGTTCAAAGACAGGGACTTGGCTCATCGCTCTGTATATATCGATAGAACGCGGGCAAAAACGATGACTTCAGCTCTATAGCTGACGCCAACGCGCTGCTGCTGCTAGCCGGAGACCCCGCAGGCGAGGATGAGCCCACCAGGAAAGGAACAGCCTTTCAGGTATGCACCATGCCCCTCGACGCTGCTCGTGCTGTAATCTTCAACTCAACGCTGTTACGACTCCGAAACAGACATGGCTGCTTGGATACGAATTTCCGTCAACTCTCCTCCTTTTTGAGAAAAACAGACTTGTCATTCTTTGCTCCGCGTCCAAGGGTGAGACTCAAAACACGCTCATTACACTGTCACTAATAGCTGTGACGATAGCACGAATCTTAGCTCAAATACGCAACTCCAGCAACCCCGTTCCTATCGAAATCTACGCACAAGCCAAAGCCAAAGATCCTCCTACCACTGCGGTTCCCCAGTTCTTGGAAGCTTACACCGCGCATCAACGAGTCGGCTCCCTTACAAAGGAGTCGCACTCCGGCAAACTTGTGGATGAGTGGAACAAACTGTTGTCAGAAGCTGAGACGAAGCCTGAGCTGGTTGATATGACACCGGCCGTAGCGGCTTTCATGGCCGCCAAAGACGAAGATGAACTTGTAAGTGTTGTCCCCTAACTGGGAGAAGCTAATTCTGACAGTAGCGCAGAAAGCCATCAAGACCGCCGCCAATATGACTTCAACCTTACTCGCCCATCATGTCGCCGTCAAGTTAGAGACGATATTGGATCGAGAGGCCAAGATTTCACACGAAGCCTTTGCTGGGCAAATTGAGGCCAGATTGGGTTATGGCGAGGGCAACGATGCGAAGGGTCCTGACATGAGGGTCTGGAGTAAGGGCCGCGGCCTGAACGACGTAAGTACCTTTTCGCTTCCATTGCGCATTCGTTCTAAATGAGTGCAGGTTGACTGGTCGTTGGCCGAGTTTTGTTACTCCCCAATAATCCAGTCCCAGTCTACAAGTACAGGCTATGACTTGCGGTTCAGTGCCGAGTCAACTTCCGATAACATGGCTCATAAAGGCGTTCTTCTGGTCTCCCTAGGACTGCGTTACAAAGGATACTGCGCTAATCTGGGGCGCAGTTTCATCGTAGACCCCAGCAAGGTACATACATGCTCTATCATTTGATGCTCAGAATATCCTTATATTTGAAAAACAGGAACAAGAAGCCATCTATGCACTCCTTGTATCTCTCCAAGCCGATCTTCTTCCTCTCATGAAGGATGGTGCTACAGCCCGTGATGCTTATCAGCACGCGCTCGCCTTCATCAAGGATAAGAAACCAGAGCTTGAGAAAAACTTCGTGAAGACTATCGGTCATGGAGTAAGTGCCACGTCGTCGCCGTCATCTAAACTAACGATGTCATTCAGATGGGGTTGGAATTCCGTGATTCCGCGTACTTATTGTCAGCGAAGAACGCACGAAAGCTGAAGTCTGGCATGGTGTTCAACCTGGCACTTGGTTTTCAGGATCTGGAGGAAGGCGGCAAGAAGTACGTGCGTCCTGCGTTCATCGTGGTCACAGTTGAGCTCAAACCATGGCCCACAGGTACGCGCTCCATCTTGTGGACACCGTGCAGGTCACAGCCGACAAGGCGATCTGTCTAACACACGGCGTAAAATCCGTTAAGGACACGATGTTCTTCCTTAATCCCGAAGTCCAGGCCGACTCTAAACCAGTGAAGAAGGCCCCTATGACCAAGTTAGCTGCGAACGGCAACCCGTCCCCAACGAAGAACAAAACTGCGGGTGGGAAGGTTCTACGGAACAAGACCAGAAGCGCCGCCCAAGAAGAGCTCGTACAATCGACTGTGGCCAAAATTGCGGAACATCAGCGCGAGCTGCACCAAAGACTTCAATCGGAAGGCTTGGCGAGATTCTCTGAAGGCGGAGGCGGTCTCGCGGGCAAAGAAGGGAAGACGTGGAAGCGATTCCAGAGCTACAAGGGTGAAGCTGGACTTCCGCGAGAAGTCGAGACCGTCCGGGTAGGCCTTGCCTGCTTTGATATCCCTCGTCTGCCTCTCACGCCCATAATCTGTAGATTTTCGTGGACAGGAAGGCACAGACTATCATCTTCCCTATCCATGGTTTCGCGGTGCCTTTCCACATTAACACGATCAAGAACGTCTCCAAATCCGATGAGGGCGACTTCACGTACCTCAGGGTGAACTTCCAAACACCAGGCCAACTAGCAGGCAAGAAAGAAGATACGGTACGTTTAGCTCGTATTACATTAAACCTGCGCGTTGATATGTTCTCTACTTAGCCCTTTGAAGACCCGGATGCCACGTTCATTCGCTCCGTCACCTACCGCTCTTCAGATCAACACCGGTTCGACTCAATCTCCAAGCAGATTACAGATCTCAAGAAGGAAGTGAACAAACGCGAGCAACAAAAGAAGGAGATGGCAGACGTCATCGAGCAAGACGTGCTCATTGAGATCAAGGGACGTAGACCTGTCAAACTCCCCGAAGTCTTTGTCCGCCCTGCTCTCGACGGCAAGCGTTTGCCTGGCGAGGTCGAGATCCACCAGAATGGTATTCGTTACCAATCTCCTATGGGATCGCAGAAAATTGGTGTGTGTCGATGTGTGATAAGTGTGGGACCCTTGACGAACCTTTTACAGATGTCTTGTTTAGCAACGTCAAGCATCTTTTCTTCCAACCATGCGACCACGAACTTCTGGTTATCATCCACGTCAGTCTCAAGTCTCCTATCATGATTGGTAAGAAGAAGGCGCACGTAAGTGGTCGTGGTGCCCTCTGTATTCCGTCTTGCTGACGACATACAGGACGTGCAATTCTTCCGCGAAGCGTCAGACGTGCAATTCGACGAGACTGGAAACCGCAAGAGGAAGTATCGGTACGGAGATGAGGATGAAATCGAGCTGGAGCAGCAAGAACGCAAGCGGAGGCAGATGCTCAACAGAGAGTTCAAAGCATTCGCTGAGAAGATCGCAGAGGCAGCTACAGCTTCGGTACGTTCTAAGAGAGTTGATAATCATCTAAGCTTGCTCATTGAACGTCGTAGTCCGGTGACACCCTCGAGGTTGATATTCCCTTCCGCGAGCTGTCCTTTGAAGGTGTACCTATCCGCCAGAACGTCCGCCTGCAACCGACGACCGAATGTCTTGTTCACCTATCCGATCCTCCCTTCCTCGTTGTCACTTTGTCCGAGATTGAGATCGCATCTCTGGAGCGTGTGCAATTCGGTCTCAAGCAGTTCGATATGGTTCTTATCTTCAAGGACTTTACCAAGAGTCCGTTGCATATCAACTCTATTCCTAGCGTTCAACTCGACGACGTCAAGAATTGGTTAGAGTACGTACGCTTTTCACTATCCGCGTCTGTTATATTGATTCCCTGGGTAGCTCGGTCGATATTCCTCTCGCCGAGGGACCAGTGAACTTGAACTGGAACCCGATCATGAAAACCATCAACGACGATCCGTACGAGTTCTTCCAGCAAGGAGGTTGGACATTCCTGGGAGGCACTGCAGGCGACGACGTACGACTGTCTGTTCATGCAACGTTACATATTTTGACCTTGGGACACAGAGCGAGCCTGAAGACGAGTCAGAAACCGAGTCGGAGTTCGAGGCGGAACAGGAAGAGCTGTCAAGTGAGGAGAGTGAGGTGGAAGAGAGCGACTATGACGGTTCCGACGCCAGCGACGACGAGGGCAGTGACTCGGGCTTCGATGACGAGAGCGAAGGTGCGTGAGATAATTATCAACCATGCTAGACAACTGACGATTCTCCAGGCGAGGATTGGGATGAACTCGAGCGCAAGGCTGCGAAATGTAAGTCGCTTGATTACTTTTTGGTTGTGACCTCTCGCTGACGTGGTGTATAGCGGACAGCAAGCGCACAGAGGTCGCTCGGGGGCATGAGTCTGATGACTCTGATCGTCCCAAGAAGAAGGCTCCTGCCAAGGCCAGCGGAAAGACCAATGGGAAGGCCAAGGGGAAGGGCAAGGCCTAAATGTTCTTACGTCCTCTATCTCGTCCTCCTCCATCTTTGTACGATATCCCACCTTAGTATCATCGCATTTCAATCTTCGCATCCCCTGTCCTATTGCGCCTCATCTCGCTACATTTATGCATAAAGAAGGTCTGCTACTCTCGCCTTAGCGCAGATTCTAGGACAAAAAGCGCGCGAATTGTATAAAGTAGTCTACACGTGGTCTCTTGTAACGATACAGGCACATCTTGGGCTTAGAACTAGGCGTCCTATAACCCTATAAAAGACCTCCCATATATCTCATCCAGAACGCAAGATCAATATTGTTGTACTCAGTACCATGTCAAGATCTATGAAGTGGAGAAGGCGTATAGCTTTGCATAAGTTCAACTTGAGGCTTGCTAAACTAAAGACAGTAAGGAGCCTACGTGTGCACGGGGAGTATAATGGGTAAACTGGGTAAACTAGGTAGACTGGGACAGGTCTTTCACGATCAATACACAAGCTGGGGATATTGTGTCAAGTGGGGGTATACCAAGAGTTAAAGGCGGGGTCACAGTGGCGCGCGAGGAACATATGTTCTACCAAGTGAGGCTCCTCGCACACCGAAGGTGAAGAGCTTGCACACGCCTCGATGTTTGAGATGGCAGATCCAATCTCTCGAAAACATTAACTCCCGTACCCCGGATAGTACCGTAGAACGTACCTGGCCCATTGGGTATCGATACCGTTCAAGTTGACTTGTCGTATCTGATATCATAGTACGCGTTGTGTTACTCACAGGAAAGTCGTCGTCGGATGATGATGATGAATCCTGGTGACACATTTGGGAAGAACCATTGGCTTGCTGTCGAGTCGAGTTAGCGTGCTAGTCAGCATAGGTAAGCAAAGGAATCTCTCAGAGTGACTGACAGGGCCGCCACCAGGATGTAAAGTATATGTATAATGACAGTCATCTGAATTTCCGGAGACTTGGAGGGCTGACATCGGCGAACGTAAGTTGTGATTATGCCCTTGGATATGATTTTGATAAAGGACAGGGTGTGATTCCTTCTGTACTTGGTTGTGAGAGGCTGCGACGTCATAATGTGCGACCCTGGGGCATGCTCTGGGAGGGTTGGTATCGGGGTTACGCGAGGACTCTGGCCCTATGCTGTTGAAACCGGGGGAGTACGCGACGTCCGGATTTTCACCAAAACTACTCTCGTTATCGTAGCGTGAAAACGAACGTGAAGGCTGATCTGCAGCGGCGTATTCGAGAGGTGTGTGTGTGGAGGCGGAAAGATTGTCGCGGTAGATGTCGTCCCGTTGCGACATAAATACGCCCGGGTATCTCTCTGACCATGGATGACGATGCGGATCATTTATTATCTCTTGATATCCAAGAACGCATTCGTACATCCTCTTGTGCTTCTCCAAGGGTACCAACGCCACGAGGTAAAGGTCTTCAAATCGCAGGCCAGGGCCACCAAGCCCGAGCTTGTTGTGCTCCGGAGCGAGATAATTCACATACTATGACTCCTTGATGAGACGTCGGGAACGGTCAGCTCGTGACATGACAGACCTGTTTGAAGAATTTTTCTACTGTTTGAGCCACCTGTTTTGCAATCTCAGCGTAAGTTTTGCCACGCCGACTATTGGCCTTGGTATTATAGGCGTATTTCTGCACATTGAAGATTCCGTATGATTCGATCTATAAGCAGCTGTCAGCACTATAAAAGCCACAATATTTAGCGACTTCGCACGTACATTGATACTCAATGTATGCTTTTGTAGACTTCCGTCATTGAATGGTTTTGACGCATGCAAAATGGCTTCGCAAGCAGTGCTTCCGTTCAGCGCGTGGGAGAGTGGTACACCCATGGAGCCGTCAGCGAGCATGTATAATGTCATCCAGCGTCGGCCGATCCCTGTACTATATGGTGCAATGTCCACATTGTCGTCGCCCCGTGGAAGGAGCTGCATCCCTGGTGAGAGCGAAATAGGAGTCTTATAGCCGGGGAAGATGAGCCTTGCCCAGTATTTTGAGACATTTGTGGACTTACCATAGCAGTAGCAGTCATGTGGTCTCCGTTGATCAAGATGCACTGGCAGTCAATTTGAAGGACATTCGAGGCTCTACGAAGTCAAGTGTGCGAGACCACCGACTTTTAAACCTCTACATGCGCCCACTGCAGTGCTCCCTCAGGCTAGTGGGACAATGTTGAGAGGCTTAGTTTGAGGAACGTTCGAGGCTGTGTATCGGGCAATACATATACGCCACACGACTATCCTGGTACAATAGACTTCCAGGCTGCCAGCATCCACCTCATACATAGAACCGCTCTTTCCGTGCATCTTCAAGTTGAGTCATTGATTGGCCTCGGATAGTACATTCCCAGGCCTTTGAATGCTGTTACACAGGCACAGCTTGCAATGGTAGCTGGGAGCTTCCGCCTACCGCGGCGAGGCTTCAACACAGCCTGCGAATGCGATGTATGAGTAGATTGATATCAGAACGTGTGTCTAGTCGAGCACACCACTAGACACGATGCACTTACACGAACGCGTGTCACGGTCCAGACAGGGCTGCATCATGGTACCATCTTCTCTTGGCAGTGCCCGGGTTGGTATTACAGCCTTTCTGTGCGTCCTACGGATGCAATGCTCGTACGTGAGCTTGAACTCTCAAGTAGCGCATGAGCGGCCAATCATTCTCATGCCCCCGGTGTTCCCGAAACCACTCTGTAACTCGTATATTTATATATAATTGATATAATCAGCGCCGTCATTCAGACTGAGGATCCTGAGAGCCATGATAACGGATGCATTATCAGCACGGAGTTAGACACGCTCTACGATCGCAACGTCTATCACAATCTGGAGTATGCAGGCTTATGAATCTCTGCGTAGCTCGCCATTCAGTGAACTGCATTAGCAGACCATTTCATATAGTGCTGTAAGCGACTATGAGCTAAAGAAGCGGAAAATATAAGGTAGACTTACACGTGTGGATAGTTGCATGTTTGCATAAGGGGTGTCAGTGTATTTGTCGATAGTTGTTGGGGGCATCGAGTGATAGTGTGCCGAGCTCGATGACCTTGCATAGCCTGAGCGTTCATTGTTCAGATAGGACGGTCGTTCCTTAATGGTCGTCAGTTGAAATTTAAATCCGTCTAACACCACTGCAAACAAACCCGGTTTATCGACCCTTGATCCAGTTGGTTGGGGGCCATGCCTATGTTCGTGCCCGATTCATTGTAATATGTGGTAGCCGATGAGTTCGATAAATCTTCATATTGTGCATAGGTTTGCTCCGCGGTGACCAGCGGGACCTAGTGAATGTGATAGCAATCAGTCGTTATACGGATCAACATTACGGAGAGTAACACACCGAGCTGAAAGTAGGTATGTAGTCACAAGCCGAATCGACAGTCGAATGACGGGAAGGGGATAATGAGTCGGACATAGACGAGTGATTATCATTGTACGCTTGGTCATAATATTGAGTGTCGCACTCCTCGGGACTGTCTTGTCGACCGAACCCCTCCGCGTAGGTGTAATCCTCGGCGGATGGTTCAGACTCGTAGAAGCTTTGCTGCACGGGTAGGTAATTGGCGATCCACCGGTCAGATTGTAGTGGTGCACAGGGGTCCGATGGAATTAAGGACTCATTAGAGGGCCGCATCGCATAGTCGGTAGAGACCGGTATGACCGAAAGCTCTGTAGATGGATACTTGCAAGGATCGGCTGCCGAGATCGAAGGGGCATAGGATGCCATGTCGTAGGACTCGGTGAGAGGTACCACGGGTGTTGCAAAAGTATGGCTGGAAATTTCCCACTGGGCCAAACCAGAGACAGGCTCGACTTTGTATCCGCGAACTGCAGGGGTGGAAGGATGTGAGTATATGCCGTCGTCACTAGAGTATGCGGCAGTCGTGTTTCTGAGAGCGTTCCTTCTGTCGTCGTAGTGTGGAACCCATTTTGTCGATTGGTCAGCACATATGAGGGATGAGGGAGGAGCGGTAGGACTGTAGCGCCACGTGTCTTCTTGCGACCTGAATACGTTTGGGTATCGTTCCGACCATGGACGACGAATATCGCCTGGAATTTCTCGATATCCGAGAACGCACTCGTACATCCTCCTGTGCTTCTCCAAAGGTACCAGCGCCACGAGGTAAAGATCTTCGAATCGTAAACCGGGCCGTCCAAGCCCTAGCTTGTTGTATTCAGGGGCGACGACATTCACAGACTGAGATTCGGTAATTAGCCTGCGCGGGAAGGGCTAGTCATAGATGGCAAACCTTCTCGAAGAACTTGTGAACCATTTGTGCGACTTGTTTTGCAATTTCAGCATTAGTTTTACCGCGCCGACCATTGTTCTTGGTGCTGTAAGCATACTTCTGCTCATTGAAGATCGAGAAGGACACGACCTTCAGAGACTCGTCAGCATGGGAAAGCGATCGCATCGGTAGCCAGAGGGCATACGTTGATGCTTAGTGTGTGCTTCTGTATAGTCCCGTCACATATCGACTTCGACGCATCCATGATAACTTCGGAGGGACCTTTCGAAGCGAGTGACAGTGGAACGCCCACCGATCCATCAGCGAGCAAGTATGGTATCATTCGACGCTCGGCGGTCTCTGAAGATGTTGGGGTAAGGAGTATTGTGTCGTCGCCTCGAGGAAGGAGGCGCATATCTGGTGGGAGGGAGAGATAGAAATCCTCCTAAATTCAGAATGAGACTCGGTTCTTGAGCAGTGAGGGCAGAGAGCTAACCGTCGCAACTGCATTCATGCAAGTCTTACTAGCGTGAGGGGTCATATATGGTGAAACCCATGCAGTAGACATGGAGGGCTTTCTGTACTGTGTGAAGCACATTGGGGATGGCTTGCTAGGCGTCCTTTATGTATGATTTGGGCTGAGGAGTGGCAGCCGACGGCTGGTCGGTCACGGTGGGCCCGGATAGACGAACTTAATTTCTGGATGTCTCGCCGACCATGGATAGCTACTCGAGGGCTGCTGCGGCGGTCATTCACCATATGTGACATGAATGCCGCATCAACTAGATGGACCGCCATAAGCTCACGATTCAGAGCGTGCGACGGCCGTCGTCTGGGACGGATAGTTGTCCAGCCATTGGCCGTCCGGGGCAGCGGTCGACCACGATGCATCTGGAGGGACGGCCGGCGGGACGTCATGGAACAAATTTCGGACTCGCGAGTGGTCGTGGACCGCCTTGGAGGTTTCCGCGGTCGTCCGATGGTCAACTGTACCGAGTCAACCGAGTCACGGTGGTGTGCCAGACCACGCTCATCATCTAGATCTCCCTGAGCTAGCTAGACAACTGAGCTTGTAGTGTCTCAAGAAGAAGACTCTCCGCGCGAAGAACAGATATCTCTGCCGCGCAGTGATCTTAGAGGGCGAGAGCTAGTGCAGCTAGCTGCGATGGTCGTCGAGGCCACGGGGCCAAGCCGGATATCTCGAAAAAGCATGTAGTTCTTTTCATCTCTGCTGTCGAGAGGACCAGATAGACAGGGATGAATGTGAGAGAGAGGAGGAGGCGAAACGTGGACCTGGGTCAGGATAGCTGACGCGGCCGGGCGAGCACAGCCGTCGACGAGCATTCCCGCGCTTGTCGATCAACTAGACGAGTATCTTCGGTCAGTCCTTCTTGAGAGACTAGGGTCGTAAGAACCAGTACTGACCGTGCGCGTGAGGCGTCAGCACGACCTCACGACTATGCGGGCACGAACGTTGACCGACGAGGGCAAACAGGGCCAGATTCAAGGCATCCGATGGGTTTTCTCGCACCTCGTTTGCGGCCCACCCGAGGTATGTGACCGGTATGACGACCATCCAGCGTTGAGGTCGGCGCAAGTGATGGCAATCGCAGGTGCGAGCAGCGAGGCTCTCATTAATTTGATGCGCCGCTTCAAAGCGCATCAGATCTACGCCGCGGACCTTGCTGCAACCGCTTTGATTCTTGACGTCTCAGTCCTCACTGGCAGAAGCCTCCAAGGGCAATGTTATGAGAAAAAGCGCAATAGAGACGATGACTATATAGTACACAATTATCGCATATAGGTATGTGTATCAATCTCCGATAAAACTCGGTGTCTACATCTACCAAGAATATTCCTGGTAGACGTCACCAAGGGAGAAGGTCTCGAATCCAAGCTCGAAACCTTCGGGGGCGAATGTGTTACTAGCGTACGGAGCACTCGCTAAGACGGGCTGAGGGATGACGATGCCCAGGATTATTTGATACGAGGCTGCGCTGATTTGCTTCAGTTCAAGCAAATAGAGCTGATCAAGAGTCAGGAAACCTGGACCGAACCGGGGAAACTGCGCAGAATTTATCTGACGCTCCGCCTCCTGTGTATGTAGCAGTGGGTCAATATGCACGATAGGTCTCAGCTCATCGGCGCACCTTCTTAATAATCCAGGCCACGAACTGAGCCACCTGCTGAACGACCTTGACCCGAGGGATTGGAAGATGAGCTCCATTCCTGGTGTACATCGCATTCATTTGTTTAGAGTACAGTGGGTGGTCAGGTCCGTCGGGCTTCGTTGAAGAGATGCGTCAACACAAGCAACCAGCAAAGAGGTCGACCCACTTTGTGTCTGTAGGTGATCTTGCTCCGCCCATCCAGGAATATAGGTTCTCCTCTCATATCCAGGTCGTCCAGACCGCCGCGCGTACGCGCCTTGGAGAGGCTGACGCCGGGGAATCCTCCGCAGCTGAACGGCCAGGAGAGTGCCTCGGCCATGGCGAGGGGCTGTGCCCCTCTGGGGACGTACAGTTCGGTGGTGAGCGGGAGGTAGTACGGTATATAGTCACTCATGCCTGAGGCCTGAGTCCCGGGGGGGGAAGAGGTTGGGGTGGTTGTGGGATGCCCGTTGGGTATTATAAGGCGCGCATTGTATGCCGCTCGTCGTGATAACCGCTTGTACGTACATAATCTTCCACGCGGTACGCGCGTGGGGCACCCCCGACTGGCCGCCCCAAAACTTGTAGGGTCGACAAATCAAGTTGCAGATGGCCGCAGTGGCGTTTTCGGCGAACTTGACTGGTTAAGAAATCCAACCTAGAGGTGCGCACCGTTGGGACGTCCGCCAACACCGCGGTGGCCGACCACCCCAGTCGCGTCGTCTGCGGACGTCGTCAGGCAGGCCCGCTCCAGGGCCAGTGCAGCCTTGACCCCATCCAAAGAGGCAGACCAGAGCTGAAGGAGGGGTGGAGCGCAAAATCCAGAAAACCTCGCGGATGGTGGCGTGTGTTGTTCGACGACTTCGAGTAAAGATCGAAACGGCCTTTGGGCCGTTGAGGGCAAACTGGGGTGCGCAGCTGGGGCTGCAGAGCTGCGTGGGTGCTGCCAGGGTTGAGTGCGTGCGACTTTTCTGGGCGCGTGGCGGACTCGACAGCGAATTTCACCACTAGGGCGTCTTGAGCGACGATCCCATCTTGCTGTGTTTTGGGAGTGGACGTCTTGCACGAAAATTCGAGGTAAAGTGTGTAGCTACTGAGCGAGTATCACTGAAGATATTACGATTACATAGAGGGGCGATCATATGGTTGCATACCGTCTACAATTTCGCCCGTAGGTTCGACTCAGGAAGGCACTCGAAAGAGTGAGTGGACACTTTTTGTCCAACAATTCGTTCTTTGACTTCGGAGACGGCCATGCTGGCAGCATCTACGACCTCGGCTGTACTAAGTAGAATATGCCAACGTAATTTGTAGAGGAGCGCACCGTTGTAAAACAATTATCACAACGTTCGACGGTGGCAACAGCAGCTCTGAAGAAACGATCGTAAAATTGGGTAGGCCTGCAATGCAGCAAATGGCATATTCTCGAGGCTCTTGCGGCGACATTGTCGGCTATACTCCTAGTCTCCTGTGTCAATATATGAAAAATACACAGTCCGTGAGCAATTCCGTCTAAAATGCGACGCAACGTTGATGAAGACTCACAGGCAGACCCCTACAGCGTTCGTAGGCGAGCAAGAGTATCGAGGACACTGGTAATGGTCAAGCTGCCGACTCTTGCCGATTGTGACTGTGACCGAGTTGATGCTTCGCTACTGGCAACTGTGACAACAGAGCTACAACAGCTGGTAACACAGCCTGTCCGAACAAGCCGCAGAAAGGAGAAGGGGAGAAGAGCAGGAAGGCAGGCTGTAGTGGGGTAATGAGGGTGCTCGTGTGTCCATGTGGGCCGCGATGTTGTTGGGGTGATCCAAATGTGTCTTCAAATTTCCCGGCATGATCGATATTAGTGTCGGCTGTCGGCATGTCAGGCGTACGAGGGGGATCTGCTGACACGATACATGCCTAGGTGAGAGTCGCTCCGTCTATTCTCTGTCCCCGTGGATAACGAACGTTACTAGTACCGCAGTATCCTTTCGCACGAGGGTCCCATACGCTGGGTAGAACAGGCGTTTTCTATAACGCCTAACTACGGCCCAGTATATAGGGTGTCTATCCGGATGCGCTCCGTGAGGCTCGACGGTTATCGTGGGTAGACGGCAGCGCAGGTCATCATCGTTCTCCCGTGCCTGGCCGCTACTCGGTAACTTGATCCCAACTTCACAAGTATTGCTTTGGACGGCGTGACTCTGTACCTATAAACAACTGTTCTCCTGCCATGACAAAGAAATATAAAACGCCCAATTTCTAGACGAGTTTGCCCCCCCCCCCAAATTTGTCCTGTCCATTCGAGGGAAGGACCGATACGTAGCGTCTCACAACACGTTTGCAAAAGGCAGTCAATTAATCATAAACTACTGTACCCTTTCTGACTATACGGATCTAATAAGCAGAGGATGACGAAATAGGACTAGGACAGCATCCGACCCGAGGGCTTTCCCATCGTGTAACAGGAAGATAGCTTCATTTCTTATATATGAACGACTTGCCACACATATCCGCTCTGCGTAAGTATGACGAGCGACATGATGTACGCTGCACGTCATCACAAGCACTCAGCTGTGCGATCTTCGTTCGCTCAAGACGAAAGCTAGTGCACGTTGAAGTCCATTGTGGGTGTGGGGAGGCCAGGAGAGTAAGCCGGAGCGTGAGCTTGACCCATGTATTAGCTTTTCGATGGAGCATCAACCTGGGATAGTATATACATGACACGTGTGGAAGTCGTTATCTCGTAGCTGCCGATCCTTCACAGCGATCCTATGCGTATAAGAGGACGGGTCAATGAATATTAGAATGCTTGAGGGCAGACGTTGGCCTGACATGTTAGAGAAGTAGCAAATATATTGCTTGCAAAGGCTGGGACATTTGAGACGACCTCGTTATAAGTGAACAAAGGGTCAGCAAGCCTTAAAGCAAAGGCAATTTGGTTACCAACGCACCACCTCTCTTGCAACCCGTGCCCACAACCTCCAGACGCTCTCCCAAGACTCCTCATGTTGTCCAGCGATCATGTTGTCCAGCGATCATGTTGTCCAGCGATCATGTTGTCCAGCGACTTCCATCATCTGTCTTCTTGCTTGTTGTCAATATTCTGTTTTTGCTTCCTCGACGTGGACTTCCTAGGCGACGGCCCCGTCAGGTTCGTACAGACTTGCGGGTCCATAGTTGTGGTAGTGTCGGGACAACCTGAGAGTCCTTATCGCTCAACCCAGCCAGAGAATGAAACGCGCCAGACGAACAAGCCTCAGAGAAGTAAGTATCCGGCAGTATCATGGGGGTCTGTCAAGCAAGGTAGGTGATGAAAGGAGTGGCGGGGCTGTTAGAGGAGGATGAGTCCGGTCACGCGACACAAACAAGCTTAAGCTGGTGAGTTCTAGATGTGAGATCTGGGAGATGTGACTGTCGTGAGGAGTATGTGGAAAATCTGGCATCCGGGACGGTGGTCGTGGTCGCAAGTGAAGACAGCCAGCGACCCGGGAAGTGTGTTTCAAGTTGCGCTCACCCGACGGCCGAGTCAGACTCCGCGTAAATTTGCAGCGCAGGCTTCCGAGCTCCGTCCTGTTTCCTGTCATTCATGCAGTGGCCGAGCAGCGGAGCGACCCGAATCTCGGTTGTGACAGACTCTAGGCCGCAGTGAAATATCCGAGATGTTGCTTCCCTCTGCTCCCGATTTCATGGCCTTGTTGGGGACGGCTAGCAGAGTGCACTCCGGAGCTCACTGTGGTCAAACCTCGAAGCTATGTGGCTGAACTATGGTGCCTCCACATGTCAGCCGTCGGCGAAGCTTCATCTCCACAACAGGTGGCGATATCCGAAACACTCTTCATCGTGTCAAAGTTTGTCAAAAAATTTCATCGTCGAATAAGTATATCAAGCTCACAAGGCTCTACAGGTACAGAGGGCTACACACCTGTCTCTGGTGATATGACCAGTTTTTCTCGGGGGGCGGTCGCGCTCCGCGTAGCCCTCCACGTCGAACTCTCCACCACGCCGTCACAGCGGGTAAGTCCTCAAAGTTGACCCATACATGTGTGGGACTGGGCCCTACACGCAATTACACATTTGTCAGACCAAAAGCGTTGACACATTCATAGAACCCTCGCAGCTCTCACCGTAGAGCCATGAGGCTTCTCGCGGGTGGTCTTCGGAAGGAATCCCCTCGTTTTGGGAAACGACTTGGACACAAGACGTTTCGTCGGCGGCCGTGGTGCTCAGACAGAGCTTGCCGTGGCATCGTATGGTCGTGGTCACATCGTGTACGAGAAAGGGTTTATAGTGGACACTGTGAGATAAGCTTAATCTTCCTGGGGAATGGCTTGATGACGTTCTGCACTCGCAGAAAACGGCAGGTGCGATAGGGATCCCGTGTGACCGAGCCCTCATCCTCCCGTGAGGCCTCGCAAACTCTGGCGGGTGGACGTAACCGTAAAGTTTCTCGTCCCACCTGACGTGCATTCGACACGCCCCCTCCTTGCCGCCGCATCTACAAAACCGCGACGCGGATTTACCGATCGCTCTGCTATCCCTGGCTTTCCTCCAGCGGAAGGTGCACCTCCTGACCTAGGAGGTCCCTCTAAGTCTCGCCCGGTACGGCCCTTGTGTCGCTCACCTTCCCTTCAAGTTGCCGCTGCCAGGACCACGGACATCTCGCCGGGCAAGTTGCCCTCCTCATCTACCCAACTTTCCCATACCAGGATCTCCCCGCGTCCAGCCTTGATTTTGACGGTGGGCCACACCCATGCCAATGGGCCTGATCCCCGGCAAGATTTCCGGATTTACTGGCGTCGCGAGGGCGTGCGTAAGTTCAAGCATACTGAATTTGGTGCTGATGATTACCTGGCGACGCAGGCCGGGTTGGGATCATGGTCCGACACTATAGGTGCTCTACTAGCGTGGAGTACAACGTTAGAAGCCAGACTTGCGGAGTCTGCGAACCAAGGGAATATGGACTGCGGGCGGTAAAGGAGGATCGGGAAAGCCGGCGACGCAGGAGTTATAAAGTAGGACGCTATTGTACTCATTATCCACCATCTGCCTCCCCACTACCCACCACTGCCTCTCCCGTCGGAAGAGCATCTTAACTTCGCCCCTCCTTCTAGCATGGACCCGGATGTTGGTATAGTTCTTGCTTAGTAGTACAATAGCTTTGACATCGAGTTTGTTAGCAGGTGCCTTTGTCGCAAGTCCTTTACAAGGCACCCAACCAACCACACGCCTCAACCGACGCAGCCTACATCCCCTTCTTTCTCCAGGATTCCCCCCAACCCGGCATACGTCTCTCCGAGGCTCGCAACCCGCAGGTCCTTCAACGACTACAGCAACGCCACGAACCTGTGCCAATAGATTGCAGAGCAAAGGCGTCTATCCGCATACAGGTGCGTACACCAGCATCTCGATGCCATTTGACCCGAGCTGCAAAGTCTCATCCAACGATAGCCCACAGGATACAGGGCTTTTTCAAAACAAAAACATTTCCGACGCGTGGTGGGGGGCCAGCATACGACAATTAATCATGAGAAGGTCGTCCAACTAGTCGCTGATGTCGTGCAGGATTTCATTCGCGATGTAAGCCTTTACGCTCATCCCTTCACCGTGTTGTACCCGTCCGCTTACTCAGCCGTAGGCACAGCTAATGGTGGCAGTGCCTCCAGGCGCGGTGCGCTTTGGTTCTGGCTACATAGAGCTTGACAGGATCGTCCTACTGGGTCTCCGCCGCGCCTCGCCCGCGAGCTTCCAACCAGAGCTGGCGATTCTGCTCTAGCAAGAAGCCGGAGAAAGTAGAGAGAACCAGCCATAAACGGCAGGGTGTGCACACTGTAGTCAGACTTCGAAACACTCAGCTGATTGAAGGACGCTACAGCGGGCCTGGAACATATACACGTCGATTCCTGCCCATAAAGTTATTCAATTAAAGGCCCATTGATGTTCTCCGCAACTCCGATATATCCCAAGCGCTGTTACTAACACAGCCACCTGTCCTGTGCTTTGCCTAGGACATTATGGCGCCCGAAGTGCTGTATTCCGTAATTATGAGATGGAAAAAGGAAGGAGACGGAGCTGGGACGTGGTTTGTATGAATTAGGCCGCAGGGTTCGAAAGTCCCCCTCAGTGTCGCTGCGCACGCGACTCGGGTGAGGTGTGGCATTGTCACTTCAGATAAGGGCTGCATTAGAAGCTCTTAGTACTAAAGAAAATCGAATTATCTGTTCATTGCACCGAGTCGTAGCAACATAAACATAGTGCTTGACCAACTGAAAAGTTACCCACGAACTTGCGGACACCGTGACGAGTACCGCTGCAGAGCCTTCAGCGGTCTTGGCAGTCGACTCATTCAAGTTGATCCTTCTTGTTGTAAGCAGAGGTGCTGCACTGCTCACTGCTTCGTCATCACCGTGAGCATTTCGCTCCCACAGCGGCGACGGAGCCAAAGGCAGACGATTTTCAACCGGCGGAAACGTCGTTGTCCTTCGGCGAACTAGTACTGGGGCGTGACGTCTTCATCGTGAGACAGCGCACACACGTCTTCATTCGAGTACTGAGACGCGAGAACTTGGGCATCGCTGGCGAGGTTGTATATCACCTGAAAAGGGTTAATTACACGGTACGTTACGAAGGCTAGAAGACTAGTGCCGTGCTAAATACCGGAGATGATACGATAGCTGCCGACGTCAACGTCGCGCAGTAGAGCAGACTAGAGCGAGCTGACCTGTCCGAGCCCGTCTACAGAACCCCACATAAATCCGCTCCTCGCCTTGCCTAGCATCAGAGTATGTATGTTAGCTTAGCCCATTACCAGAAGGAAGAAATAGAATACCACAGGCTAACGGACGACGAATGGCGAGGTTTCACGGGAACTTGAAGAGAGGGCCAAAAGTCAACTGCATTGGCCGCCGCGTAGGATGCGTATAGTATGAAATTACGCTCTGCGTACTGCATTAATCAGTCGTAGGCAGACTAGAGCGGCGGCTATTCAGCCACCGCCTAGCCTGTCTTCAAGGTGGGTAGAGAGAGGGGTAGACACGGTGGTCTCTGCAGCGGACAAGGAGACGGAGTGTCTGAACCAAAGGAGCGACAACAGAGACGGCGCGCTGCCGTAAACCGGGCATTGCCCGTGAACGCTCTCGCATACATCCGGGACCTGTAGCTTGAGTTTTACATGACGCGGGGCTTGCTCACGGCTAGAAACAGGTTCACAAGGAGTTCTGACCGTTTGTTCCCCCCACCTCATCAGCAGCCACCCGCGCCCGTCCCTCCTCCCAGCCGCCCTTCCGGTGATCGCTCAATCACTCCGCGTATCAGTGTCCGGCCTCTAACGACTGTGACCGCCGTGGAAAAGCGTGAGGTAAAGGTGGCTGAAGTGTACGGAGGAACAGCAGCGGACCGTCGCTGAGATGTTTCACGAAATAGAGCCTCGCGGCACCTGTAAGCACGTCGAACTTTGAGCTTATGAACGCACTCACCGGATGGAAGAGACATCATGCGACTATTGATAAGGCAGCAGACCTTGTGCTTGTAACGTACAATAGCCGTTCAATGCTGGCGGCGAAGTAACAGTGACCTTCAAAGGTTTTGATTATTTCGCCTTCGAGTAGGGGATGGGTTGCGCGGCAGATGGAGCAGCATGGGCCACTATTCACTTATTTTTCATACAGGTGCTATGAATCTTCGATTTAGGATTTCTCCAGGGGAATACCCACGTCACTTTAAGCCCAAAGCAACCTCTATCGAGCTGGCATCATATCTGGTTGGTTAAATACTGTATGAGTGTGATTAACTACTTACCGCGTGTAGGCCGTATCTGACTAGCGATCACACCAAGTAGAATGTCTCTAGTGACGTCTATCTCGAGTACTCGCGACGCTTTCGACGCGCCATACGTGAGCGAACGAACTGAATACATTTCCCAAAGAATTTGCATATTATCGCCTGTTGGGATGAAGGCATATGAACGAGTTATGATGGTACCTCACGATACCTTCACGCAGCCGTGGTTCTGAATAAAGTCAGGACTGACAGCAAGCAATCCTTGTCTGAAGACCAGATGTCGACTTCGACTCTGTATAAAATGGTACAGCGGCCCAGTGGCTGTAAATACACTAGAAAAAATATGTGAGTACTTTTCATAATAAGCTTAGTATTATTCACAAGCTCTTACAATGCTTAATCACCGCCGAATGGTTGCATTGTCGATGTCACCTTTGGGAGGACTCGGATTCGCAAGCGCCCGGGTAACCTGTGGTCATCGTGGTTAGGACTTTGAATATGAGATTCCTCCCACCTCGACATCCGAACGCCACAAACCACACCTGGGGCAGCTATCCCTCTAGCAGACACTATGCTTTGTGATGGAGTCAGCCATCCTGCCCGATGGCGTCTCAACCTCTCTTGATGGCGGCTCCATACCGACGCTTGCTCTCCAACCAACTCTTTCCCGTAGCGAAGGCGAACATCGACAAGCCGTATGATTTGGAGGGCTCTGATGAAGAGGATAGGTGGCTGAGGATGCAGTGAGTCGTCGGCTGGTTCTTCGTAGGAGCACGCCTTACCTCTGACACGTCCCTCCAAGCCTCCCGTTGAAGCTCTTCCCTCAATAATAACAGATATCAGAAGTGGCCAATTTGCTCATTCATCCGTCGACTGCTGCCGTGCGTGCCTACAGGATCTAGTGTGTGAGAAGACGGCAGTGGAGGTGGGACAGATGATGGCACAATGCGGTAGCTGAAAGGCAGTAAGGTAAGCGGATTTCTACCTCTGGCGGCGTCGTGGGAGACGACTGCGAGTCTGCTCTACCTTCTGT
The DNA here is from genome assembly GCA_000832265.1 of Phlebiopsis gigantea 11061_1 CR5-6. Lineage (NCBI taxonomy): Eukaryota > Fungi > Basidiomycota > Agaricomycetes > Polyporales > Phanerochaetaceae > Phlebiopsis > Phlebiopsis gigantea. The sequence continues at coordinate 69,924 of KN840468.1, read as the reverse complement.
CATCCATACCTTCGTTCAATCAGATACTCCCTCGCTGAATTAAACGTTCTCCAAACGCAAACTTTGCATTGAGGTTCATTTCAGAGTGAAATTTGAACGCAAATATTTCTACTTGGCATGACTGTCGCAATTCCATCCCTTCACCAGAAGCTCAAGGTCACATGTAAATAGTCATTGTCCTATGATACATGAAGGGGCCTATACATAGGTTGAAGGGTAATACTGCAAGGTTAGCACCGAGGAGATCACAGCGTGTATGGGGCTATTAACGGGTCACCCGCGCGCCACAAAGATCTGGTGTACACTCGACGGTACAACTTGGAACAAGCGTCCACATCTCTACATATTCAACCTCCGGAATCCACCTTGCCTAGGCTGGCATTGTTCTCCTATGCTCACCCTAGGGCCACCTTAAGCTTGAAAATCGCCACTGGCTACGATCTACAGGCAATCGTGACATTGCTGCCGATACCTAGGGCCGGTGCGTAGGTGAGGGCCCACACGGCCAGTTTCGCTGATGGCGACAATATACGGATGGAGAAAGTCAGGTTAGTCTTGTAGGGTTTTGCTTGTGGTTGTGTTGCTGATAGACGTCTGGCTAGGAACGCGTGAAATCCGGGATCGCTCAGAGATGTCGGGAAGTTGGCGACAATATAGCTCCGCGAGCTTGAGGTAAGCGGCAGACTAGTCGGAGTGGGCATCGAGGAGCTCAAGCTGCCTCCTCAGTCTAAATGTCTTTGAAGTTGTGGATGCTTCAGTACCCTAAACCCAACACTCACCTCCAAACACCTCTGTAACGAACACGCGTATCAAGAAGCCATACCGTCACTATGTGCATCATGACAGAAAACACATCCGGTACTTTGGGCGGCCATCGGAGATCCTTGCAAATACATTCGATGCTTATTCGAGTGGCGAATGCTAGGCTTGGGGTGCGAAGCTCTTGCTATAGGCCCGTTGCATCCTATCGTCCTCGCATAAAGTTTTCAGCTTGCCTTGCCTTAGGCTGGTGTACATTGTCACGCGACCCTTCGGCTACGTACTGTTGACTTCGAAGCTGGTAAGCATACACTATCGAAGGGTGCATCAGATGGTCGTACTTACGGCAGATCCCCAGCGGTATTCAGCGAAAGTAACGTGCCCAAGGGCATGTCCCGTACAATCCCACCTGCCTCAGAGATCAGCGTTGAAGTCTTGTGTCCGAAGCATCCATCCCTGTACGGCACTGCGAGGCCGAGAATGAAGTAGCATCGGTGACTGCAGCGGCCGACTCCTTCCATGCGTCGCCAGAGTTGCCTTCGGTGACGATCCGGGCACGGCAGTACCAGACGCCCGTCTTCTACGACAGTCCAGTGTTTTTACCTCGCCGAAACAGGATGAAACCACTGTGACAGAGCGAGTGCGGAGGGCACAAGCGATTGCGCCACAGGATTCAGTCTCCCCATCTCTCAGCCGCTCGATACGCGTCTACAGGCTCACCTTCGCTATCGTCGAATCCGGCACCTAACTCTGCCTCGAAAAGCCTCCTTCCGTAAGCATCATCATCCAGGGACATACGGACGACCATTCGTGGATGATACCTATCCTCCGCAGCCGACGGGCGGCCATGGTTCTCGGATGCACGCCTGGGCACCTGACGGTCGTGTTTACGTAGCCATCGTGCGGAACGCGTTTCATGTCGCTCGACCGGGCCTCAAATATACGCACTCGCGGCTGCGCGACATTGTTTTGGAAGACAGGAACCTGAAGAGGACAAGGGAGGGTCACCCAAAGCTCCGGGAAATCTTCCGTATCATCCTCAGGGCACCAACCTCCCCATCGTAGCAGTAACAAGATCCAAGTAACCTCATTCCTATCATATGAAAGTCCGGCCTACAGAATTCCACGCGATCGCAAGGGAGGTTGTCATCTCCGCACGAACAACACGATAGGGGCAGCCGGGCCAATTCAAGTCTCTGTGGACATCCTAGGATATTGCTGATACGTGCCCCGCATTCGTACATCCCCCGAGAAGATTGTCAATAGGGCCATACATACCCTTGCCGTTGTGTGCTGGCGAAAATCGGAAATGAAGAGGTGCTTTTAGTCCCAGACCACAGAGGCGGTATAAAGCATGGCATTCGAGGACCTGCACGGTGCGGTTCGGTCCACACACATCACCACCTCAACGATTTCATCCCCTTCATTCACACTACCACCATGTCCCTTCCCCCATCGGATCGGTGGACCTATGACATGATGCCCCCGCCAGTTGAGAACCAAGGCACCCTTATCCGCCAAATCGAATACCGAGCGCCGAATCAACCGCAAGACTTCAATCGCCAGAGCATGTCGTTCAAGCTCACCAACTCTACACGGCCTGGCATTCGTCTCTCCCATGCCACCGACGCGGCCGTGCTACGCCTACTGGAGCAGGGGGAGGAGCCCCTGCCTATCACGATGCGCTCAAAGATGTCAATTCGTATCCAGGTACGCTGCAAGAGCCACTTTCGCGCCTCCTCAGCCGTGCTAACATGAATCTAGCCGGAAGGCTACTCCACAAACTTCAGTGTTCAGAAGCACGTCAAGCGGCTAGTGCAAGGACGACCGGTTGTAATCACCCGTGCTCAGACAGTCGGACTGGTGGCCGAGGTCGTGAAGGCCTTCATAGATGTGCGTGCTACATGCATACTTGACGAGATGACTGCTCATGTTGGCTCCTCTTACTACGAAGGACCAAGCTCAGAGCCTCCAAACCCAGCCAGGAGTACATCAATTTGGCCCTGGAGCTATTGAGCTGGAAGATCTAGTTCTAGTAGCCCTCGAGCAAGTCTCAGTGGCCAGTCTTCAGCCCGCTCTTGTGGTTCGTGATCGCGGTCTCGACTAAAATCTGCCAGTGAGTTGAAGACACTCGAGCCACGGGCTTCCTTGATGCTCATTCTTCGCTAGCTTGCGGTGCCAGACCTCCGAAACGAGGATACCTTATAGAACAAGGCGATATCCAAGCAGGGCTCGGAGGCGGTAACTCAGGATCAGACGTGCGTTTTTGTTTGGATGTCGAGTCAGTGAAATACGAATGGAGAACTGTGAGATACCTGGTTTGGAAGTACCCAAGTATCAATTCGATTCTCAAGCGGCCCGAGAGAAAATAGTATCTTTTTGTCATGACTGTATGAGCACCGTCAGTGATGACGCGCATGACGGTTTATGTAACGTGTCTTATCCCCCTTATGTTTATTTATGTATAGACGTATATCAGTTCGAGCTCATCGGAGTCATCGATATCTCACCCATCGTGTTTCAACCGCGCGATACGGAATCGCGTTTAGTACTCCTGAGATAAGTACCACACTCGATCTTATATTCAACCCGGTCCAGACCTAGAGCCAATTTTTCTGTACTGCGATCGCGAGTAAAAAGGTGGCACCTACTACTTACACACCATCGAGAGCCTGGAACCTTATTGCGACAGTGCTCATGAGAAGAACCGCGGGGCTATGGCTCAGCATCTGTATACCTGTGCGGTTCTGAGAGCAAATTTGCAAGGTATGATAGTTCTATCGCTGGCAGAGGGCCGACGGAACGTCAATTATCACAGACTCATGAACAGCCTCAGTCGGTATTCAACTACTAGTAACGTACATTGATATATATGTACGTTCTATGGAAGAAGACTTCTTCCGGCATCACGTATCCAACCAGTGTTCTATGACTCCATCTCCGCCCTTTTATGATCCACTCCGAGACCAATTACCAACGACGCTTGAGGCCAAGGCTGGGCTGCCAGCTGCCTTGGCTGATGTTGTGCAGCCCCAGAAGAACGACATCTTCGGGGCGGATCGCATCAGGCCCAACGCGCCACTCTGGACTCTTGCACTGAGTTACAGCTAGCTCCTGTAATCAGATAGGTCACGTCGAGTCATGCTGCACAGGTGAGGGAACACGCTCTAACCTCCATAATGTTTTGTATAGCTTTCGCCACGCGCTGTCCTAGTTTATGCTTGCTTACTGGTTGCGGGGTCCTGGCATGGTCCTTCACATTGATCTGCCTCGTAAGAACATCATAGCCAGGCCACTAGTTGGTCATCAGGGACTGGAAATAATCACAGGAAAGTAGCAAGCACTCACATGGACCCTGACGGACCACTTCTGTGCGCACTCTGTGGTGGTCCACTGACACCCCCAGTCAGGAGGTGACCGCTCCAGAGGGACGTTGAGTATTTGGCTAATTCCCGTATCGAAGTAGATGGTCTCCAGCTGACCCGAACGGATGCCATTTCCGTAACGGGTCTGGGGGATCTCCCTCTCAATATGAACAGACTGGCTCATGGCGCTGATAACCGCATCAGTACGAGTCAGAAGCCCATCGAGTGGTCTGCAGCCCACTCACTGGTGAGTAGAGGGCTTGTATCGTTGGCAATGCAGTTTCGCGAGCTGCGTCCCTCGTTATATAATGGTTCATACCAGTCCTCCCTGGAATGTAAGGACAGTGCCATCGCTACGACATAACTGAGGAGGCAACTTTTCTGGCAGGGCCCGCTTCTAGAGTGCTGGTGATAAAAATGATGACTGCGACCCCGTTATTGTGACTACCTTCGGTGTTGCTACCCAATCCGCAGAGTCTTCGTCCTCCAGTTATACCCTGGACACCGAGTCAGACGAGAAGATGAGCTCTAGGGGCCTGTAGTTCAGTCAGCAAACGATTCGGATGGGCCTGCATACCAGGAGCTTGATAAAACTTTAAAGTCATTGCGTAATATTTGACTTAGCACCCTCGCGTCCGGACAACGGATGCAGGTAGAACTGGGTGGGCATCGCTGGTATTGATCTGTAAAAAAATCTCTTCGCACGCTATGAAGCACGGAGAACGGCTGAATTAGGTGTACGCCGGCATATATGACGTCTTTATGATACAGTGAAGGGCCACGCCGTCTAATAGTGCCGAAGGACGCCGTATAAGGGCTCTAGAACGAAACTCAGATAGGTCCCTCTGGCAAAAAACTACCGCAAATCAACACTTACGGACAAGCTAATCAATCATCGCTCTTTCAAAAGCTCCTTCAGCTCCTTGATTGTCCCCGTCGGCACGTCCTTGAACGTATCCCTCGTCAAAACGGGTTCTATGCGGATATTTGACGGATATTTATCCCCTAGACTGGCTTTGCGCTTGAGTAACGTCTCTATGAGAGATGGCTGCGCGATGTCGGAGCGCTGCTGGGGCTGTAAGGGCTGCACGACCGTTCGTGAAGGAATCTCGGACAGTTGGCTCCGAGTGACGACCCGTACGAGCCGCGGGACTGTGGCTCGCATTTCGTGCTTTCTGAGAGTAAACGAAGTGGATGAGTGACGGATAAACGGCCTAGTCCGCCGACCACGTACTGAGGTGTGGAACTTGGTTGACCGTTGAGGTGACAGAACCCGGCCGGCGTTGGGTCGGACGCAAAGAGGCCATCAAAGTACCACGTGACACGCGGCTAGGGGTTTAATGACGCGTTTGGTGGCCGCGGCTTGGGACCGCTGTGAACGGAGCGTCCATCATCCAAAATATCCCGCACAGGATTCGAAAATATCCCATCGCGATGCAGGCAGAAGACAACACAACTCGTAAACGCAAGTCGGTCAACTCTACGGTTCGGACGGCGGATGAAAAGGGAGCGTCTCCGAGAAAGAAGAAAAGGGGCCCCAAGGCGGCCAAGGGAAAAGCAGTGGAAGCTCGGGGGTGGCCTGTGTATTTTGATGAGGTATGTAGGAGGCAGTGACCGCAGAATATCGGTTAACGCAGAGCGTGCTGTCGTGTAGTTGTTCAAGGTACGAAGTTTTCTGCATTCTTCAGCACGCAAATAATAGTGTATTGCAGGTTTTCAAGGTACGGCTTGACTGCGTATGCATTTCCTATCACTCAATACATCTGGTGTAGGTGTTGAACACCGTATTAGCCTTCTGCTCGTCTCGAAAAAGCCTGGCAGTCACATTCCCGGTCGTCAGAGAATCGGCAGAGCGTCTGCTTAAACAGTGCGTCGATCCAAAACTTAGCATATAGACGACCTATGACGCTTCACAATTGATGTTTGCATTCCAATAGCCCATTAGACCTCTCCCAGGTTGCTGAGCTGAAGTTCGTAATATATCCTTGTGAAGCCATCTCTCGCTGAGCACAGCCACATAGAGCACTCCTTCCGCATCTAGTTAAATTCGCGTATATACCACGGATGCAAGTACAAATACATGACAGTACCAATCCGTCCAGCTCTCGAAGGGAACGGTCACCGGACTATGCACGATTTGGTCAGAACCAGAGCTCAGCGCCCCAGTTGGAGTCAGCGGTGGACGAAGATGAACACGTACTAGTCCTAGACTTTGAAGACAACTCCAGGGGGCGGAAACCGATGGCTAACGGGTATGTCATACTCGGTTGTATAGCATAATAGCAACTCACTCCCTGCAGTCTCTTCGCCCCTCCCCCTGCACTGACACCCGCCGCAACAAAGAAATTGATCGAAAAGCGAAACCAGCGATTCGAACAAGCTGTGAATGAGTAAGCAGAACGCCTGAGTTCTCACAAGCATATTCTTAACGGATATGTGCTCCAGGTTGCTAGAGGCTACGCCACCTGAAGAGGACGCAGTTTCACTGCTTAGAGCTGCAGCTAGAGACCATGTTCCTATTGATCCTTCCAACAAGTCATGCGTTGCTCAGGCTATTATATCTGCTTCGCAAAGCCCATCGCGAGTCATACCAAGTCCAGAGAAGAGACCGTCTATTGAATCAGTGCTGGCCGAAATACGGGAACAAGAATGGTATATCGGACAAATGGCGTACGAGAGGACTGTCGATGCCAAAGATGGCCAAATAGGTACGGCGATTGCGGCAAGCTGCGCAGAGATTTACCTGAAGTCGCTGTAGGTTCGTTGGACGATCCGCTGCCCGATCCGATCGTCCAAGGTCTCAACGATGCTCGGAACATCTCGTCGTTATATACCCATCAGGTCGCCTCAATCAACGCTCTGAACCATGGAAAACACGTCATTGTCTCCACTAGCACTGCGTCCGGCAAGAGTGTTATATACCAGGTATGACAATCACCTTGATGAGGGATTTTCAAGATCTAGGAACACTGACCGTCGCTCAGGTCCCATTACTCCGGTATCTCTTGGAAGATCCTATGTCAACGGCGATCTTCATCTACCCCACGAAGGTCAATCTGCTTCCATGTTGACATGACAAGATTCCAGGCTAATCGACTATCAGGCTCTCGCACAAGATCAGAAGCAGGCTCTGGAGCAGCTTATACGCGCGTGCCCAGGATTGGAATCCACCAAGGTACGAACTCAATCCCAATTACTTTAAGTCCTTCTCTGACCGTAGCTGCTAGATCGCCACGTATGATGGTGATACACCCCAAGAGGACAGAAGAGGTGCGGACTTCTGTGGTCGTTGAATAGAACTGGTCCTAACCAGATTATCTCCAGAAATACGCGAGACTGCGTCTGTTATATTCACGAATTTTGTACGGTTCTTAGGCAGACTCTGCCCTTAATTCTGAGTTTAATCTCGGGATAGGACATGATGCACTTCTCCATCTTACCTCATGAAGAGCAGTGGCGTAGGTGAGTTTGTGTAGTTGTCCCCTTAATCTGTGGCATGCGTTCATAGATTTCTCCGTAGATTTCTGAAGAATATTAAAGTGGTCGCAGTAGACGAACTGCATTATTATAGCGGAACTTTCGGGAGGCAAGTATTTTTTGTGTTATCCTCCTGTTTTAGTCGTTTACATCGTGAATAGCCATGTTGCACAGGTGCTCAGACGCTTTCGGAGAATTTGCGCTGCGGTTGGAAGTGAATACTTCTATTAGCGTCGTCCTCATAGTGCTGATTTTTCGCCTCCTCAGATCGACGGGTTCGGTTCGTGTCATGTAGTGCCACCATCACAAACCCTGGGAAGTATATGCGCCAAATGTTCGGTGTAGACGTGTGTACTGTATGCTATTGAATTACGCGGCATGAGCTGATCGCGTTCTAGGATGTGGAGGAAATTACAGAGGATGGTGCACCATCTGGTCGAAAAGACTACGTCGTTTGGGATGCCCCTCCCGTCGATCCACTGAACCCTGCCCTCGGTCGTCAAAGTACTCTACAAGAAGCCACTAGGTTATCTAGGTTCCTTATGGAACGCGGTATACGCTTGATAGTCTTCTGTCCGGTAAGCTTGCCATATACAGTTAGATTTGCTCAGTATTCGATGACTGGATGACCATCATAGATTCGCAAGTCCTGCGAGCTAGTGAGTGTACAGACAAATACGTCTTGATCTATACACTGATTCTTTTACGCAGTTCTTTAAATCTTTGAGAGCAGAGCTCACTTCACATGGCCGTCACGACATCTTGGATCGCGTCATGTCATATCGTGGAGGTTAGCTTCCCCTTCCCTAAGGCCGCGGCTATTGTGGCTAACCTACTATCCAGGCTACACAGCAGCGGTATGGTAGGTTCTGCCTGTTGGTGATGTAACTCATTAACATCCCTCGCTAGGATCGCCGCCGTATAGAACGGGAAGCGTTTGAAGGAAAACTGTTGGGCATCGTCGCTACAAACGCCCTTGAGCTTGGTGTCGATATCGGCGTCTTGGATGCCGTCATGATGTTTGGATTTCCTCGAGGCGGTATACCGAGCTTCGTGAGTGGTTTAAGAACTGAATGAACTCCATTTCACTAAGGGTATATGTTGCCTGTAGCGACAACAAGCCGGCCGAGCGGGGCGTCGGGCACGAGATGCGTTAGCCGTGTTCATGGCTAGCGACTACCCGATCGACAGACATTACGTTAATCATCCCCAGGAACTGTTCGACAAGCCAATCAACGAGCTCGCCATCGACACGGAGAGTGAGGTTCTACTCGAAGCGCACTTACAATGCGCTGGCCAAGAGATGCCCCTTAGCCTCGAAGACGAAAAATACTTTGGGCCCGTGATGCGTAAGATCTGTGAGGCTCAGCTTGTCAAAGATAAAGATGGTTGGTACGCAATATACATCACAGGGTTTACAGCTATAGGCTGATCTTGTGGATTTTGCAGGTATCACACACACCCGAGATTCCTACCCCACCCTGCGAGACACATCTCCCTCCGCGGTGCCAGCGAAGACGAATATGCTGTTGTAGACGTCACAAGGCTAGGCAAACCTGGAGGAACTGCGCGGATATTAGAACAAATGGAAACCTCAAGAGCACTCTTCGAGCTGTACGAAGGTGCAGTGGTACGTGGCTCTTCGCCCTTATTGTGGTTAGTTTTATTCAACTTTTGAATTCAGTTCATACATCAAGGGGTGACGTTCATCGTACGTGTCCATTCGACCAATGTTTCCAGGAACTTACACTTTTGTCAGATCAAAGAGGTTAGCCATGATTCAAAGTTGGCTAGACTCGTCCGCTCCGATGTCAATTGGACGACCGAGCCGAGGGATTTTACGAATGTCGACGCGGCGCAGACTCATCGCATCCGCGAGATCAGAGACTCCCCTCACCGTGCCTACTATGGTCGTATGTGACTCCTCTACGCCCTAAAACTCGAGCTCACTAGCTTTCAGGGATCGAGCTGATGACATTAGTGTTCGGTGAGTAGTTACCCTGGATGTGATGATACGAACACTCACGACATATACTAGGTTATTTCAAGATCAGGTACGCTGTCCTGTATTCCTGCAAACACTTCCTAAAGCCGTTTTAGGGCCAAGACTATCCTTGATGCTGTAGACGTTGACACTCCCCCTTGGGAGCGCGAGGCAAATGGATTTTGGATAGACGTGCCGAAGCTTACTTTGAAGTTGATGCGCGCACATGGAATCCATCCTGCAGAGGCGATACATGCTGCTGAACACGCCTTTCTAAATCGGTTCCCTCTGGCGGCAGACATGGGCACCGAATGCAAACCTGCAGAGAAGGAGTACAAAGCCACACCGTCCCAACGGAAGCGACCTGCAAGGTATGAGATTTTTCCACTCTATCTCATCGCATAGTCCAAAGGCATTCGCAGGCTCGTTTTTTATGAGAGAACCGGAGCAGCAGGAGGAAGCGCCACGAAGGCATTCGATCACGGTGCGTTTTGGTGTGCACCCTTACGAGCTATAATGGATTAACTCTTGATCTCAGTGTCATCCCTCCTTCTAAAAGCTCATAACACTGTGGAAGCATGCGACTGTGAGGAGGGATGTGCCGAATGTACGTATCGCGGGCCCCTCCCGAGACAGTATGTGATAAATCCTTCGGACAGGTGTCGTGAGCCCGTCATGTCGAGAGAACAACCTGGTCTCCTCGAAGAGGGGCGCCTTAATCGTACTGAAAGCCATCCTCGGCCTACCTATCGACGAGCACCTACTTATTGGCCCCGAGAACCCAGAGATCCACGAAACCATTGTAGAAGCCACGCCAGTTCGAGTCTCGCAAGGCGTGGAAGTGGAACATGCCGACTAAAGTCACCCGTGCGAAAGCAAATAAATTCTATCCAAATATCACCGCGAACCCGAGATCATGCTAGAGGATCGAAGTCTCCCCAGTCGTCTTTACTCAGTGGTTTATTAGACCCGCCATTACTACCAGGCCATGTCGGCTGCGGGGGTCTCGAGGGTGCCAGAACGTTCATTCCAGATGCAGCGAACAGCGGGGCAGACGCCATGGTCGGCATTATAGGCTGTGAAGGTATGGAAGGTTGGAAGGGAGCAGACGGGACCATTGGAGCAGCCATTGGAGCGGAAGGGGCAGCGGGAGCAGACGGTAGGGATATGTTGTAGTTAGGACCATTCGTCGTGGGTGTAGCATGTAGAGGCGGTACTGCTTGAGGGGTGAATGCTGAAGAAGTCGACATCGATAATGACGATCTTGTCGATCCTGCCAGCGATGGTCTACTCGGTGATGACGAGAACGCTGCGGGATTGAAGGCGGCTGGGGTTGCACCCAAACCGCGGTTTGTCCTGGACATCGGCGTAGGCCTCGGAGGACCTGTAGAAAACGATCGCGTTTGAGGGCTAGAAGGCATTGATTGTACTTGTTGCGGTAGTGAGTGCGTCACTTGAGCTATCGGTGGGCTCAAAATGGGAGGCGCCGACTTGGGCTGGATGAGGAATAGTATCATGAAGTGGTAGGGTCTGTAGCGTACCTGAGAATCACTAAGGAGGCTTCCCCATACATCATCCTCCCAACCGATCGACGAGTCATTGGCGGTGTCGGCCTTGATAGTATTTGCCCCGCCTCCGCCGACTAAGCTCTCGAAGTCAACAGCACCACCCATGGGAGGGCTGGCTACCCCATTCGCGTTCGTGGACGAGCGATCTTCGATCCTTTGCGAATCGCGCAAGTATTGATCATGTTCCTTCTCTACACGATCCCCGAGCTTTTTTATGACTTCCATGAATCGCTTAAATTGTGAGATACTCAGTACTGTGTAGTTCGCGGGGTCAGCTTTGGCCATGAGCATGTTAAGTTGCATGACCTACATGGACCCATGGACATCGCCCATAGCTGAGGAAGCACCAGTGTCGCGACCGCTTCACGCTCAACTTTCATGCCCATTGCTTCATGAACGCCTAAGGTCGCCATCTGCGCAGTCCAAAATGAGCACTATCCTGGATGAGTGCGAGCAGACTCTTACCATGACGGCAGGCTCTTTCGTCCTGATCTTCGACAGTAGCGGGACCAACTTCTGAGTAAGGCTTGACTGGTCAAGTGTCTTGACCATGCTCAAGAACGTCACCAAGGTGGCAACTTTGACCGTTAGAATGCGAGTCTTGGAGAAAACCAGCTGATGCAGGTCTTGTAAGGAAACATGCGTGGAAGAAGCGTTGGCAATCACGTACAGCAACACGAGGGAACAACACCCCCTGCACCTCCGCATAGTCGATCGTGTCACATAAATCGGGCACTGCCTTCAGCGCTCGCTCTTGTACCTTCGAACCTATCAATATGATTCTATCATGTAACGCAGAAGGTGGCTCACAATGGCGTGCTCGGACTCCAGAGCATTGTACACCAGGGGTAGTACGTCTAAAACGTATGTGAATCAGACTTAATGGAGAGACCGTATCGTCCACATACGTTCCCGGAAAACTGCTTTCTCGGTCTTGCCCTGTAACATCTGCAGGTTGTCCAGCAGGGTTATCATGTTTTGCGGGGGCTCCTTGATCGCGAATAAAGGCTTCAGACTGGGAAGGACCAACGACGCAAACTGCGACGGCGACAGTATATGTGAGATTGCAAAGACGTTCGGGAGGATGTATGGGAGAAGATGAGTGTCCTTCATCTCTTCCAGAAGGGAAGGTAGTATTTTCCGTGTTCGAAGGCCCTCTGAGAACTTGTCTAAGACGCTCGTGAGGCCCTTCATGAACGAGATCTTTTCTTCGCGAGATTTCGCAGCGAAGTTCGATCGGTCGAGGAAATTTAACGTTGATATGGGGAGCGAAGAGAAGAACGCATGTGACGGCAGCGTGGTTGGTGAAGGACGACCCTGGGGGTGTCTTGTGATGAGAGCCTTCAATACCTCTGTAATCACCGGTAAACTCGGGAGGCTTAGGGGACAAGTCCAGAGTCTCACCTCGCAGATCTGGGTCCAAGCGGTCCAGGCCAGTCAGAGGCTTGCCAGCGTTGTCGCGCACAGCGCCGAGGCTGCCATGGCTTTTGAATGGCGGAGACCCCTTGCAATGTACCGCATACATGAGACATCCTAAGGAGTACATATCCGATGCTGGGTCCAAAACTTCGTCTAACGCATATTCGGGTGCTGTGTGGACCTATGAGAACACTTCCATACCGTGCAAGTGTATCACGTACCGATATAGTCGAAAGAACGTTGGGTATATGCCGGAACGCGTCCGTCAAAGGTAGGGAATTCCCATCGTGAAGGGGATCCATCCGGCTTCGTTATTGGGATTGTAAGACCAAGTCCTGCCAATTTCCAGTCGCCCTAGAGCGAGAGTTATTTCAGCCTGTGTACGTAGCTTCTTGTCTGTGCAAGACACGAACTGCGCTATTTATGATGATAGACTCTGGATTGATATTCGTATGGATGATGCGCGCGGATGCGTGGAGGAAAGTCAATCCTTTACATAGCTGCAGAATACCTTTCTGTATCTGTAGCCCTATGTTAGAAAGAAAAGCGGACATGCATGCAATGACTCACCTCGACTTCGTCGAGCTCCACCAGAGGCGTATATTGCAATGAGCCGGGGATTGAGACGTGCAGCGAAGATATGACGGGCTCAGTTGCAAATATCAATTCATTTCGTGTCTCTTCGAGCGGTTCGACCACCTCTTGTATCACAGAGTATCAGCGTTTTCCTGGTCATATAAACGCGGAATGCTGACCTAGAATTGAAGGATGGCGCAGCCTAGATAGCGAAGTAGCCTACAAAAGGTTGAGCGAGCAGCGGTACTTAAAGTCAGTGCCAGTGACGCACCTCAGTTTTGAGCACCTCGATGTATCTCTCCCTGGATGCAGGCCCCATCTTCTCCATCTCTGGCCCTCGCTTCTCCGCGCTCCATATGCTGACACGCTTGCCAGTAACCTGCGAGACCAGATTTGAGCACAGGTGCATATGCACTCAGCACCTTCAGCTACGCGCCTTGTGCGTCCCAGACTGTACGCGCCATGGCCCGGCATTGAATGGCGGTGAATGAGCGACAGCCGGCAAGGACGTCGCAGAGGACGACGGTGTCGGGGTCCCCGTACGACTAATAATGGAGCTAGACCCAAAGGTATAGTTTTGCGAGATGTTGGTCCGGCCAAAAAACGAAGATGCCGCGGCGAGCATGGTGGCAGAGTGTACAGTGTTGTGGGTGCGTAGCAAGTGTCGTGTTATGTACAGTCGCAGCGGTTAACCGTAAGAGACTCTACGCAGCGTCGTAGATAGAGGCAGAGGTTGAGTGATCGCCGGACTGCGAGACCGACTGCGGTCGGCTGCGGCGATGAGCTGCTTTAGTCTCGTCGACGAGACCCAGGGCAAGCTAGTAGATGTCACAAAGAGACGCCTGTGTGTAGCGCATCGAGGTGTTCGAGCAAATAAGCCAAGTGACTTCGTTCAAAACAGGCGTATTCTAAGTCAGCAATATCCTATTCTCTTCCTTGAGGTCTACCATAGTAATTGGCAAATAAAATATGCTCTATAAAAGTCTTTAATCCCATCGCCCATGGCTTCCAAGCTCCATAATCTATTTTAAGCCGAATGCAAGCCTGCCGGACTTAGACGAAGCGTCGCAAGACCCATGGCTGGCGCGTTCAAAGTTCCGGTCAGGAACTCAGTCTCGTATGTCTCATACGGATCCGTAGTCAGTTGTATCAGCTCGTCGTGTCTGAAGGCCGGTAGATGCGGCGTATCGCGTGGAGGCCGAACGATGAATCTGATGCAATACTGTGCACAGATGGTGAGCGCGGGATTCGCAATTTCTAAGAATGCAGAACGAACCTGGACTTCAATGACACCTTCGACGTCCCAAGAGCTCTCCTTCCCCATGGCGCCTGCTATAAGCCGCAGCATTATGCAGCAGTCGGTACGATTCGAGTTCGGGCAAATCCGCTGGTCAACAATCGCCGTGCCGAGAAGGGTTTCCCTGAGGTTGAGTTGCCCCTTCGGCCCGATGTACACCTTGCGTTTTTTGATGAGTTGTACCTCGAAATCATACGTGTAGAGCTTCGTTACGGCTGGCGAGGTTGGGCAGCTGATCCTCAGAGCAATGGGAATAGGATCTCCCGACGGGAAGCACCGTGGAAGCGGCAGAAAAGCCTAAATAGCCGTGCGTGAGCTCCATGTCCCACAGAATGAGCGAATCTGGCGTACATGCACGGTCGGAATTTCTGTTCCTTGCGACGTCAGATTCTGTGCCTGACAAGTTCCCGGCCACCTCGGAGTGAGCTGGACGGCCTTGACCCTCTCGCACGTCATGTCGTGTTCGAGCGGCGGGAGCTCGATGAGTGACGGTACGGCAGGCCTCGTCTTCGGCAGGTACAACACGGGGATCTTACGGCTAGCGAGGGGAGATATATTTGATGCACGTGTAGGTGTGCGTGTGTCAGGATGTTTCACAGTTCACGGGGGTGGTTTTTTGGTGCAAGCACGTTCGATGTGAACGTGGGGGATGTCGAAACATGAGCTTACACATAACAGCGACGAGACTAGCGCAACTTACACCTCGTGGCGCCGGAAGAAGCCTTTCCGTGCGATGTCGACCTGGAGGGAGTACGACATTTCAGTCGATGCACCGGGGTGGATAGCAGTATACGAGGGTGGAAGAGGTGTGGTACGTCCATCGATGTACGTCGGGAACGGTATCGAGAAGTGGTACTGCGTGCCTGCAGCAATGGTCCGGGAATCCTCGATGTCGGGTAGAGAGAACAGGTTGACCGTGCGAGAAACTAGCGACATGTTTTGGAGACTGGGGATCGCAACAGTTGCATATTCCGAAGCCATGGCTGTGACGGCACCTTTGAGCTAAGGAATATGATTAGCCTTTCCCTATGCCGAACCTTATCGGAGGCGACTGACCTTGACTACGATCTGTGTGATGTGGCTACATCTTTTGCGGAAGGTGATCACGCCTTCGACGATACCATTATGTCCATATGCAGGATTCATGAGCACCGAGGGGAACTCTCCCATATCAACGTCCGCGTATTCCATCTGGTACACACCGCAGCGCATACGCGTCGACGTAGAGACCGCCGTGTTTCCGGTGGGCTCAGAGTGCATAACGCGCAACTCAGACTGGTCAGGGTCCTCGGAGTACCGCGGCAGGTGGGATGCGGGTAGAGACATGGTCTGATATCGCGGAGGCATTTCGTCGCGTGAAGGGGAAGACATCTGTGAGCGAGTAGAACGTGGTGACCAGCTAAGACAGGGATGACGGTTTGGTGGGAACCTAATTAGACTCAAGGTGAGCAGATGCCACACTTTATACGCGGCCGCTCAAGCGGAAATAATAATGACTCGTTACAGTGATTGGTTCCAGCACATGCCTCCCACCGATACGTGCGCAATGAGACCATGGAGTGCCGCATTCCGTCTTCGTTAGCGAGCACACTCGATCAACGTGCCTGACCACACCGCGGCGAATTGAATATTCCATAGTTTCAACCTGCAAACTATATTCATAGCTGGCGGCATGCACTGCCCCAGAGTGCCTATTCATTGATTGAGCGCAAAGCAGGTGTCCACATTCGGTGTGAGAAGACGCGTTATCGACCCGTCGGCGGCCCTGGTCACCGCGTCAGAGTTTCACCCAAGACCGGACCTGTGGGATGCGCACCTTCATCTAATCTTATCAGTGACTCGAACAGCTAGATTAAAAACGCTCGTCAGCAGTTTAGACGCCTCATGCTTAGCCGCGCAGCTTGGTCACCCAAACATAGCTGAATAAATCCGTCAGCACGGTGCTTGGCGGGGAGACACGATGTTACAGTGCGAAGAACGCACAGCTGTGGATAGGCCACGACAGTCTAATTCCCCGAGAACCTACTAGCACATTCCATGAGTCAAGCGGGGGCGCAAAGCCAGTCCCTTGAAATAAGTACACCGAATCATGGCCGACAGAGACGAGACAGGCCGCCCGAATCTACCAGAACTTCATCTTAGAAGGGCTAAAGTGTCGGAGGCCGAGATGTGAGTAGCGCTCAACTTACGTGGAGGGCGGAAGCGTACCGAATGCGAGAGTACACCGCCACAAGCACGCCAACCGGCGCAAGCGTGAACGCAAGCAGACGTGCAATCCACCAGGTGTGCTCGGTCGCCCAGGAGGACCACGCGCCTCCGAGGTGGAAGGTGAGCATGAAGAAAAACAGGGTCAGGTAACCAACAGCCCTGCATGGTTCGTCGTAATGCATTATGTATGTGCAAGAGGCGAGAACACGCACCGATGATACTTCCACACAAGCTTCGCCTTCGGGTTACCACCGAAAAGCGCACCGTTGAGCCATACACTGCCACCACCGAGAATGAGTTGAACCGTCATGAGGATGAACGTAATAAGCCCAAATGTCTGCATATTATGTTTAGATAGCGGATATGACCACCAACGAGTGTGCTCACGCCATGCCATGTCGTGAAGTGCGCGCGCGAGGCCAAAATCTTATTGAAAAACATAGCGGCGTAGCCCAGGAAAGCGACAGGGAAGCCTGTGACAGCCATGGCGAGCTGGTGACGGGTTAGACCGGCTGCTTTGCTCTTCGCGTATGATGCCGGTTGTAGAGTGAGGATGCCTGAGCGGATTGAATCCAGTTGTGAATCAATTTCTCGTCCGCGGGGGGACTACGTACCATATGTGAAGAGGGCGACGGCAGCACTCTGCAGGAGAGGGTGCCAGGCAAACCAATAAAAGGAGGCGCCGCTTGCAAAAACCGCAATCCAGGTAGTCACAAGAAGGGTCTTGTGGGAGCTACTTCAATGCAAGGAAATGTGCAACATGTACATTACGACGCACCGCAACCGAAGCCTACGCGAAAAATTAAACAGCACTCGAGACCTGACGAGAGGTAGGCGTACCACAGCTACAACCTGAGCAATAGCGTCCCCACTTCTCCCCTCCGCGGGCTGAAACTGTTCCTGGAAGCTCATGTCTTCAGAGTCCTGTTGCAGTGATTCTTCGTTTGCCGTCAGAGCTTGGAGTTCTTCAGCGCTGTTCGAGACGCCTTCGTCCGCCAGTGGCTGTGATGATGTCCGACCGAACCACGTAGCGAAGCGGGCGGGCTGGGACATGTCGTCGTATGCGCTAGTTATTTTGTCTGCGTGAGAGACGCGGCCGCAGCGGTCATGGCGTCCGTGCGCGCCCGGTCGAGAGACGGGCGATACGAATGCCTTCGACGGTGAGAACGCGTCCCACCGCGCGACTCGTGCCGTGGGAAAGCGTCGAGTCCGGGTCTCCGGCATGTGTTTCTGCCCCATCGACGGCGGTTAGGCACCGGTGATGGCCGCTTAGATCGGGCGGGCGCTACCCCGCATTCACCTCCTCGGTGGCAGGCTCGCTCGCCACAGCTTCCGTCAGACTACCATGAGACCGACCATTCGCCTACTCAACGCCGCTACTCATGCTCATGGTGCCGCAAGGGCACACACAACGGGCTTTATAGGCCTTGGAAGAATGGGTTATGAGATGGCCTTTAACCTCTTCTCACGCACACTGGTTGAGAGCGGGGGATCCGCACGCTTTGTTGTCTGCGATGCGCGCGAGGAAAGCTCGTCCGTGTTTGTCAAGAACTTTCACGGGCACTTCCCAGGGGCGAAGATTGATATGGTGACTTCCCCCGCAGAGTGAGTAGCCACGTCAACCCGTTACCCTACGGTGCTCATGGAAGACAAGCGTCGTGGCTGCGTCGCAGACAGTGGTCACCATGCTGCCTTCCTCGCCGCATGTGCGACAGGTCTATACGACAGAGTCCAGAGGCATCATCCCTGGCCTTCAGGCTCTGTCACCAGAGGACCGAACCGCAACGTTCTGCATCGACTCCACGACCCTGGACGTCGCAGTAGCACGATCTGTCACGGGGGACGTCTTTAATACTGGCGCGACCATGGTCGACGCGCCGGTGAGCGGAGGCGTCGCGGGTGCGAAAGCAGGCACGCTGAGTTTTCTCGTCGGCGGCCCCGACGAAGGGTTCCAGCGAGCCTCGCCTATATTGGCGCACATGGGCAAGAAGATTATTCACTGCGGGCCCAGCGGCGCAGGCCTCGCGGCGAAGATATGCAACAACATGGTCCTCGGCGTGCAGCAGATCGTCGTCGCAGAGGCCATGCTGCTGGGCCAGAAACTCGGCCTCGATCCTGCTGTGCTTGCGGGCGTTATCAATAGCGCGACTGGCGCATGCTGGGCCAGCTCGGTGAACAACCCAGTTCCCGGTGCGCTGCCGGACAAGGAGCCGCCGTGCACGCGCGATTATGAGGGCGGCTTCGCGACGAGTCTCATGCTGAAGGTGTGTCCACCATGACATATGCTTGGGCGTTGCCTGGCTAAACCTCGCTGGAACAGGACATGGGTCTTGCAACCGAGGCGGGGGAGAGTAGCGGGAGCCCGCTACCGCTTGGGGAGGCAGCGGCGCAGCTGTACACGAAGATCATCGAAACCGAGCCTGAGCTCGCGACCAAGGATTTTTCGAGCGTGTACAAGTATCTGCAGAAGCTCCAACAATGAGTACATAGCATCGTTGTGAGGAACCATGTAAACTGCTTCTATGGCGGATAGTGTAAGGTTAAGGTTGCATTGCCACTGAGGTGAATCCATCCTCGATGTGAAGCGCCGAAGTGCCACTGCTACTTCCTCAAAATTTACGCTGCGGCGACCTGCTCGACGTTGGTAGCCTTGCCCTCCGACGCTCTCCTCGCTGCCGCCGACAACGACCGACGCGCCGACGCGAGTGAGCCCCTGATCGAGCCTCACGACGACCAAGCTACCAATTACGGTATAGCTCGCCTCATTTCGCTTCCGTCGTAATCCATCTCTCCGCGATCTCGCTAAATCGTCCGCCATCTTGCAAGCCGTCAACGCACACATCCTGCTACTCTCCTCCTCCTCCTCCCACCATGTCCGCAAAACCGTCCGCCATTATCTTCGGTGAGTCCCCCTCGTCGTCGTGTGCAGCGTGTCGTGGCGGTGCTCATCGCCTGCGCGTGTTATTAGGCGGGTTGAACACCTGCTCGCGGGCCCTTGCCGCACTCCTTGTGCCCATAGAAGGCGAGCCATTGGTCTCGGTGCGTCCCGTCCCTTCTGTGTATTCGCGCATACCCCTAACGTCCCCCAAAGCACCTCCGTATAGTAGACAAGTTCTCCGTCTCTCCCCCTACTACGTACGCCCATCTTGATCTGCGTTGCGCTGCTACGCGCGACCCACGACTGATAACTGAGATCGGGACCACAGATACATCGGAAGCGAGTTCCCCAAGGTCCTAGAGAAACCCAACGTCGAGTACCTACAAGTTAACTTGACCGTCCCCTGTGCGTACTGCGACGATCAACTGCCCCTTAGTGCACTCGACTGACAGGTGCCTTCATTTCCGACACAGCGAAAGTTGCACCGTGTTTCGAGCCGCCAGCGGGCCAGGAGGCGTATTCCATCGTGTTTGATCTCACAGGAGAGCTTCAGTGGGATCGGTCAGATGAGGTTAGTCTCTTTCGTCGACTGTTGGGGCTCAGCGGAACCGCGTCGGGCTCACTCCGCGCGCACAAACAGGTCCAGATCAAGTTCACGTTCAGTACCGCGCGGCACATTGCGCTCGAGGCGGCGAAGCATGGTGTCCGCGCGTACGTGCGCCTCCAGCTGCCGTTCTACGAGTGCAAGGAGAAGGGCACCCACGACGAAAAGGAGGATGTAAAGCCCGACGGCGTCAGGGGTTTCTGGTGGCACGAGACGCTGAGGATGCTAGCCTCGATCCCGGAGTAAGTATCAGCTCCAGGCTCGTGCGCGCCGATAGCTCATACCGCTGTTTCAGCCTGAACCTCGTGATTGTTCGACCCGGCATGGTGTATGGGCCTTACGTTGACTATGGTGGTAAGCATGTATCGAGTATATGCGCGCGCTCGATCTCTAACGGCTCCGCGCAGTGGTTATCCGGTTTATGGCTGTGGCTGCGACATACGGGTACATTAAGCAACCAATGAAGGGCCTGTACGTCTTGTCTGCCTTTTCTTAGCACATTGTAGCTGACTAGCCGACGCAGCTGGGGACCGGGCAAGCACCCAACTAACACAGTTCATGTAGATGACGTCGTGGGTGCAATGTGGGCCGTTGCGCAGTGGATGGGTCAAATCGGACGAAAAGAGGCAAACTCAATTGCCGGCGAAGAGATTGTGTATAAGGCGGAGAAAAACAAGACCACGACTGAAGGCATGGCACCGCCAGACCAGAAATGCATCGCTCCCCTGTTCAATATCGTGAGTGCCAGCTAAAGCCGCATTCACTCGCGAATACTGAGATACCACGCAGGTGGACGACAGCCACGTCTCGATGTTAGCCCTTGGTAATACTGCCACCTCCTTGTTCGACACATCATTCGAGTTCCATAATTTTATTGTCAACGCACTCAGCGCAGTGAGCCTCATATATTCCTGTACACGTAATTTCTGTCTCCTGACAACCTCAATTTTGCAGTGGAAACTTGAAGACAACGTCGAGGAGATCAACGAAAGCCATGTGGTCAACTGGACCGAGATGCTTGCCAAGTCGGACCCACCGGTGACAAAGATCGTTTACAACGCATACATGGACCTGGACCACCTGAAGAAACACGTCGTCGCTTTCAACGCACAGAAGATCAAGGAGGTCGTCGGCTACCAGCTGCGCCGCCCGCAGATTAATCAAGAGACGTTGCAGGAGATCATCGACAAGCTCAAGGCGGAGGGTACCTGGCCCAACCTGTAACGGCCCGCTCAATCTCACACCGGAAACGACTTGTCTAATGACCCGTGTATTTCTCGCTCTTCTCTCTCTTTTGGATGGAGGATGGTAATGATGAAAGTTATCGGAGCACTCGCTAACCGTAGCTACTACTTTTATAAGTCGCCCACGCCTAATACTTAATTTCCCCCCTGTTGTCACTCCCCCCCTCTCCCCCTCATTTGCATGGCTGCTTGTTTCTTCTTATTTCCCTCATGCTATCTGTATCGCGGCTCGCGTACTTACTTGTTTGTGTGCCGTGTAACTTAATGTGCTGACCGGACTGTACTGTCTCATTTGGCTGGGTATTTGTCTCGGTAATGGATAGCAAATAGGCCTCGAAGAGTACATAAATTACGACTAACGATTCACGAATAACGATACGATTTTTTGCAACGAACGAACGAGAAGTCCAGATGTCGATGAGCAGTTCAATTGTGAGAGGTATTTTAGACTTGCGGTGCCTCTGTAGGCACGGCGGTGTTTGGTGGCATCGCAGGTGGCGATGGGGGTAAGACGTCGGCCAGGAAACCGGGGAGGAACCGCTCGATGCGCTCGTGCGTCGCGGCCCAGAGCCGCATCTGGCGGTCGTCACGGGGGTCGTCACCGCTCGCCGGCGGGGAGACGAGCGACCCTGTCGCGTTCATCACGAGCACAACGTTCTTCAGAGACTCGGGGATGGCCTCGTGCTGCAACAGGGAGATGAGCGCGCGTGCTGCAGCTCAGGGAGCGTGAGCACTTACCAGTTGGTCGCGACGATCGATGTTCATGAGACGGTCGAGTAGGTCGAGAACTTGGATCCACAGCACGCGGATATCAGCCTGCAGACCTTCCCGTGCTTCGAGATGCATAAAGGCCTTGCACAGGAGGGCCGAGGCACGCATACGCGTCTCTGGCATTCCCATCGGGTCCCTGAGGAAGACTTGGGGCTTCAGTAGCTCATCGAGAAGTGGGAAGATGATGCGGTTGAAGAGCTCGTCGACTTGGTTCTGATCGTCTGGGTTCAGCAAGATATGTGGACCGAGGATAATGCGCTGGAGGTTGGCGATGGCAGCTTGTCGAACTTCACGTGACGTGTTTGAAGACTGACGGGCCAGGGAGGAGAGCAGGGGGAGGCATAGCTGCTTCCAAGCTTCAAATCACGTTAGTCGAGGCGATCGCTAATACTGGCTGAACTCACAGATTAGGTCGCCCGTCTTGCCCAGTGCCACCCAACATCCTCTTAGGTTGTATAGCATGTCAATAGCTTTACGACCTCTTTCGACGATCGGCGAACTGCAGAGATGGGTTAGTTAAGCCTTTGAAATTCACAATATGCTCCGACAACTCACTTGCTCGAATTCAAGAGTTGAGTACGACGTCCCTGCTGCTGAGCTTCGGTCGCTAGACTAGCCGCTGTTGCATACTCGTCCACCACAGTCACTAGCCCCGCGAAATTATCGACCGATATGCGACTTTCAGTGCCATCGGTAACAAGGGACTGCACCAGATCGAAGGTTTGACGGGATGCCTCTGGATGATGAATGGTGGATCTCATCAGCGCGAAGACAATGTGCCATTCTGTCTGGGAGTGGATTATGTCCCCATGCTTTGAAAGGATCAGAGCCAAGCCCGCTGCAATTTGCTCGGCCACTGAGTTTGCGATGATCGGTGGTAGACCCGCAAGGAGGTCGAGGGAAACGTATACTTGATCCCGGAGGGAGGGCTATTGTGAGTAAACGAAAATGAGAGGATTAAAATGCGCGTTAGGTAAGGACTACATACCCTCTGCGCCAAAATCAAACATATTCTCAGCAGACTGACTACCGCCCGCTCGATGAGTAAAATGCTATACTGAGTTGGGGTTGCTAATAGCGCCGACAGGTGCTCGAAGACGACAGGCCTGGAAGAATATTGATCACGAGTAAGTGGTGATCTCACATGAAACTCACCACGTATCCTCGATATACTGAGAGGTATGACAGCTGATGCTGACCATCGCCTCAAGGAGGAAAATAGAAACAGGATCATACGGTAGGCTGAACGACTCATCATCCGCCGTTTCATATCCTGGCTCGTGAGCGTCTTGCCTGAGCTTTGCAACTGTCCTCTCGTGGGCCAGAGCCTCCAAGGCACGGACAGCAGCCACAAGAGCTTCGGGATCCAGCTGCCTGTGGGGAATAAGACACAAAACGAGCGCATAGAAGTTCGTACTTACATGATCTGCCCGTAGAGTTCGTCGAACCTACATGCGGTTATGCAGTCTACGGTGCACAGTGTATTCTCTACATCGGCTTCCGTCGCATCAGGTACCGCGCCTTCAGCATTAGAATTATATGGGGTCATCAGATACGATGAAAGAGCGGAAAGTAGACCGTCTGATCTGGGGGCAGGCCGTGTAGGCTGACTCCTGCGCAATGGAATAGACGATACGCCGCCCAAAAAGTCTTCCATCTGAAGCATCCTTGTG
Source organism: Phlebiopsis gigantea 11061_1 CR5-6 (assembly GCA_000832265.1). Taxonomy (NCBI): domain Eukaryota; kingdom Fungi; phylum Basidiomycota; class Agaricomycetes; order Polyporales; family Phanerochaetaceae; genus Phlebiopsis; species Phlebiopsis gigantea. Next base: position 46,101 of record KN840468.1, on the reverse strand, counting down.
GGCAGTAGAGAGTGGAAGAAGAGGTTCTCAAACATTTCGAATATCTGTGCAATTTACCGATGAGTATTATAAGCAAAGAATTTCGGGCGTTCAAGCAAATATACCTGGGTCCAACCCTCGCGCAGAGCATTGCCGTTGCCGTTGACAATATTAAACAAGACTACAGCGGCGAGCTGGCCCTTGAAGTTGGTGCCAAACTTGACTGAGAGTGTCGACACAGTTATTGGCTGATTTTCGACCTCCACGACAGGGAAGTTAGGGACCTGCGAAGGCAATGAATCCGACAGGAGGCCAGTTGCCTGGGAAAGAGAGACGACGACATAGTCGAACACGTCTGGAAGCTGGAAGTGCCTAGCTAGTGTTGCGCATTGTCGGAACCCGGTAATGGCCCGCTCTATAACATAATCGTCGTCGAACGAAATGAATGCAAACGCGATAGCGGAGACCAAGGGCTTCCAAACGATCTTGAACATGTCGCTGTCAAATAGTGAGGTGTTGCATGTCATCAGATTCCCTGCAGGCATATTTATGAATGATCACCCCGACGAATGGGCACAAGAGTCATACCGGCCTTCCGAGCCCGAGTAAGTAGCTCCTTCCATGCATATTCGAAACCTAGTTGGCCGCTGTGCTCCTCCGGCATGACTATCTCTCTCTTGCGGATAGATTCATATATATCGAGCTGTTGCGCGTCACCTAATCTGCCACGTGTATACGAGAACACAAGACCTTACAAGGTACCCGGCAGAAAAGTCGGATCCGTCGTTGACACCACGGAGATTGCGCATATAGTCCTCAATAGTCATTCGTTTCTGCCCATTAGAATTATAAGCCAATGGGTGTGAAATATGGCATAGCGTACATACCCGGATTTGAGGATTGTGAAGATCCGTGTTAAGCATGATGATCGAGTAAGCCAGCACATAAACGGCATCTTGAGACTTAACCTCCACTGTAAGACGTGAGAATACAGTCCGTAGCAAATTCGGACCTCTTCGTACCCGGATCAGAAGCAAAATATGCCTCCGCGAACGTCTCTGTGATCCGGTTAATTTGTTGAGATTCGCCAGGAAGACGGAAGGTTTCTAGAAGTTCTCTCATTGCATCCGCGACCGATTTCTAGGGGAGGGATGTGGGGAATCTGTTTAATTTGTAAGAGTCTATCTGAGTTCCTCACCTTTCTGAAATCGAATAAGCTAATAAAAGCTTTTAGCAAGTCGATATTGTCAGGCCTGGAAATGAAATCTCCTAGAAGACGTTTGTCGAGGCTAGTGCAGGTTTTGAGAAATACTGCTAGGCTATGTGCGCGAGGCTCATCGGGATCCGAGTAGATGAGCTTGTTCTCTTCCAAAAACGATAGACCTGCTTTCGGTTTGGTGTTGAACCTAGATGCGCCCGTCAAAACCAGCTTCTTCTGAGCCTTCTCTTGGCGCAAGCTATCCGGTGAAACATAATTCTGGGCAGGTGGTGTGATGATTACTCCGGTTTCTATCATGAATACCAGTGATAACATACTTGCGGCCAAGCATCCACTTGCTACGAAACTTCCCATGAGTCAATATTCTTCAAAGGTGACCGAATCACTGACCCCTTCTGCTCTCGCCGTCACGTAGTTCACGAATGCAAGCAAGAGATCGAGACAAAGATATTGTGAGGTCTGAGGCGGCATATCTTGACCATTGCCGTACTGCAATGGGTACAGACCCTAAAATGATGTTCAGAAAATCACGAAGGCCCAGACTGCATACGATGTAAGTACCTTCGTTGCGAAGTCGATCAACTTCTCGAACATGTTCTCGCAGTTCATATCGCAATCGTAATTTGTATAGAGGTCGACCATGAAGCTGGGATGTCGGGAGATTAGACCAAGGGTTTCCAGCAGGAGCTCGCGGGTGTCTCCCCGAGCTGGTGCAGCCAATATCCGTGGAGTGGGTGGCGCCTTGTCAACGTCCGCTTCAACAGCCGGCCCGAGACGAGGTGTGCCCGCATTCGGGGTACCAGGACGCGGGGATACTCCAGCCTTGGTCAACTGCGTCTTGACAGGTTGCTGGGGCGCTAGCCTATCGATGGTGAAAGCCAGAAACAGTTCTTGCTGCAACTTCAGTTCGCGTCGCATGGTTTCGAACATGGTGGAGATGGTGCGTAGGGTTGTCTGAAGCACCGGGGGGTTGTCGGACCTCGCGAGTTGGAAGAGGTACTTGCAACCGTGATCGAATACGAGGGCGGACAGAGATGGGTAGTCGCAAATCCTCGATCCAGCGACTTCGAACGCGACGTTCAAAATTCGAAGGGCAGTGAGACGCGTAGAATCCGTATGCGCTTGGTCCGTTGGGTCCAGAATGTTGATGAGTACACGTAAAAGCTCTAGAACGGAAGGTAGTCCATCTATCTCTTCGTCTTAGCTCTGAGGGATGCACAAATCGCTCGCATTTACGTACATCTTGTTTGCGACCGGCTGGACAGGATGGATGATTCGGGTTCAGCTGCAGGCGGGACATCATCCAAGGTCTCGACTGTCTCCTCTGATGTATCAGGCGCAGCCACAGTTAATTCTGTTGGCTGGGATGATACGTTCATCTTGCCCTCTAGCTCTTGACTGTCGTTATCTGCCAGCTTCTGTTCTTCCTCGATGGGTTCGAGCGCATACAGGCGAATGAACGCGGTTTTCACAAGGGCATGCATCGTGGATTCGGCAGAGCGTCTTAGCATTTCTTTGTAAATCATACTTCGAGTAAGTACATAATGTCCCGTCTTTGGCAGGTGGCGAGATAACCCACCACTTAGCCGCATCTGGCAACATGTTGTCAGAACCGTCTCCAACATCTCGCACACCTCGATGTCCCCCAGGCTGTCCCCCACATCACCGCACATACAATCTTGAATGACCGTCATAATTTTGAGCAGCGTGACTTCATCTCCAGACGAGTCGCTGGCTTCGAACTTGCAGCGAGAGACCGCATTGCTCAGTTCACTTAGGCACGCGCCCAAAGATATCGCGTCTTGACATATGAGGCCGCACTGGAAGAAGCTATGGAGCGCGGTGAGAGCAGCAGAGGTGATCGGTCCTGTCGATAGTGGTGATCGTATAATCGCGAAGAAGGGACCCAAAAGGGTGGTCAAGGGTAGCAATCGAATATCTGGTGCAATAATGAGTGGAACACACTCGGTACTTCTAAACTACGCGTCATGGCGCACCTTCTATGTCCTTGACTAGACGGCGCAGCTCTTGGAATCCTCGCATGAGCTCCTGTTCGTTGCTTCCTCTGTCCGACACATGAGGCGAAGTATATGGCCTAGTCCTTCGTAGTCCGAGACTTGTTGCCAGAGCAGAATCTCCCGTATTGCCAAACGTATTGGTTGACATTGCCCATCTAGAATTCTTGCGCATGACAGAGGTAACGGAGAGTATCTCAGACAAGAGGATGTGCTTGAGGGATACGGAGGGGGCAAACAACGGCCCCGTCAAAGGATTTGATGGAGACATGGTGGTCAAGACACGAGAAGTCACTGACGAGCCGAGGCCGTCACTCTCGCGAAGGGAAAACGTGTCATTAAGCGCCGAGTCGCTTTGTTAGGATCACAAGCCCTTGCCAAACAAACTCCCAATTCGGACACACAGCGTAAACCCAAGATGAAGTCCGACAATTCAAATGATACTCGTGATAATACATGAACAGCGTCAAGAGGATATCTACTGCGTTGGAGGGTCCACTCGCTGTGTCATAGCAGCTTGGTTTGCCGCGGTGGCCGCCAGTCTTGACCGCTTCCTTTCGGCCTCTGGGGGGCCCGGGGAGATGAGTATGATGAAATATATCATAGTTATAACGTGTGCACGTACCAGCTTCCTTCTCGCGCTCAATCTCTTGTACAATGGCCTCAATCTGAGAGAGCTCGAGACTCTGTGCTGCGTTTTAGCACACGGTGATAGAACAAGGCTAGGCCGACAGCGTACTGTAATTTTGCCGTAACTCTCCATCACACTGATCTCGATGTTCTTCGCGCCCGTCTGGACAACCTCTAGTAGACTCTTCACAGTCAGCTTGATTGCATCGTCGCGACTCAAGTCATCTTTGTGGTTCTTCTCCAAGAACTCGCGCACCGTCTTCGAAGAGCGACCGATAGCGTTAGCCTGCGTTCGACTTGATGTCAATTATAACTTAAAAAAAGATAATGGGTCAACGCACCTTCCATTCACTGTAGATGCCTCCCGGCTCGGTCTGGTACAGCTTCGGCTTGGTGTCGTGTGGGTCAAAGCCGACAATGAGGGTCGCAATTCCGAACGGGCGAACACCTCCGGATTGTGTGTATTTCTGAGATGGAGATGAGAAGGTGAGAGGGACCTGAGCAATGGACCTTACCTGCTGAATAGTGGCAATATGTCTTGTTATGTATTCAACCGTAACAGGATCCTCAACGGTCAAACGGTGGCTTTGGCATTCTACTCGTGCGCGATCGATCAATACGCGTCCGTCGGCGGTTAAACCTATGGTGAACGAGGACTTGAATAGATCTGCGCGTTATATCATTTTTAGTACTCACCTGCAAAGGCCAAGCAGATATGGTCGTCGAGCATGACAACCTTACGAACGGTTCGGGGGTCTTGTAGTTGGAGGACGGATTTCTTCTCTACGCCAAGGACGACGACATCTTTGCCACGGACTCCCACCTGTAGCGGGTATGGTTATGAGGAGGATTGTGTACCAGAGAAAGAGCACGTACTGCACACGTTCCACGTCTGACCGCTTCGGACGCATACTCAACCTAAGCGCGACTTGAATGACGCGCCATAAGTGAAGGTGTCCATACATGCGTACCTGGAACAAGTGGCCGTCCGGAGAGAAGACGGTAAGAGCTACGTAGACGTTAGCACTAGTTTATTTCGTAGTGGGTGGCCATTCAGAAATGCGTACCGCGATCATAAGAGCCAGACATATTGCAATGAAGGAGATGAAAGAGGGACTACGTCTGCGAAGACGCGCGTCGAGGCTTGAGCTTGCGTCGCCTGGGCCACGTGCGACGTTCCTAATGATCTCGCGTGGCTCTCACGTGGCATGTGCGTATCAAGTCCGAGGCCGATCAAGCTGTCCAACTCCTCCACCTCTCTCGCACTTTGTAAGGTGCCCTCACAGCGACATCCCTGAGTCACAAGCTTAGACTCACAGTGTGACTATGACACCCACCGGCTCTCAAGCTAGCGACGACATCGAGTTTCTTTATGAACGGCGGTATGTCATGATCGGTCATTCTACATCAAGCATTCATGGCTGAATTACGCCGAGGGTAGAGCGACAAAGTTACACTGCCAGATATGTGCCGTAGATTTGGTCAAGCTCACTGAAGAGCAAAAGATCAAGCACTATGACAACCATTTCTCCGAGCAACCTCAAGGTTCGCTCGACTCCATTACTTCACTGTGGCCCACTAGACATGCTCTTGCAACTTTAGCCTCCACATCATCGTTGAAGCCCCGATTAAACAACATGCCTCCGCGCTCTACCTTTTCGCCCCTGAAACGCAAGAGAGGCGACTCTGGTCCAGAGGAAGTATTTTGGCACTCTGGAAGATCAGACCCACCGCCAAGTAACTTTACGCCTGGTACGCCCCCATATAAATATGTCATGGGATGAAAATGAATCAACTTTGTTAGGCCTCATTCCCGTCCTCAAGAAAGCTCTCATGAAAGCGCATTCAAAGAATCAGATAGAGAAGGCATACTTGTGCTCGGATGTGGCCGTACATGTGGGTACGGAAAGTTGGGACAGAGGGTGGGGTTGTGGGTAAGTCATATCAACCGATTCACGGCCGTTACTCACGTACCCCAGATATCGCAATTTCTTGATGTCAAGTTCAGCACTCATGGGCCAGCAGTCACAGCCGCTGTACTTTCCCTTGCTAGATGACCCTCTGCCTCCTGGTGTGCGAAATTTACAGCGTTGGATAGAAGATGCGTGGGCCGAAGGTACGTGGGCAATCTCCTGCGGATCCCATTGTATTCACCGTGCGTCGTAAGGCTACGACGACGAAGGTGCTCAACAACTCAAACATAGCTTGTTCGGCACAACCAAGTGGATTGGGACTGCTGGCAAGTACCTGTCGGGCACTTGTTTCAATTTTACGACTGACATTCAACAGAGTTATATGTTGCCCTCACTTCTCGCGGTATCCCGTGCGTACGGTGTTGTACTACGGCGGGCTTGCTGAGCTGATGAGTACCCAGTGCGCAGCTGGTAGACTTCGTTCTGCAGCAGAAAGGCAAGCAGTTTTACAGCAATTTAACGTGCCCCATCTAAGCATATACCCAGGCACCGATGCGCTACTTCGATGGATCGTGGACTACTTCACTCAAGATGCGCCGAAGCAGGGTAACATTAATGATGCGCTGCGCGCAGCATCACCTGTGGTCATCACGGACAAGATGCCCATCGTCCTACAGCATGCTGGCCATTCGAGGACCGTCATCGGATACGAACGTCATCAAGGGAAGATTACACTGCTGATGTTCGATCCGGGAAGGTAGTGTACAACGTATGTACACGTTCGCCTCCGTCACTCATACAAATCGCTAGACGTGTCCCCTCAGATATTCGCGAACTAGCTCTCGCGTCGACGGCATCCGAAGGAGGATCGTCGTCTTACTCTCCTCGAAAATCCCATGCATCACCGAAGAAAGTATTACAGCGTATCCTTCATCCTCAGAGTTCTGGAAATACCTTACAAAGCAAAAACAAGGCCAAACGCTTACGTGCTGGAGATGAGGTTATCATTCTCGACTCTGATTCCGATTGCGACGACTCTGGCTCTAGCCGAAAGCCAGCGAGCCCACCACCGGAGATTAAACCGTCGAAGATATTGAATGTCTTTCGAGTCTCCCCGTCCAACATCGCGTGAGTCCTGGTCACTTGAACACTCCTTAAGCCGAACTGACGACCCTCTTCGCAGTAGGAAGGACAAGTATCAGATCTTGTACTTCCCCATGACCGCACCGCTTACGGACGAAGAACGGCACCAACGGAAAGTTGTCACAAGCAAAAAGGTCTCATAGTATTTTACTCATGTCTTTACCTGAGCACACTCTGGTCTCTCTCATTTTGGGACTCGCGCACTTCGGACCGTATAACTTATACCGCGTATCTATCGACTTGTCACCGTATCCTCAACGTAATGTTTTGCAGAATGCAAGAGAATAGCTAGATTGTAGGTGGAGGTATATGAGTCTAATAGTAACTGCTGCAGGTCAGGGACTAAGGCTATGCATTACCCATGACGACATCGGGGTCGTCAGACGTAGAGGTCTGAACCGCGGGGTCGGCCGTAGCGTGTAAGCCTTGCAGAGGTGCCAAGTCGAGACCTGCCACAGCAAACCGGATCGCTCTCTCCCATGCCTGTTCAACACGGTAACCTCCCGCTCGCATGATGCCCTCGCGATCTCGCCTCACAGCCTCGCTGACAGGATCGTCGTAGGTGTCCTGCAGCGTGAACCTGTCTTCGTAAGCATACCAGTCGTCCTGTATGGGCACATGCGGCACGTCCGGAACCACGACCCCCTTTGCGCGGCTCCGGAGGAGCTTCGACGAAGATGGGAAAGAACTCGTGGCCGCGCGCGCCGACGCCCGTTTCTGCGCCTCCGCTTTCGATTTTGCAACGAGCTGAGCCGCGTCTTTCGTGCTCGTCTCGAGCTTGTCGATGAGCTCTTGCCGGCCTTTCTCGCGCTCTTCGCGCTCCTCTTCTTCGAGCCGTCGCAGCTCCATCGCCCGCTGTTCTCGCTCTTGGCGCTCGGCCTCCTCGTGTTCCCTGAGATATTGAGCGTATTCCTCTTCGCGCTGAACATTGAGTTCGATCAGCGCAGCATTTTCCTGTTTATATTTGGCTATGCGGGCCTCGGTCTGCGGCACGTCGATGTCATTGATAAGATTAAAAGCTATGACCGTATCAGACAGAAGATGCATCCCTAAGCCCGTAACATACCGATATCCTCGACCTCTTCGAGGTAGTCATTATATGAATGTAAGTCGACGAAATCTTCCAAACGTTTGTTGAAGCTTGAGATGATGAGTAAGTAAATCGAACGGAGTTGCGGATGCTTACTCTTTGGCTATACGCCGACGGATAGCCACCTCCTTTTCGACGCCGAGGTCCTCGAAGGTTTGTGGCGTGAACGCCAGCTTGCGCAAGGTCCTATTGCATATGGGACATGGTGCGGGGCCCAGGGTAAATAGGCGATCGATGCACGACTCGCACCTATAATATATGAGACCATCACGCTGCGCACATGCTTATGCTGCAACATACATTTTATGGTAGCACGCACTCACGAGGAGACGTAATTTGGGATTCAGATATCGATCTGACTTGCACACAGGACATTGGTCATCCATGGACTTGTAAATTATGAGCTATATCCTACATGCTTCCGGCCTGAGTTATCACTTACGAAGTATTCTGATGTCCTTCCTGACGGATCCTTGACACCTCCACCAAATATTGTGGACGACGTACTCTGAACCTGGGGATTGTTCGTCCTTGCGTTAGCAGAGGAGCCATTTCCACCTCTTCGAATGGTAGTCCCACGGAGCCAGCTGCTGCCATTCCTGCTGGCCATGGTGGTCAATGCACAAGCTGTATACAGGTTCGGCGTCTCCCCGCACGGCGGTTCAGGGCGCTTCAAGCTAGGAGATGACTGGGACACAGTGCGTCAGCGTGTACAGCTTGCTAAGGCTGCTTACAAGAATTACAAAGTTACTGTTCCTCTCTGGTACTTATACTGGACGTGCACAGCGACTATGCTATATTGCATACTCCAGTCAACCTGGCCTCCAAGGCATACTATTTCCTGGCTCTGCTAGCCGTCACCGTGGCGTGGCAACTCTTTCGCAGCAGTTTACCCTTTCTCTCGTCTGTAGCAGTCACGAACAGCCCGAGCCCGATGTCACTGCCCAAGACGCGCGACGAATGGCTTCAGGCCCTTGACGCACTCCCCGAGAACCCGCCCAAGATCCCCGCGTTCTTCTTCGGACATGGCTCCCCCATGCTGATAACCCCGGACTCCGATGCTCGGTCGCCTATGCAGTCGGTCATGAAGTTTACAGGCCCTAAAGGGCCACTGGCGACATTCCTACAAGACTTCGGCCCGACGTTACTGAGCAAGTACAAGCCGCGGGCTATAGTTGTTTTTAGTGCGCACTGGGATACCACCGGGGAACAACTGGGTTAGTGTCCCCCGACTGACGTTTTAGACATGCTCATCGCCACCTTCTTGAACAGTTTCGGATTACGGAGACGAAAATCCCCTCTTTTATGACTACTATGGGTTTCAGCCGGAGCTCTACCAGGTCAAGTTCAAGTCGCGAGGCGACCACGCAGTTTCACAAAGAGTTGTGGAACTGCTTGCATCCGTACGCCGAATCTCCCGCTGTCCTTTGTTCAAACGCTGACGGCTGTGCAGGCGGGCATACTTGCTCGGACATCTTCGAAGCTAGAGCCCCGTGGTCCAGATGGCCTCGGGAAGCTCGCCGCTGGTCTTGATCATGGCGTGTTTGTACCTTTCAAGGTCATGTTCGGGGAAGAATTCATGGAGGTACCGATCGTCGAGGTTTCCATCGATGGTAGCCTGGATTCTGCCAAGAACTGGGCACTTGGCAAGGCCGTCAGCAAGCTGAGGTAGGTCGCAAAACTCTCCGTCGCGAGAGGCTGCGCTCAGCGACCACATAGGGAAGAGCAGATCCTTGTCCTGTCGGGCGGCCTCACTATCCACAATCTTCGCGATTTCTCAGCGTTTGCTGAAGACTCCGCCCTGCCACAATACCGCGCATTTGATAACGCCATACTCGACGCTGTCGCGAAAAGTGATGTGAGTTGGACAGTTCCTGGTAGACATGACTGCCCGTTGACTGATGGGATCGTTTCCAGCCCGCTGACCGTAAGGCGGCCATGTTCAACCTCACGCGGCATCCTGGATTCCGTCTGGCACATCCGCACCCGGACCACTTTGTTCCCATTTACATTGCTGCTGGTGCGGGCGAGGAGGGCGAGGTTCGGGTGATCAGTGCGATTCATGGTGCTCCCACGATCGCGTTCGGTTTGTAACGTAGCAGCCGTCGTCAATGTCTGGGCCAATTTAACTGAGTTCAAGGCGTGCGCTTCCACGACCGGGTGCCCCGAACGATGACTGGGTTCAAAGTTCATGAATAGAGCCACGTGGAGGGCGTGGAGGCGTCTAAGAGGACTTGCTTAAGGCAGGCTGTGGTCGCTCGGTCATCCTCCCCTGATCTGTAGCCTACTCTCTGCCGTGTTCGCGCAGTGCGCATGTCTGGCAAAGGCATCATCAGGTAGGGCTCGCCAGCTCTGAGTCAAAGCTGTGCTGATCATCGCGTCCGACAGTGGTCCCGCCTGATATAAACCTACGTCTCCTCCTTTGTCTCTCGAAAGGTTCCCTGGGCCCCTACCCCCGCCTCCCGTCTTTAGTCGCTTGAGTCCTGCGCAGCGCTATCGTATCGTCCGTATAATCTCTATTTGGTGAGTGATCGGCTCACCATGACATGGGGAAGGCTCGGTTAACGCGTTGTGCGGCGTGCCCAGTTTCGCAAGCTCTATCTGCTGCAAACGCCAGTAAAATCACAAACTGAAACGATATGCAGAGATCGACATTCCCGCAGTTCCGATCCACCTCGCTCCCCAACTCAACTCTGCAACTCATCACTTGCCCAGCCCCTTCTCCCTCAGCGCGGGAACAGCTCAGTCATATGGCCGTTGAGGGGCCGATGACACCACCCCTATCACCCGGGAATAGCGAGCGTGGCGAACTACTACTACCTGATCCTATGCAGGGCATCGACCAACGGCCTCGTCTCTCCACCGAAGCCACAGCCGTCGCACAGAGCCGACAGTTGGCCCAGGCAGAAGCCAATATGGAAGTTGACCAGCCTGCCGCATCGTCCGCCCGACCACCTGTACGGCACCTGGAAGACGAGCAATCCCATGTTCACCGCAGCGGTTCTCTGCGTCTGACGGATTTTGAGGTCAAGGGAACCCTTGGTGCGTCGTGAAAACATAGGCTTCTCTTCGGCATACTTAGCGATGCACGTAGGGACTGGCACTTTTGGTAGAGTGCTTCTTGTCCGTCTACGCGGATCCGCGCCACCCTCCTCGCAAAACTGCTTTGCTATGAAAGTTCTCAGGAAGACCGAAATCGTCCGCCTACGGCAGGTCGAACATGTCAACGCGGAGCGTTACATTCTTTCGCGCGTGCGACACCCTTTTGTTGTGGATCTCTACGCCACATTCCAAGACAGCCTCAACATCTATATGCTCCTCTCGTATGTCCCGGGCGGAGAGCTCTTCACGCATCTCCGACGGGCCCAGCGGTTCACCCCCGACGTCACTCGTTTCTACTTGGCCAACATCATCCTGGCTCTAAAATACCTACACTCTTTCAACATCATCTATCGCGACCTGAAGCCAGAGAACCTCTTGCTTGACTCGCGCGGCTACCTTAGGCTCACAGACTTTGGATTCGCGAAGATAGTCGACGATCGTACCTGGACGCTGTGCGGCACTCCGGAGTACCTGGCTCCAGAAATTATACAATCCGACGGCCATGGCAAAGCCGCCGACTGGTGGGCCTGCGGCATTCTCGCGTATGAAATGATGGTCGGCTACCCACCGTTCTTCGACGAGACCGCGTACGGCATCTACGAGAAGATTCTCAAGGGCAAGATTCACTGGCCGAAGGACATGGACCGACTGTCTCGTGATATTGTCAAGGCGTTCTTGCACCCCGATCGTTCGAAGAGGTTGGGCAACCTGATCGGAGGTGCTCAAGATGTCCTCGATCACCCCTGGTTCCGAGGTGTGGATTGGGACGCTCTAGAGCGTCGAGAAATTAGGGTAAGGTTCATGCATAACGCAAAGATCACTGCTAACCCACGTGACAGGCACCCATCATCCCTCACGTAACCTCACTCGAGGACACCCGACACTTCTCCCGTTTGCCTCTTCCGCCGGCTGAAGAGATCCCCGGTCTCATCCGCGAAGAGAGGCCTAGGGAGCTACACCAACGTTTCGACCCGGTCGAATACCAATTCTTGGAGTTCTAACTGTGATACCGTACCCTCCTTCCTCTCTGTACGTAGGGCATCGTTCGAAGCCGCTGGCATTGATATTCACCATTGACCAAGGCTTGGGGCAGTTGTCTCCTGGACCGTGTAAGTTATAGTGCTCAAAGACGTTTCTTGATACTGTATGTTTTTCTTCACAAGTGTTCTTGATCATACCCTTGATTGTAGCCTTGCCGAACCCCCCTGCTGTATATATACTTCGTTCTCCGTCTTGACTTCCTTAGTACTCACGTTCTCTCGAGTTCGATACACACCCTACGCTTGCCTGATCGTATTTTCCTCTTTCGTCCGCTTCGCCGCTTTTACCGCCTTGCTTATAATCATATGTAGCTTGAACTGTGATGGTTCGCGTACATTATTGGACGACGTGCATTCGTCGGGCCCAATGTAAGCCGAAAATTGGCACAACAGGGCCTCGCGAGGGAGAAGTGGTGTCTCGGAACATCTGTCTACGCCATTGGAACAAGCCTCTCGTACGCTTTTGCAATCTTTGGCTCCTCGAACGTTGTCCCAAGGTCCAGGTGCAGGGGTCCAGATGGCTGACAGTAATGTCGTCGATGAGTGTGTTGTACAACGTAAGTACAGATACGTACGCTGACCACTCTGTCTTGTCTCGCAAAAGTCATCGCAGGCAAACTGCGACTCCCAACAACGTTGCCCGCTGCGCCGCTGGTATCAGTGCTTGCCACCGAAATCGAAATGACCTCTTTGGGGCTGCGATGCCAGTCTCGCGCGTTCAAGCTACGAGCCAGCGTTAAAACCACTCGACCTCGAAGGACCTGTTGAACTTACGATGCAAGAAGCGCATTGGCGTACACTAAGAGTTACGTGATCAGAGGAATAAAGTGGACCGATTCATTTCTATACTCACGTCCGCACAATGGCAAGAGAACTGCAATTAACACGTAAGTAAGCTGTATGTCAAAGATAGCGTAATTTTGCTTACCTGCAAGGAAGACTAGATTGTCCGGCTGTGTGAGTCTCTTCCTGGTGTGTAAGCCTTGCTTCATGTGCTGGAAATGAATACCCACAGTGGCGAGCGAAATTATTGATATGAAGCTTCGAGCAGGCTTCTTTAATTACGACGGTGAGAGTGGAAGTGGCTATTTCCCTACCTCGTGAGAAGCCCTGTATTGACCGTGTAAACCATCAGATTCTTCACCAGGGACTGTGTACTGTAAGAGGACGCATGAGAATGCATGCCATCGCAAGCATCAAGCGAGGGCCTACCTGCGGACTGCTGTTGAACGTAAGCGCAGCAAGTAGTAGCAGATGGCGAAGGCGATGCTGATGCTAGACGCAATATCCAACGACAAATTTAGGTACAGATTCCACTGCCATGTATCGGATTAGCTGTCTAAACAAGGACTCGGAACTACTTACGTTTAACTCCGAGAAAGTCAAGAACGTGTTGAGAAAAAACCTTATAATCAAATGGATGGTAAGTATTAATAGCGGTTGATGAAGAATGGCTTCAGTTCACATCCGAATGCCTAGTTCTGATGCAGTTATGTATTCTGCTTTTAGTGGCCGCGGCGACTTGCAAATTATGAAAAACTTACCCATGGTCAGGACTACAATGATGGTGATCGGTCATACAAGGAATGGGATTTCTATGAAACGTACGCACCGAACGTCATCACCACGAGCACAGCCTAAGTCAATCGTTCTATATCATTTCTATAGGGACACGAGAATGAGCGGTCGCCGTACCAAAACGCTCGTGCATCTTCCAGGAACACGTTCAGTAATCATCAACCCTGCTTACCGCTCATCCTGAGTGAGCTGAGACTGTTGATCACCACTTGTTGATCAACTTTCAACTCTGGCTTCCCCAAGGATGAACCATGTAAGCGTCCAGTTTGTCCGCGTACTTGAAGTTCGTAGATTACATCGTAACTTGCGTGAGCCTTCAGTTGATGGCAGTACACACAACGATAATTAGGCTCGGGCCTAGACAAACCTAAGCCTTGAACGCGTAATTGAATCTCATAGGCCAGGATGTATTATTGTAATGATGACAGTATATACTATAGAAATGCCGAACCGTTGATTAGTAGTACGACGAGCGCCCTCGAAAGCCTAGCGAAGATACATCCAACGTTGCACGCGCTCCTTTGGAACAGTCACGTTCGCGGTTTCCCTGCCATGCTGCCTATGTTGCTATGTGAGTCGATAGTCGCCGCTGCTTGCAACTCGTGATCTCCACCGCCGAGGATGGGTGAAGTCACTGGATAATCGGCGGTGTCAACGGGATAGATTTTGTCGGGAGAGAAGGGATTATCGAGCATGGGACCACGGTGCGGAGAAAGACGATCGTGAGGGGACCGAGCACCCCTCCCATCGATTGACCGCGATTGGGTCTGAAAGTACAGCTCCCGCTGTCGAGTGGCCAAGTTTACTTTCTCCATCACTGGGTCGCTGAAGGTCCCCGCGGTGAAAGGCGGCGGCTCCTCCACGACAATATGCTTGACTATGTCGCCCATCAGAAGAGGGGAGATGGTTCGTTGATGAGATATGAACGGAGCGGGGGATGTTGTACCAGCACCAAGGCCGGCATGCTCGAGCTTAAACCGAGATGTCGGGCCCAGAAATTCCGCCGAGGGAGCTACATGTCTGTTTCGGAGCCGAATTATTCGCGCTGCCAACCGTTTACGGCACATCAACGATAGGAGGAGGAGGATAAGGAGGGCGGTGCCGCCTACAACTCCCCCCGCGATGGCGCCGGCTTTGTTCGACCGATGGCCAATGAATTCGGCGACAGATGTGGCGGATGCAGAGGGTGACGCAACCAGAACACTCGAATTTGTACTCGCGACGAATGAGCTGGATGGACTGGCAGTACTGGCATTGCCAGGCGCGTCTGTCACTAGGGAAAGGACACTCGTACTGGAGGTATAAATTGTTGTTGGAATGACCAGTGTGGAGCTGGGTTCTAATGGAGTTGTTAGCGACGACCAGAATAAGTTAGACCAATGGATCTGGGCGTACTCTCTGTCGATTGCGGCAAGGGTGTGATGGGAGGTATGGAAGGGGAGTCGGTTGGCAAGCTGGACAGATTCGTGCTACCGGATTGCGCCAGACTATTCGTGGATGCACTGGGTATGTGTGGAAACCTGAGGGATATTGATGCCGGCAGCGGCGTTGAGGGAACATGGCTGCCACTTGACTCCTCTAAGCACCCATGACTAAACACCCTAGGTAAAACTTAGGATGGTAACGTCAACTATAACGCGCGCACTGCAGACCTATGCAAGAACGGCTTACCGCATTCTGGCCTCTGTGTGGCAGGCCGCTGGCGAGAGTTAAGTATCATAGCACCATGAAAATTCCAATCGCGGCTGTCCAAGCGTTTGGTACGAGATACTTCGTCCACTAGCAGCTTGCCGAGGATTGAGGACGCGATTCAGAGTTATAGAGACTGAGGGTACCGGGGTGAGTTAGGAGCATCTCGCAGTAACAGGAACCGTTGCGACGGTGGTGACTAGTGTTTGTGCGAACGATGAGATGGGCAGTGGTGAGAAACGCCTCCGAGAGCGATGTGCTTCAAGGAGAGATAAGATTAGATGGATGATGGGCTGCACAGCCACCAACGTAAAGGGCCACCTTCGTCGTGGCCGCAAAGGAACCCCACTGTTACCACAGAAGCACCAACAAAGTGTGTGCCCTCACCCGCATCCTGTTGTGCACAGGAATTCGTGACTAGTGTTCATCTCTTGACGGGCTCGGCGAGAGCGCTCAGCGGCAGGCTGTGCACGCTCGAGATTTCTACCCGTGAGCTTTGTCTTGAAGCAGCCGCCCTTACTTAACCAGTTGCTACGCGTGTCGCCACAGCCGCGGATACTTCTGTCTACAGAGCTGCTACTTCGAACCATTCAGCATACTGTCGTGTCATTCGAGTGAAGACTCTCGCTATCTGCTACTGGCGGCCGCGGGTACATTTGAGCGTGCGTACTTTGTCGCTCGGTTTTGACGGCATCTGTCTTTTCCACCGGCCTGGTGTAGGCTCCAAAGTTTAAGAGTGGTGACTGAGCGTCGTCCGACACACCCGTATACGGCTGTTTGAGGATATTGTCCATAGAAATAGCGGGATTGTGCTGCTGGTAAGGTAGGAATGGGGTAGGTAGTGTCGAGCCCGCAGCGACGAAGACCTGAGGCAGCGGGTATAGGAACTCGCTGGAAGGTGCTGTACCGCGGAGGGCTTGTAGGCGCATAGCAAGCGATTTACGGAACAGCAGGGGACAACGCGCACAATACTATCAGAACGACGCCGCCTACCACGCCGCCTGCTATGGCGCTCGCATTGCGGGGGCTTGGATTTGATGATCCCGCTATCAAAGAATCGGAGGGAGATGGAAGAATGTCGAGGGTGGTGGTGTCCGTGTCTAGAGATACAGAGCTGGCCGCTGTCACGGTCATAGTGCCAGTGGTTGGCGTTGATTTTCCGCCGTCTGTTGGAGTAGTGTCCATGAGCTGAGATGTCTCAATGGCGGCAGCTGACGCGCTCGTTACTGTGATAAACCGTTTAGCAAAGCTATCAGCGATGACAATATTCTGCTTTACACAGACCGGTATCTGTGATGGACACATCCACTGTCACAGCATCGAGACTAGTCGGGTGAGTCGATGGGACCTGGGGCTGCGTCTTCTTAAAGGACGAGGGACCAGCGGGATTAACGACACTAGTAGTTGCACTTGATATGACTGTAGATACGACGCTACCAGCACTTGACGATTCATCCTCCGGTATGGGTGCTTGACCGATGCTGCTCTTTTCCAGTGGGCTCGAGGTGGGAAGTACAGTCCCATGCTTGGAGGTGAATTCTTCTACTCTAGAACTTACGAGGGAGCACAATGACTCTACGAAACCTGTTTGACGGCTCAGATCAAGGTTATAAGTAGGGCAGATAAATAAGGCTCACCACAAAAACCTTGCACTGCGCCTGCTTCTGCATCGGCAGACTGCAGACTTTGTGATTGTCCCATCGCGCTTGTATAGAAGTGCTATGCTCGCTTGGTGCGGAGGGCCTTCGGGGGAACAGAGGTCACGGTCAGTTCGAATATTTAGGAGCGCACGGCGGTGGCAATACAGGCAGTGGTCAGGAAGGAAACAGTAAACGATGTCAGTCTCCTTCCCCGACCGCTCCCTCGAGTGGACGGAGAACGCGTGAGAGAAAGTTGGCCTAATCGGTCCCAACTTGCGTTTCCCCACTCTCTGG